>OW618028.1:3000000-3378874 GCA_939531405.1 Metschnikowia zobellii
CAATTGGCTGTGCCCTACGACCCGTACCAAGAGCTCGCGGAATTCAGGCCCATGATCAAGTCCGCGTACATCTCCGGCCTCCGGTTACATAAGGCGATGGAGAAAAACCAGAAAAACTATAAGCAGTTGGCTGCACTCATCTCTGAATTTAGCACCAAACTCAAGGGCCTTGCGCAGTTTGAGACCGTGCACCCAGGAATGAAGAACATGTGGGAAAAACTCTCTACCGTAGCGCACATCCAGTCCGAGCTTGCACTTGTGCAGCTGGTGAGCGATATGGGAACGTTGGGCGACGGCGCACAGGCCTTGGTTAACGATCTATATGAGATCAAGGAGGCGCTCACCAACAGGCACCTCATCATGAGAGAGCATCTCCAGGCGCAAGCGCAAACGCGAAGCAAGCACGTTAATGCCAACAAGATTAAGAGCAAAGCCTCGTTGGACCCTATCAAAGTCGACGAGGCTTTGAGCTCGCTCGAGGCAGCCACGAAAGCCGAGGAAAGCCTTAACATGCAAGTGAAGCGCATCCTGGGTGAAATGATGTTCGAGCGCAAGGAGGCCATTGAGTTTTACGAGAAGAAATTCCAGCGCACGCTCAAACTGTTTTCCTTGGCCCGCGTCGACCAGCACCGCAAGCTCCTTAAGCACTTGGAAAACATTCGGCTCGACGTGCGCATCATCGATGCTAATGGCGGGTTGTCCCGCCTAAACAGGGACAACTTGACGCAGATGAAGCACAACTTGCACCAGCTGCAGGCAGATAGCGGCGACGCATGGTCGTCGAGAACGTTCCGAAGCCGATCTTCGGGAAACGGTGAGGGGCTCGGCGAAGCACGTGAACGCGAGCTTGGAGACGAGGATAATATCGACGCCCGGCAGGCTGCGTCTGTGCTCGGGTCGGTGGCATTCTCATAGCGGGCCAGCCAATGCTTTCCTGGCGAGGCGTGGCTACAGACATTGACGGAATAAATAATTAGACTATACATAACCGCACGGTATCCCTGCGTACGTGCGTGTCTAATCCGGAGCTCTAGTTGACGGTGTATCTCTTCTCCGCTTCCTTCCAGGAGATGACATTCCAGATAGCCTTGAAGTAGTCAGCCTTGACGTTCTGGTACTGCAAGTAGTACGCGTGCTCCCAGGCGTCAATAGCAACCAATGGCACGAGCGGGCCCGTGACAGTGTCCTGGTTGGCGGTGGTGACAACCTCCAACTGGCCGCCATTCTCCTTATTCTTGACAATGAACGCCCAGCCGGAGCCCTGGATGCCGGCCAACTTGCTGTTGGTGAGTTTCTTCAAGTTGTCGAGCGAGCCGAACTGCTCGTCAATCTTTTTGGCGAACTCAGAGTCCTGCGCAGGGGGCTCACCACCACCTTGCTTCTCGGGGGCCAAGTTTTTCCAAAACAAGCAGTGGTTGGTGTAGCCGCCGCCGTGGAAGTTGATCATCTTCTGCAACTCCACGGTTTTCTTGACCTCGCCCTTGGCCTTGGCCTCCGCGTGCTGCTCAATTGCCTGGTTGTAGCCGGTCACGTATGTCTGGTGGTGCTTGGTGTAGTGGATCTCGTTGATCTTGCTCGAGATGTATGGCTCCAATGCACCAAAGTCCCAGTCCAAGTCAGGCAAGGAGACCTTGGTTCTGACCGCGCCAATGGAGGCAGCGAGTCTGGAGGGACGCACGGTTTTGAAGGCAGAGGAGAGCATTATGATTGAGCAGATTTGAAAGTTGGTGGTCTCAAAGAGCTTTTTTGTGTTTTTCAGAGAGAAAGGGAAGGGGTGAAGAAGGAAGATGGTGTGCGAGCCGCTCGAAGCTGCGAGCGGGCCGGGGTGCTGCGTGCACTACCTTGATGACGTTGCGATCCAAGTGCTGGGGCTTGCGATTCTATTGGATGCTCACAGGGGACTTGGTGGGAAGGTGTTTGTCTTTGAAATTTCGGGAAAAGCACTATACAAAGACCCGCTCTATATGTTCTGAGAGACGCACGGCTTTTTTGATTTTTTCGAAATCAAAATCACCCACGTATGTGATCTGAGCGTGGCAGCTGGGGTATCCATGGCTACCGTTCAATCCCAAAGTTGCTCTCGACGCACATATATCTCAGAGACTCGCGGTCTTTTGCGACAGTGTTCCTAATCCTGCGTCGCTGGTCAGATTAGGTCTATACAAGAGCTTTTCTCCTCCTTCCCTTTTCTTTCTTATTTTTTTTCTTTCTTTCTGTGGGTCTGGGAAAAATCGCTGTATCATATTCTAAGTTTGAATCTCGTCAGCTCTTTCACTCTTGGATCTCAAAGACTAGCTAGAACATCGAATCGTACATTGCGATGGGCTCTTGGCTCGATGAACGAGCGTCCGTGCCCGCCGAGAATAGCCTGTGCAGGGACCATATATCGATCCACAAGTTTCGTCCTTTTCAGGCAAAAATAAATTGGAAATTCTCGTAGAAGCCCAGAAAACACAAGTTTCATCCAAGCACCCTATGTCGACTTCAATGCACCCATCATTTAATTTCGCAACGCACGCAACCGCTCTGCAAGCCGGTCTTCCTTCTCCTCGCTAACTGCCGTGGGTGGACTGACAATATCTACCTTGGTCTCATTCAAGCCTTGTTTCATTTCTATGCCAGCCTCGTCCGCAATCTGACTCATCAACTCGTCGACGTCTTCCTGCGGAGTCGTCAACGCGTTCACGTTATTTGTGGCAGACTCGTAGTAGTTCGTCAGAGCATCCAACTCCTCAAACTGGTTTTCAAACTTGTCCATGACCACCGAGATCCTCTCCAAGTTCATGGTCTGAAGCGCCTTGTCCATCCCTTTGATGACCGTCGTCATGTTTCCCGTGACAGACCTCATGCTAACTGCAGTTTGGACTCTCGATGCCACTGCATCAATTCTCGAGGCTAAGCGTAATAAGTTGACACGCTCGTTTGCTTTCCGTATGGCGTTTTGGGCATATAGTTGCGCAATGTCGTTGTTACCCTGCGTCATGGCTTTTTTTGTCTTTGCCTTTTCTTGCAATTCCTCCTTCGCAGCCTTTGAAGCTTGTCTGTTCAACAGCTTGGCCGTGAATTTGAGTTGGAAAAGAGATTGTTCTAAGCCGGCCATTTTTGTGTATATTCTTCTATCTAGCTGTCCAAGAAAGCGCTCTCCGGATTGCCTTATCATTAGAGGCGCACCAAGCCTATTCGGATGTCTGGGTTTCTCTGCTCCGCCACACCCTCAGGTTCAATTGAGCCCGGCTTCTAATTTCAGGTTTTTTTTTGTGCAAATGAGGCATTGCCTTACTTGCAGGCATCTTTAGCTGGCTACAAACATGGTGTGCCACTTTGACTTGATAATTGCATTGAGTGTCTAGTAGCCCGTAGAGCACAAGTTGATCGCACCTCTAGATTTCGCCTCCAATATAGGGGCCTCTATATCCCATAAAGATCTTCCATACTCCCTAGTCCACATCAGGTGCATCTGGCATCTCTGTGTCCTCCACACTTGGACTTCTTGTGTTTGTGGTGGGTGAATCCAGCCGCAGGGTCGTTGGTCTGTTTGACGGCGACGCCGTTGACACACGCGGGTTCAAGTGCACGACCCTTGAGTTGCTACCATTGGGCGGCGTGTTCAGTCTTTGGGGCCCTCTGTGTACTACCATTCCGGGAGATGGCACGTTAGACAAAATGTTTGGTGTATGTGGCAAATTGTTAGGGGACCCCACATTGAGCATACGTTCCATAGCTGCCTGCTGATGTCTCAATGCAGAAATCATGCCCGTGTTTGCGCTTGGCCTGTCACCGGACGCAGGACTAGTTTCTGATTGGGCGGCTCTAAGGGCGTGTCTGACCGACATAAGGGCTCTAGCTATATGGCTTGGCTCTGTAGGCTCGCCCTGGTGGCTAGATTCTTGAGAGGGTACTGTTGTCACTTCTGTGCCAGACGAACCTTCATTATTGCGTATCTCTGCTTCAGCTAAAGGCTCTTGAGAAGGAGATGGCAGCTCTTGCATTGCATCACCGACGACATTTCCCAATGTGTTGAGAAACCCACGAATATTTTCCTGGACTCTGCCAAGATTTGAGGTTTCAGGCGATGTCTCTGATCCTCCAGACTCAGGAGCAACTTGCTGCGCAGTGGTTAAGGGCACCACCGGAATGGGAAGAGTGTTCCTTACTTCGGGAGGATTGGATATTGTGACAGCCGATGCCTCCACATTTGCGCTTGAAATAATGTCTTGTGCCACGTCAGGTGTCAAAATACTAGGCCTGATTGTATCTGATCGCATTGCAGCGGATCGGAGAGAGCTTGCATCAGGATCAGCAGAGTATGCCAAGAAAGGTAAATCTTCTTGCTCAACATGGGACCGAAGACGCGCTAAAATAGCCCGAGCTTTTCCGGAAAGCTGATTTATTTCCAAGGACGATTCTCTTTGTTGCTCTGCTCTCTTCACAGCTAGAATAAAAGACAGTACTAGTTTTTGCACAAACTGAGGCATCACAGTCAGTGCTCTGGCTTCCGTGTATTCATTCCTTTTTTCTTCGTCTGCGGGGAAGTTGTAAGGGTATATTTCGCCAGAAACCGAGCGGAGTGCTGCTAAGTAGCACTTCAATGCTGACATAGTGAAGCCCAAGTAAAGCTGACAATATCCCATTTGCGCCCATGCAGGTAAAAATGTCCTGTCGTATCGAAGCGCTTGTATCAAATCATGGACTGCTTCACGGAAGCAATTAAGCCCAATGTATGCGATAGCCCTATTTGTGTACAACTGCGGCAAGTGAGAACGGGTCGTATAATCACACAGATGGATTGCATCTGTATAAGTCTGCACAGCTTGCGGGTAGCATGTGTTGATCATAAGATTGTTCCCATTCTCCCTTAATCTGGAAACGCAAAGCTTTCTGGTCTCTACTGACGGAGAATCTGCTGACGAAATCTCAAGGTGGAATTGAAGATGAGACTTGAATAACGAACGGACATCATTCCAGTCACAAGGTGCCGGTGAGTCACCCTTAAGATAAGTCGTGATTTCAGATGCAAGACCCTCGAACGCGTTTGCGCTGCGCAAGTTGGATTGTTGCGAAGAGATATACTGTACTAGCAACTTTGACAAAATTGATTCAAGCTCCAGCTCTGAAAGTTTGGGAGTATCAACAATTCTAGATACTGCGTGTTTGAGTGCAATGTAAAGCTTTCCCAAAATAACGGGGTCCTGAGCTAAAGCATTGGGCTCTTTGGGGGGAGCATCTGACAATTCGAGAATCTCCTCAATTGTTGATGCTGACGAGGTTGGTTCAGCCTTAAAGTCTCCCAAAATCATTAGTATATCTTTATGGTTCAGAGGCAGATTGTCAGATGCTTCGGACACGTAGTGGTCCGCCAATGTTCGCATTGCATAGTTACGGAGCACTCGAACCCCAATGGCCAACTCCTCCGCCCAGCACGTCTTCTCCATCAGCAGGTTATCATCGTTTGCAATCTCATTGAATCTGGAATCCAAATGATCCAAATGGGCGGTCCAGGCCAACACCGACGCAAAATCAATAGTCTGGTCTGATATGGTAGCCGGCATATCAATCGTTGTAGTTTTAAATACTCCAATGTAGCGTTGACAAGCCGTCACTTGAAATATTCTGTTCGTTTCTAGCTTTGGCTTTTCACGAGCTTGAAAAAATCTTTCTTCAAGAAAACTGCCTATTATTTTCAACAAAAGAAGCCTTGAGCAATCACGCACGCTTCAATCGGCGCGACATTGAACACGCTGTGCTAGTCAGTGCAGGGAGGCCAGCTACCGAGCCTGGCGCGAGCACACTGGGTTGAGCCCAAGCGCCACCCTCCAAACTATTTGCGATTTTTTTTCTCTTTCTTAATATGCCACAAGTCTTTTGGGCCTTATGATAGAAAACAGCTGGAGACGAACTTGAACACAAAATTTGATACTTTTGTTTCAGTCCAATCAGGAGCGATCCAAATAATCTCTGTTCAGTTCGCTAGGGCCGGCCCGGAGTGCGCATGCTACGGGGCCTTAAAGTCGAAACAGCGCCGGCAGTGGCGTGCTCGTGACCTGCATTTTTAGTGGCGCGAGACGCGGGGCCTCATGGAGGCTCAAACTTACTGACGCTCTTTGACTTGGCACTTGCATCAATTTATAAAATCGCGATTTGGTAGTATTCGAGGACACCAACTACTGCCACTCTGTACTATTCTATCTCCTAGCACCCACTCACATTTGTTCTTGCCAACTCAGTACCTTCTATGCAACTATTTTCCTCTGTCGAAGACGGAAATCATATGACGGAGAAGTCAAAGATGATGTCAGGCAGCAGCACGCCTTCTCCCGCTTTGGCTTCACTTCTCACGCCCGAAAACTGTTTGTCAAGCACCAGAATCAGAGCTTTTCTTCGTCTCTCCCGAATTGCAACGGATGACTCAATTAGACAACATCTCAATGAAATCGACCCTGCTAAATGTGATGAGTACTTTGCCCATAATATTGTGCCGCAGTGGGAAGCCAGGTCTAACGCAATTCTTTACTGCTCCAACTATGCCAAAAATCTCCGAACAAAAGCCAATTCAATAGAAACAACCACGGGTAGCGATTACGATTTGAGAATTGACCCATACGCTCTTAGGAACGCACATGAACACATCGAGAACGAGTACTCACGCTGTGTCAGTATCGAGAATTGGGTAGCAAATGAAAATAACATCGAGAGCATCATTCGTGAGCAAACTTCACGAGTATTCTCAGATAAATGCTATTATAAGGATTGGCTTCAAGAATTCAAAGTCACTTCCCAAAATTCAGACGTCATGTAAATAATTTGTTGTTCAATTATATCTGATAAAGGTCCATGCATAAAATTATGCGTCATGGCAGATCGTAGTCTCCATATTTCCACTCTATCTGTGGGCTGCTGCTGCTGCTGCTGCATATGCAAACTTATTCAAGGCTGCCTTTGAATCCAATGGTCTTTTTTCTTCCCCCAGAGCATTTGATTTGGGTTTTGAATTAGCTTTAGCCGTTGAGCTACTCGAGCTTCTCGAACCAGCTTTTTGCGCTTCTGGCATACTGCGGCTTGGCTTTGAGCTGCTGATTTGATTTTTTGTTTCAAAGTTTTGTCTCTGTGGAGGAATAGTCTTGTTGCTCAGTTCCAGGGATTTTTGACCTCTCAAGTCCTTGTCGACAATTTCTTTTGCCCAAATAAGACAATCGATCCACCCAAAGTTTGAACCAATTCTCATCAATCCGCCATTTGACCCAACAACTCTTATAGAGTGGGAATAATGGCCTTTCTCTTGATCATTCAATCTTTTCAAAAAAATAAGGTCACCACCTTCCTTTATCAATTCCAATATGAGATAACCAAATACTTCCTCGCTCTTTTCAGCCCCAAGGTTATCGTCATCGACAATCACACTTTCAAATTCATAATCATACATCAGATAATCGCCTCCCTTGTTAGCAGTTAAATCCACTCTCATGACGTCCAAGTTTTCATCAATGAGAAAGACTTTGGCTTTATTGGAGATACATGCAATGACAGGAGTCATGCTTTCGTCAAGAATCATTTGATGTCTTTCGACAAGCTCCTCTATGAGTTCATCATCTAAGCTTCCTGCTTTTCTATTGACAAGTTTATTGCTCAATGTCAGTTTTAAAACACAATCCAATTTAATGATTTTTTCATCTGGATCTAAAAATGATGAGATCTCCTTTATAGTTATTAGGACAGGCTCCTTTTTAGCCGTTCTCAAAGGCTTTAGATCTGGAACTGATGCATTTACGGTCAGTGATTGTACTGAAACCTGAGACGTATTGGGCACAGGTTTTGAGTTTAAAGGCGTTTCCAATGCTGTATTTCTGGGAGAACTTTGCTTTGGAAACGAAGCAAATGCAGTGTTCGTCCGCAAGCTCTTATATTCAGGTGCGGAATTACTGGTTGTTATTTTTGTCTCTTCAAGAGTCTTTTCGAGAGGTGACAAAGATGCAGATGCTTGTTGAGCGGCAATGTAAGAATTTGACTTTGGCGGAGTCGATTCTTGGGTCGCAGATTGTGGTGCCGATCTTGCATGTTCAGGTGGCGACTTCTTCGTCGTTGTTTGTGACATGTGATGGCCGCTATGATGTGTCTCCATAGCCATTTGTCTGAAGGCTGCCTGGTTTGGTTTCTGTCGGAATTGACCACGCACTGGCGAAGGAGGAGCATTAAACTGGCGATCATGCGAAGACTGATCCACTTCTTGACGCATCGGTGGAGGTGCTTTTGAAGAGTGATGCATGGTTGTTGGCGCATTTTGGGGTGAAGAAAGTTGGGCTGAAATACCTTTATTCAAACGCGTTGCGGGCAGATACAGTGGCTTGCTGCTTAAGGACGGCACAAGGTTGTCAAACTTCAGGATTTGAGAATGTAACTGATAATTAGAATTCGACTTGTTGTAGTGTCTGTTGGCGCCGGTTTTTATGTGAGGCGGGTTGGAAATAGGGGTTGTGACTTTAGTGTACGGCTCGAATCTCGGCACCTTGCGATTCCAAATATAGTCTCTGTTATTCCAAGGCACGTTTCTAAACCAAGACATTGCCTGTATCTCGGGAATTGTTGGTCTCTTCAGGGGTTCAAATACCAAAATCTTCTCGATAATTTCCTTAACCATAGGGGGCAAGTTTTCTTTGTAGGCATATTCGACCTTGATAATCTTTTCAAAAGTCAAGTATTCGGTCGCTCCCTTGAACGGAGGAACCCCATTGAAGAATTGAAAAAGGATGCACGCTATGGCCCAGATATCGGTCTCAAAGCCGCACAAGTTATACTTAAGAAGCTCTGGCGGAACGTACTCAGCTGTACCCACAAAAGACCCCCTGCGCTCTTGGCGGCTATTCTGAGGTGAGTCGTTTATGGAATCGTAAGTTATTTTTTCATCTAGTCTGTCCTCGTCTTCACCCAAAAGTTTGGCAGCGCCAAAATCTGTGATCTTTAAGTTGAAGTCGTAGCCCACCAATATATTTTCTGGCTTCAAATCACGATGTATCACGCCCTTCAGATGTATGAACTTGACTGCATCCAATATTTGAAGCATGTAGAACTTCAGCACCGACTCCAGAAGCGAACCGAACTTGGAAATGATCGAAAGCAACTCGCCATACTCAGCAAAGTCAAGCACGAAGAACAAACTCAGTTCATCCTGGAAAGTGTAGTATAGCTGTACGATTCCCGGGTGCTGGACGCCCAAGCGGTGCAATGTGGTCTTCTCGATATTGACGTATTTGATTTTCCCTTCCTGCACTATGTGCTTCTTTGAAAGCATCTTTACAGCATATGTCTTGTTGTTGTATAAATCGACCGCCAGGTAAACGGTAGAGTACAGGCCCTCACCAATCGCTGTGCCAAATTGGTAGTCTCGTACCGTGCGTCGCCGAGGGGTCGTGTTATTTTCCTGTGCTTGCACTGCCATGATTGCAGTGTTCAGATGGCCATCAGTGGCGCCGCTGCCGGCGTTGCCATAAGACATGTGTGTGGAATTCGATGTTGAATAAGTGTGGGGCGCAGTGTGCGGTAGATGTATGCCTATGGAACCGCGGGTGCGAGTGCCGCGGAGAGCGTACTATAAAAACTGCCAGCAGTGTGCCAAACCACCTGCGTATGGTTTGGCCTGGCGACTTCGCTACTAGGCGCCAGCGTTAAGATTGCTATTCGGGTTTACACTTGAAGTCCCCTCCTTCTCATATCGGCAGAATTTGTTCTTTGATTTTGCTTGTGCGGTGTGGAAAAATCCAGTGAAGACCAATTCTCAAAGTCAATACGCGGTCCGCCATTTTGTTGCATGGCTAAGTTCGCGCAACGACGTGCGAGTCAATGGCATACTAGAGACCACCAAAAATGTATGTCAAACAATCAAATGCTGCGTTTTGTTGCGACTGCGTGGTCTTTGCCGGGTTAGTTCCAACGTGTTGCTTCGGGGGGATCGAAGTGCATGCTTCGCTGGACAATGGTGACCAAACCAAGCGTTATTCGAATACGCATGTATATGCAAGTGTCGTCATCATCCGGTGATGGACTGTCCCCCCAAGTTGAGCGTTTGTTTCGCTAGGACGCTCAATCATAATACTGCCCCGCACTAAAAAACGGCCTATGTTGTTCTCTAAAACATAGCTCATGTAGTAATTCCTCTTTCAGCAAGAACAATTGCTTACTTTTGGTATGAAGAATTCTCCTGGCCCCTCTGTTTCCGTAGGGTCTTTCGAAACAAGCTTTGACAACGGGGGCCAGGTCAGTCAATTTGCCACATTGCACTTTTTATGACATTGGACATCAGAATTCTTTGCATCTTCGCAAGTTAAATAACGCTTTCGTTTTTTGAAAAAAATTTGATACATTCATCACAATTTTTTCCAAATTCATGCCAATACTTTATCCGCTGAATCTGCGGCCATATCTCGCCGGGCCCGGGCCATCGCTAGGGCCTCGCGCAATTTTATGCATCCATCGGCCCGTTCTTCAACAACTGCTTTCTCCCACCCGACATCTTTTATACTTAAAATATTAAAACATGCTTTTGAGAGCGGCAAATGCGCCGAGATTGCATAGGTTCTCGGCTATATGCGTTGCGAGGCATCTACATCGTTCATCGGGATCTGACCAGATCCTCAAATTGTTTGACTCTCAGAAATACTTTGCCAACTTCAATCTGTCTGGCTACCTGGTGTTCTCGTCGCCAAGTGTAGGTCTATTCAAAAACAATTACCTCACCACACCCGATGGCTTGGTCAAGTTTTCCAAGGTCTCACTCGAAAAGGCGCAGTCTTTGGTAAGTCTGATGCTCGTGGAGGCAAATAATACGGAACAAGGGAAGTTGACATACATTAGAAAGCTAGATCAGTTGAGTGATATTCTTTGCCGTGTTATAGATGTGGCTGAATTCATCCGTGTTGTTCACTCCAGCCAAAAATGGGTGGACGCTGCCCAAAATACCCATGAAATGATGTTCGAGTACATGAATCAGCTCAACACCAACGTGGAATTGTATCGGACGCTATGCACAGTTTTGGATCTGTATGTGGCAAAAGATTTGAGTGATGAGGAGATCGAGGTCGGCAAATACTTGCGTCAGGATTTCGAGCGCTCGGGAATTGCAATGGACCCTGAAACCCGCCTGAACTTCGTCATGGTCACACAGCAAATATCGCTCTTGGGTTCCACATTTAATAATGAGATCCAAAACATGGAATCATTTTGGGTGGCAGTCTCTCAACACGAATTCGAGGAAATTGATTCTCCTCAACTCAAAGAAGAAATCATGCTGTTTCAAAGCAAAGCACCGCAACGCTCAAAAAGCGAGGTCATGATTCCTTTAGCTGGACATATCCCATCAATAATCTTGTCACTGGCCTCATCAGAAGAGATTCGCAAAAAGGTGTGGATTGCCTTGCATAATTCTCTGAAAAACCAACTAGATACGCTTAACGCATTTTTGAAGTATCGGGCCCTTCTCTCCAATATGTTGGGATATAAATCTTTCTCACAGTATCAGCTTGAGCACAAGATGGCTAAAACTCCTGAAAATGTTGTCGCTTTTCTCCGTAACTTGCAAAAGAATCTCTTGTCTAGGCCGGGCGGTGTTGTTGCAGAGATTAAACAACTTTACAGCCTCAAAGAACCTGAGACATCATCTGCTAAGCTTGCTGTTTCAGATACAAAAATTTTGAGAGATGTGAAACCGTGGGATAGGGATTACTTACTCACAAAGATAAGCCTTAATTCGTTCGAAGAGGCCCCACATGAAGATATTTCTGAGTATCTTTCTGTTGGCTCGATCATGAGTGGTCTCGACGAGTTGTTCCGAAGCATCTACAATGTTGGGCTTGTGCCTCAAAAAACATTAAAGGGTGAGACGTGGGATCAAAACCAAGTCCGTAAGTTAAGCTATGTTGACCTTTCCAACAACGAGACCTTAGGTCATTTGTACGTTGACTTTTGGTCTCAAAAGGTTATGCCATCTCACTTCACGCTTGTCTGTTCAAGGGAACTTAACACCGGCATTGGCAGCGAAAACCGGGATGATTTGGAAAAAGAAGTCCATCTCAGTTCTGAAGGTGATTATCAACTTCCAGTGATTTCTCTAGTATGCAACTTCCTGAGCGCGAATCAATCCAAGATAAGCCGTCTCGCCGGCATGGAAAGTGACACACCCACCCTTTTAAGCTTGGAGCAAGTCGACACCATCTTTCATGAAATGGGGCATGCTACCCACTCTATGCTTGGTCGTACTCGTCTTCATAATTTATCTGGTACTAGATGTGCCACAGACTTTGTCGAGTTGCCATCAGTTCTAATGGAACTGTTCAGCGGAGACCCCAGAGTGTTGTGCAAAATTGCAAAACACTATAGAACAGGTGAGCCTCTTCCCCTCTCCCTTTTGAAAAGCCATCAGAAACATTCAAAGACTCTCAAAAATACAGAAATCTACATGCAATCGAAGATGGCTCTTTTGGACCAGGCTCTCCATGACGAAAACGTGCTAGACTTTCAAGAAGAGGAGGCCTTCGATAATTTCGACTCGACTGTGATTTATCATAAACTCGAAAAAGATCTTCAAGTTTTTGCTGATTTGTGGTCTACGTGGCACGGAAAGTTCCCCCATCTCTTTTCTTACGGGGCTGTCTACTACTCCTATCTTCTAGACCGTGCAATCGCTGAGAAGATTTGGAAAGGTCTTTTTGAAAAAGACCCATGGAATAGAGACGCAGGTGAGAAATACAAGCGCAGCATTTTGAAATGGGGTGGGACAAGGGACCCTTGGGTTTGCTTGGCTGATGCCTTGGACGAAAAAGCATTGGCAAAGGGTGATGCCCAAGCTATGGCCCTAATCGGCAGATTGTGAGGATCAGACACATAAAAATAAATCTTAACGCAGACTGAAGCATTTAAGTTCAGACTTAGCGCTTGTGGCAGTAAAGCCTATCTGTCATGGATGGCATGACACCCTGTCTTTTTGGCATTTGTTGATGGGTGCACTGTCTGGACTTAAAGGTGGTGCGCGCAGTGAGACCATTCGCGTTTCGTCCATGCAAAACCCATGAAACACAGCTTCAAGCTACCACCTCGCGCACTCCGCAAATTGTTTCATCACCACATTCCGCTCATGCTTTGGAACAAAGTGTTCACACGCCACGCAAGCTCATTCAAAAACACTTCATCTCTCAGGAAACCTGTCTTTGACGTAAAGGGGATTGTTGCACGGCACGATGAGATGAGAAAGTCCATCTCAAGGAGAGGAGATGGCAGCTCGGAACATTTAGATTTTCTTCTCAGCAACCGAGACAGAGAGTTGTTTCTTCAAGAAGAAAGAAACCGATTGACTAGCGCCAGAAAGAAGCTTGGCTTTAAGCTAGGCGAATTGCTTAAATCGCAGTCTCAAGAAGATTCTTCAGTCGAAACTGCGCGTTTGCAACAGGAACTTCTGCAATACAAGATCCAAATATCTGCATTGGAGGACAAATTGGAACTGCTATCAGAACGTTTGCATAATGCAGTTGAGTCACTTCCAAACTGGCTATCATGCTCAGTTCCTGCTGATCCATATACACCAGATCTTCATGAAGTCATCAATGGTGATTCAGTGCAACAAATTGAGTCCGGCTTACCGATTTCGGAAAATGACCACAAAACTGTCGGTTTGAAATTAGGCTTATTGGAATTTGAGACTGCAGCAAGAATCTCGGGTTCTTCATGGTACTACCTCATCAATGATGGAGCTCTTTTAGAACATGCTTTAATACAGTTTGCCCTCTCAAGAGCGCGCAAAGCTGGGTATCAAATGGTTATACCCCCCTCAATCGTTAAGTCCGAAATTGTGAATGCTTGTGGGTTCAAGCCACGGGACCAAAATGGCGAGAAACAAGTATACTCAATCGAGGGGGAACCCTTATCTCTTACTGGAACTGCGGAGATTCCCTTAGGTGCTCTTCACTCACAATCAACGATAAATTCCCCACTCAAATATGTTGGAATCTCGAGGTCTTACAGAGCCGAAGCAGGAGCTCGTGGTAAGGATACTGCAGGGCTTTATAGGGTTCACGAATTCACCAAGGTAGAGCTATTTCATTTCACATTAGGGCAATGTGCTGAGAACGAACTCGAAGCACTCCGTGAATTTCAGACATCTCTTATCCGTGATCTTGGTCTCAAAGCGAAGATGTTGAACATGCCCACCACGGACTTGGGCGCCCCAGCTATAAAAAAATATGATTGTGAAGCATGGATGCCTGGGCGCGGCTCGTGGGGCGAGTTGACCAGCTCTTCCAATTGCAGCGACTATCAGGCTAGACGACTCGGTGTCAAGATCAAGAATAAATCTTCAGGTAAATCTGAGTATGCACATACGTTGAACGGAACTGCCATGGCTATCCCAAGAGTCATTGTTGCTATACTCGAACAGTTCTATAATCCCGAGACAAACAGCGTTGCCATTCCTCAAGTACTTTGGCCGTTCATGGACGACAAAAAGGTAATTAAAGCATGTTAGTCAATCAAATCTTTTTATAAAATTAAATGTAAATAGCACAAAAATCAATTTTTTTTTCACCATTCTTCGAGATCAGAATTATTTTGATGCTGCAAAGGCATGCTAGATATTCTGTTTTGTCGCTGAAGGGGTGTAACATTCCTCGGTTGTCGCATTCGCCTCGAGTGCAATTCTTGTACTTTGGAAAACTTCGTCAAGTCAAGTTCACCAATTGACAGTTCAAGATTTTTAGAATCCTCGCCAAGTTGGGCAAAATTAGATTGCAACTCAACGAATAGCTGAACTTTTTGGTCATAGCGAGATTCAAGTTCTGAATATCGAGACTCGAGGTCTGTATATGAGCTTTTGAGATTTGAATACTTTTCTGAAAGATTATTAAATTGTTCTAGAAGCTCCGCTTGTTTTGGTTTCCAATCACCGTCCGAGTGGTTTAAATTTGATAATTTGGATGTGAGAGTGTGTTTTATGGTCGTCGTATGAAAATCAAGCAAATTCTCAAATCGTTCGGATGATCCCTCAACTTGTCTGGAGATCTCATCAGTTAAATCTTCCAACTCTCTTTCTGAAAATCTCCTTTCTGTGTTTAGTAGTTGAAGAGTTGTTAAAACTTCCGCAAGTTTAGAGTTTACTTCTTTCGAATTCTCCTGTGCTAAGGACTCGACACGGCTGCGGAATTCGCCAAATGTGTTTTGAACTTTGAGACCACCTAATTGAACCTGAATATCCTGCAACCTATTTATTAATCCGGTGTGATTTTCTATTAGTTTCTCTTCTATGGCAGAAATTTTCGGAATTTTCGGAAATGATCTCAACTCTTCGAGCATCTCTTCTTGTTTTTCACCTAGGCGTTTTGTGAGTTCTTCGAGTTCAGACGAGCCTCGCAACTCTTTAAGAGCATTTAATATTTTGCTGACATCTGTTTTGGTAGCACTTCCGTCCTCAGTCACTTCCCGGGAGTATTCGGCTATGCTGCTCAAAAGGGTGCTGAGATGCTGATTATTGTTCTTCAGACGGTCGAACAATTGATTCACATCCATTTGAGTTTGTTGAGTGTATGAATCAAGCAGCTGTAAGTGATTCAAAATCTCTGCATGAGACTCGTGTATACGTTCAAAATTTTCATCAAGGCTGTCACTCATTAGAAAATTGGGGTTGTCACTTTGCAAGATTCCATGCGAAGATACCAGTCCAAAACTTCTCTTCGGACTCGAGCTTAGATCCTTGTGCAGTCCACCTGGTTGATCAGTCACCAAAGAGTGAGTGTTGTCGGTCTGATGACTGTGGTTTCTTGGATGTCTCTCCATGATTGCAAGATTTGATAGTTTTGGCATCCGGCGACTTGACGAGTCTACTAAAGATAAAGTACACCTTCCGCGCGCCATACACCGCTTCCAAATTTCTCGATAAACGTAAAATGGAAGCTCGGGTTGGACATGACTCACAGAACAACCTTTTTTTTGTTTCTATCGTTCTAAATTCACAAGATTGGTCATGGGGTTTATTTTGACGTGCATTTTTGTCTCTAGCTACATCGTCGTCTTCCCTTGTTTTGATGCGACTCGCTAACTCAGTTGGACATTAGGAAGACATGTTATATATGATTACCTCCCCTGTTCGACAATAGCATTCAAAATCCAAACTTACTCTTGAAAGCCAGTGAATACATGGACTTCTTCAGGGAGTCAACGGTATCGTTCATAGCCTCTGAAAAGCCGCTTGCATAATTGTTTATCTGCTCTTCGACTGAGTCAAGACCATCTCGCAACCCCCGAGCGAACCTTTGAGTTCCAATAGCATAAGGATTACCGGCTGTTGTTTTTCTAACAGGCTCAAGATAATTATTTTCTTCATTTCCTCTCCTTGTTGTTGGTCCTCCATTCATTCCGTAGTATTGGTTGGGATTTGCGTCAGGGCTAATATTGTATGCTAAGTCACTTTCAAGATGTTTTGCAGGCTTTCTGTTGGGACCAGCTATCAATGATGTTAAATCCTTGTTTGAGATATATGTGGTTTGGCCCTTGGCCCACAGCATAGCGCCTGGGCTTGGTCTCGGCGGAATTATTGCAGTGTCATTAAAAAGCATGTCAGTTGGTTTCACTTTGAACACTTTGTTTTTTGTTTCGTCATACAAGAATAGGTTGAGTATCTCACTGGAGCTCAATTTGACAAACATTTCTCCTGAATATAGGATATTCGATGTAGGCGCAGCCATGCCATCTAGCGATATTTTCAATTTTGAATAGACATTTGACGGAATTTTGATATCAGCAACATCACTCAACGCAGGAAGGGAGAAAAGCTTTACAAATCCAGACTTGGTCAACGCAGCTAGGACGGCACCTTTGTCTCTGAGGAATATAATGCCGCTGCTAACACAGGCTTCGTCGACGACTTTATGGGCTAGTTTCTGTTTTGGGGTTTTCAAAACCCGCAAGTCTCTTGGAGAAGATACGACCACTAGCCCCTGTATCAAAATATTCTGACCCAACCTTTGGAAGTTGTCCAAGGTGGCAACGGCTGACTCTCCTGTAGTGGCATTGACTGGCATTATCTTTTCCAATGCTGCTGCTGAAGTGTCTGAGCTTCGATAATTGAGGCCCAAAGATTTATCAGTGAAGACTACCTCGAAAGCTCCATTTCTTTGTGGGACAATCTTGAATGTTAAGAAATTTCCCCCGGCATTCGTGCCAAGGAACATAAGTAAGGAAGAGAATCCGTCTTGACCATATTCCATGATCGCAAACTCTATTGCCGTGACAAAACACTCCTCTGTCACGGAAGGAATATGCTTTTTGATGGAGTCCAAGTTCAAGATAATGGCTGGACCTCTTGCGATATCACACACAATCAACCTCCCTGATTTGTAAGCAACAGCTGAAAATCCAGCATTGGACATCTTGAGACATGTGATCTTGTCCTCTGTCGTGAGATTGAGCAACGAGAAAGGAATGAAAGCGGGCAGCGTAAATTTTCCAGCGATACGTTGTGTTAAGTCGACGATAGATGTATCCCCGATACTATGGAGAACTGCGCATTTTGAATAGTCCTCGAGAAATGGAACAACAGTCGTTGAACTCGCAGAAGTTTTTCCAAACTTACAGATAGCCACGTTTCCATTTGCAAGACCCACAATCGCGTGTTTACATTCGAAACTAAAAGACACTTGCAGCACTCTATAAGAAGCAGAGCTTGCGCCGTTATTCAAAGTGTCTTTCAAATTAAACTCGATTGTATGTTCCCCCCTTTGCCTCTCGCCTACAGTAACATCAAGGCATCGTACTGTGCCATCCTCGTGTCCACTTATGAGGATATCGTTGACACCTTCTTCCGTTCCTAATGTTCTCGGGAAATGTCTGTCTACGGGAGCGCCTCCAGAAACAAGGGAGATATCGGAGAACGATGTTGCTTTTTTTGTTGAAATTACACCAAACCAGTCAATTCTTCGCACCGATTGAACCATGCTGAATGTTGTTGGAGGGCAAATGGAATGCAACGAAGGAGGTAGTTGGATGGCACAAGTGCTAGGTTGAAGCTCAGTAAGATGCACTCCGCCAAAGCTCGTCAAAGCCAATATATGAGATGGATTGTGACCACCATTAAAGTAGGGTTGGCCCTCAGGAGCAATTGGTATAATGCTTATGATATGCTCAGCAGCACCTTCTTCTTGCAGTCTGCGGTAAAATTTTACAAGAAGCTTTCTTTGGCCTTCAACTGGATTCGCATAGAAATCTCCTTGCTTTTCATTTGAAGTTAAAGAGTATTTTAAGGTTATTCCGAAGTCCAAAATCCTAATGACGTCTGGATTAGAATCTGAAGTCCCCGTTACTAAGATTGAGGTTTCCTCTGGATCTTGTCCAGTGAGCCATGTCAATTTGACTTCTCGGCTATTTTCGGGGCGCACAGAAGGTCCCGGTTGATGGAGAAATGTTTCGTCCACTGTTCTTGCGTGAAGTAACGTGCCATCATTACCATCAAAAAAAACTAATGTTCCATCGTTATGAACTGTCACAATATGAAGGCCATTCGGATGAAAGTGTGCCTCTTTCATTCTGGGAATTACTTCTTTCACACTGCCAAACAATTTCTTCTTACCCCCAGTCTCGAACTGATTCGAAAACTCGAATCCTCTGCACTCAGGAGTCAATCTGTAGATAAACGCATTTTTGATTGCCCCGGAAGTCAAGGAATATTGAACAGCGCAGTGTGAATATGTTACCAACACAGTGCCTATGTCTCTTGGGTGCCACTGGATGAAATGGACAGGAGATAGCTTCTGCTTCGGCAATACCAGTTTTTGTAAATTGTCAATCCGCAAGGGAGTCAAATGAAACCTGTCTACATCGTAGAATAGCAATGATCCGTTTGTCATTCCCAATATGAGCCAGTCCATTGACGGATCACATTCGACTGCGGTGATGGCCCCTGGAGCCGAGTATGTGGCCAATATCTGCTTAGTGTGAAGAGATAGAATGGTGATATTTCCTGAGGATTCGATGCATGCTAAATAAATGCCTTTTACAAATTTGAGATAGGAAATCACACCAGAGGTGCGGAGCTCAAACACCACTTCGACACAATTTTGGCCATAAATATGTATGGAGTCCTGTTTTGTTGCAAGCGCAATAAGTGACTGCACTGGATCAAATGCTGCTGCAACCACTGAGTTCAATGGAAGCCCTATTTGATCGCCAGCGACAATTTTAAGGTGTTTTGACGGTAAGTCCGGAGTCAAACTGGTAGATCCAGAGTTGCGGATTGCATTGCTCACTGAGCTAAGCGAAAGTGGGGCTTTTCTCAGTTTTAATTTATCGAACATGCTTCTATAACTTGTGCTTTTTCAAGTGTTTTTATGTCTTGTTATGAAGAATCAAGGACTGAATCTCCTTTCAGTATAGATGGGGCGTGCTCACTCAATGCATACAGTAAACCGCACAGCCGCGAAATCAGCGAGACTTCCCACTGCAAAATCAATTGCAAAATTGTGCTCACTTTTTGCAATTCATTAGGCCTTTGCCGTTTGATCAACGTCTCAGAAAATACATCTTGCCTCATTGCATAGGATCAATTTCCAGGAGAGCATACGCTCGGCTTCATGTTTCACTACACCTTTGTCGAATCAAAAGAGTTAAAACCCCTTTAAGATATTTTACCCAATTAAGACATTCTGGAATGTTCAATTTAACTGTGATAAACTCCTATATGAATCGATAAGCGTCTTATGTCATCTTGTTTTATCTTATATTTTGTCATAGGCCTTGTGCGTGATTTGTAATTCCGCAATCTTTTTAAGAAGTACGGGAAATAGTGGCATTTGTTTAATATTTTTCTCTTGCTCATACTTGCAATTTATTTTCTTGATAAAAGCATAAAAAGTGTTGCTCAGATGTAACGCAAGCAAGCATAAAAACTAGGGTTTAATAAACTCATAATAGCTTTCAATCATAGAAAAACCTAACTGTTTTGTTCGTACTCGTGCCTCTCCATAGCGCAATTATAAGGAGGTACAGGTGCGCGCTTGAAGTCAACACGTATACTCAAGAGTAATTACATCAAGTTGGAGACTCTACCTTCAGAAATGGTATGTACCCGGCCAGGCTCAATTAACGTGCATATTAAATTTCGAAATACTAACTCTATAGTCTTGTGATCAACTAGTCGGTCTTGTCATGCTCGGAGTGGCTACTGCTGTCTTTTCTTACTATACTGCTTGGGTATTCTTGGTTCCCTTTTTAGATGAGAACAGCGTAGTCCAGAGTTTCTTTCTTCCTCGCGAGTATGCCATCAAATTGCCTATTCTCTTGCTTTTGACGGCTGCTTTAGCAGTGGGAACATTCATTGGCAATGTTATGATCAAGAATGCGCAGAAGGAGAAGGCAAAGAAAAGTAAGAAAGCCGACTAAGCTGTGCTATGACAATATTGAAACATCTTATTAACGAATAGTACGAGAAAATCTCGCTCGTCTCATGGATTAGCGACGCCAGAAATTGGCAGCTTTACCTAGACTTGCATTCACACAATATACAATTTAATTCATCGAGGTAGAAACAAATACGTGCTTGTATCCTTGGAGGCACGGATTGTAGATGCGGCTTCATGAGAGTAGTTTATCTTAGCAGCCCCGAATGCTATAGTTACCCGTCTTGGTGATATATTTGACCCCTTTGTAGGGCTTTACCGACTCTCCCATACCCTTAGAAGATATCAACTTCAAGCTATCTATCTTCAAGCCACTGGGAACTTGGCCCTTGTAGGCATAACTGACCTTGAGCCACAACGGAGAGATGGAATGGCGTTGGGAAGTGTGTCCAGTACCAGATTCGTCTTTGGTAGCTTGCTGGGAGTTTTGAATATTCTCCAGCAACCCATTCACCGACAGAATTGCCACTCTCAATGATGGCTGGCTACCTGTTATCAAATTTTTGATGTTCCAGTGACCATGCCCGTCACCCTTATATGAGAAGTCACCATCGGAAACCCTTATGGTTCTCATTTTGTCTACACCATTTGTATCGCTTTCATGAGTTTTTGCAGGAGTAAGATCATCATCGACTTGTACCAGCTCATAAGCAAATATTTCGATATGAATCATTTCAATTTTTGGAACAGACTGATGTTTCAGAGTGAAAATTTTTAACTCGAACTCATCTTTGTTGACTCCAAGATCAGTCTGTAGATCGAACTCGAGGACCCCCAACATGGCAAGTTGAGTTTTTTCAGATAAACCGTCAAGGTCAACTTGGTACGTCATGAGCGTGGAGCGTCCATCAGGCGGAATGAATGACAATGATTTTGAACGTCTCCACACGCTGAGGTCAATACAGCGGTGAAATTGCGGAGCTTCTAAGTACGTTCTAGCTGAGTTAAATTGAATCTGTAACTGCGGCACGCCAGTGATGCGGGATAAGAACTCGAGCTGACCTGAGATTGTGCCTGTGACAGGCACAAGTTTTTTGCCTGACTGAGAAGACTGAGTGGAGTAGAATGCTGAGTCAAAGTTTTGAGTCAGTGACAAGCGCAGGCCTTTTGTGGTCTTTTTCTGGCGTAGAATGACATTCACAGTCTCCGTGAGGTCAACAAACATCTCATTGTTGGTGTACCTTGCATTGGCCCTTCTCCAAGGCACAGAGCTTTGTTGGGTACTTGCGACAGGCATGCCATTGTTGGCGAGCGATGCTATGGATTTATTGTTGGCAGCAGCAGCCAACTGATTGCCGGTGTGTAGGATTTTCAGGAGGATGCTTTTCAGCAGCACAACGTCTTTCAAATTGTTGAATTCTGTCATGTAGGGCAATCCATCTGCTATCATTTGATGGAGTAAAAGACTGAGAGTGTCGTTATTGGCAGTTAGTTTTGAAGCGGCTAATGGCAGGCCGAAATACTCCCGCATGGTCTCTATCAACTTATCAATAAAGACGAATGGCGAAAGAGGATTGAAGGCGTCACCAAGCTCGCGGGTCAGACAAAGCAAATAAATAATGAGCCGGTCAGTGGCACACGAACAGATTAAGTAGCCTTGGCTTGCCTCCACCATTTGAACAGGGCTATCCGCATGACTCTCAAACCTAGTGGCCAACAAGCTGGCAAGAGCCAGAAAGGTAGGAACATGCTGGAACACCAAGTATTCGTACGCCAAGGTGTTTTGCGGGTCTGCAATATAGACAGCCTCGAACATATAGCGGCAAAAAAATTAGCTGTCTGAGTGCGTGGAGATTAAAGTCTGGCCCGATACACCTGCTGGTAGCTTGATTCCGTACTGGCTTGACTGTTCCAATTATGCGCGGACATGGACACCAGACAAAAGAGTGCGTTTTTGGAGCCGATTCTATCTATATAATTATTACAAACCTAATTTCTCACCTTACTTTGCAGGAAATTTAGAGGGACTTATATGCTCAATGACTTCCTTCTGAGAAGAATAAGTCTTAAATTTTGATAGATCGTAAGAAAGTCAACCGTATTCCGGTTTCCGGAAAAGTGTTTTGGTTTTGCTCAATTATTACCGTGCGTGCGATGTTTCTTATCCTCTTGTATTAGCAATGTGCCAAATCGGTTTATTATTTCTCTTCACAAATTGTTCAGTTAAGTAGAGAAACTGGACAACTAAGTATGAGGACTAAGCGATTAACGATTCGTCCGGAATCTTTGTCAATATTCCCCAATAACAACCCGAGCTAAATGTTCCCGCTCTAGGCCGACTCGCAGATGTACGGGTTCATTGCGTTTCTATCAAAATTTTCCAGCCACTAGTGTATCGCTAATTCACCAAACACCATGTTCAGGAACATTCCAACGGGAACGACAAGACTCTTGTCTACGTCAGTACCTAGGCCTTCGTTTATCGGCAAGTCTCCAGTCAGATTAGTGGAAAACGTTGAGCTCATCACGGAGAGCATACCCCAAGAATTCTCAAAATCCTTCACGAAGGGCAAGAAGACCTACACCTTGGATAAGCAAATCAAAGTGACAGGCCCTAAAGGGACCGTCAAATTTACGGTTCCAAAATTTGTCAGAATACTGAAAAATGATAACACTGTGAGCGTGTCCGTGGAAAGGCCATTCAACAAGATTCAGCGGTCGATGTGGGGTACCACCAGAGCATTGATTCAAAATAATATCATTGGAACCACCGAAGGTCACTTGGCTACATTGAAGTTTGTCGGCACTGGTTACAGAGTGAGTATTGAGGAGGAAAACGGTGGGCAGAATGTGGTATTGAAAGTCGGATTGCCCTACACGCCGAAGTTGAAGGTCCCCGAAGGCCTCACTGTCAGCTCGAGTAATCCCGCTGCTCTTTTGATCGAGGGAATCAACAAGCAACAGGTGAAACTTTTTGCTGCTGTCATCAGAGAGTTCAGAAAGCCCGAGCCTTACAAGGGTAAGGGCATCTTTGTGGACGACGAGACCATTAAATTGAAGCAGAAGAAGATCAAGTAGTGGGTCAAGTTTGTAAATAGGAATAACGCAGGAAATGTAATATACATGAGACGATTGTGGGTGTATTAGGGCGAAGGGCCATAGCTCGAGCCAAAAAGAGGGAAGAGCAGACGTGGGGCGAGAGTAGTGAGGTAAAGCGATGCTACGGAAACAGGATTTTCAAATCGAGTTAGAGGGTGCCTGGAGCAGCTGAATGAACCTTGTGTTGCATGTCTGTTAAGCTCTCCCATGGACTGAAACGGCACAGTATAGAATGAATGTAGATTCAGTATCAGTATCAGTATCAGTATCAGTATCAGTATCAGTATCAGTATCAGTATCAGTATCAGTATCAGTATCAGTACCAGTAGGGTACCGCCATTTGAGTGAGACTTGCAGAAACAATAAAAGTCTTAGCATCCAAATTCACCACGACCATAGTCAAAAGCGCACAGGTGTCTGGCATCCTCTTGAGAATGTCCAATGTTTGGGTATACATGCGACACACAACCGCTCGGTGCGCAGTAGTGCATGCACCACTACGCATCAAAAATTTCAGAGCTCACTAGCCTATGCTCCAACTAGCACCACCAACAAAACATGGCAACCTTGTGGACCAGAGCCAGCCTGAAATTGGCATCGAGCGGCGCTATGCCTCTTGTTTTCCAACGTGGTGCGGCTAGACTCACATCCATTCACGCCGTCCCGCTGACTTACACCACAGCACCGGCCATCAACCATAGTATTGTCAAGTCGAATGACAGAAAGACTCTTCTTGCGAGACCCGGTCTTCTCGGAATCAAACGGGAGATGATCTCGTGGTTCACGGCAACCGGCGAGCAGTATGCTGCCACGATCGTCGAAATCGACGCCTGTGAAGTGGTCGACACGATCCTGTTTGCCGAGCATGGCTTCTCTGCAGTGAAGGTTGGCCACGTGGATAAATTGAAGAATGTCGACAAGGGGGTCTTGCGCATTTGCGAGGCGGCGGGCGTCTCCCCAAAGGCTAAGATTTCTCAGTTTAGGGTGCGGACCGACAACGGGCTCATACAGCCAGGTGCAGAGCTCAAGGCGGACTACTTTGCCGTCGGCCAGCTTGTGGACGTGAAGGGCGTCACCAAGGGCAAGGGGTTTGCCGGTGTCATGAAAAGGCACGGCTTCAAAGGTTTGGGCGCCACCCACGGTGTGTCTGTCTCCCACAGATCTGCTGGCTCCATGGGTCCTACGCAGGATCCCGGCAGAGTGTTGCCAGGCAAGAAGATGGCCGGTCGCATGGGTGGCAACAACTGTACCGTTCACAACAACGAGGTCTTGTACGCTGACGGCAAGGCCGGCATCTTAGTGCTCAAGGGCCAGATCCCAGGGCCTAGGGGCGCCTACGTGAAAGTCTCCGATGCTAGAAAGGTCTATGGCAAGTCTTTGTACGCGGAGAGAAAATTGTAAATAACATTCGAATCGAAACTTTTAGAAGGAACTAGTGTTGAGTCAAAATGGCACACCCGCCCGCACTGCGGAACGCATTGTGGCTCATTCAACGAATCATTTCAAACAAGTGCACTGGCCACAGTGCACTTACCAGAAAAGGTGCTAATCATAAATGATTTAGCAACATGTAAAAGCCCAAAAAATACTGGAACACCATTGGAAAAGACAACCCCCGGATGGTTCTGGTAAAAGGCAAGAACCATGTACGTGTAAGAGATTGATCTTCTGGCGACAAGGAGCAAAGAGGAATATGCGGCCGTCGCGACAAATTTATACTTCTCTGCGCGATGCCGGGTAACTCTGGCAAAATGCACTCGCGTGAGCAGGCAGCGCTTCACTACTAGTGGCACAGGAATTCGAAGCAATACGGTTACTCGGGTTTTATTAAAGCCATTTGAGTTCTGCTTCTTTTTATGGAAAGCCTGATTCAAAAGTTTTTTTTTTCTTTCTGTAATTTGGCAGAGGAGGTGGGGTGTTTGATGAATGCATTGTGCACACTGTTTCGCGTCTTTTCTTGAGATGCTTCTGACAAATCACTACAGGCCGGATCGTAAACAATTCAGCCTCTTCACCAATCGGTTCCGCGCCGTTATAGGCATGCGACTAACATTGGCCCGATGTAGCGCTACGAGTCTATTTGAAATATGCCCTCATGCACTCTGTAGTATTTCGCAGGGCCAGCGTTCCATGCCTATGTACAATTTTACTTTGTTCTCGTCAAGACACTGTTGGTCAAGAGCTCCAATGCGCTTCTGGCATCAGACTCAGGCAACACTCTCAAATTGGCCAACGCCTTAGCGCAGTATTCCTGGGCCATTTGTCGTGTCTTCTCCACTCCCCCACACTTCTCTACGGCTCTTCTTGCAATCTCCACGTCCCCCGGTTCGCTGAACTTCCTGCCAATGAGCTCGCCCAAATGAGGCTCTTCTCTCCAGGCGAATAAGATAGGTGCGGTCGCTAATCCCAATTTCAAGTCTGCCTGACTGGGCTTACCGATTGCCGCGTCACTCGACGTGTAGTCCAACATGTCGTCGACGACTTGGAAACACAACCCCAAGTTTCTACCAAATTCGTAGCAATTCTCAATAATGTTGTCTTGGGCACCACTCAAGACCGCAGCTGCGCGCGACAGCTTGGACATCAATGACGCCGTTTTCAAGTATGTCTTGTGCGAGTAGTATTCGAATGCGGCGTCGACGTTTGTATTATGGTCAACCTCCACCGGAGCAGAGACGGAGTATTCATGCTGCTTTACTGGAACCTTGCCTGTGGGAGTTGGAATCTCCTTGAGATCGCCATCGTTAGTCACCGTAGACTCATCGTTGTTTATCACGGTGTTTTTCAACTGCATGAACTCGCCCTCGACCAAGTTGGCGATCGTGGTGGACAACAACTCAATGACCTCTGGATTACGCAATCTGGCAATGGCCACCGACGCGCGGCCCAAAAGAAAGTCTCCCGCTAAGACAGCCATTTTGTTTGTGAATGCAATGTTTCCGCTCGGCCGGCCACGTCTGGCGTCAGACAAGTCGATGACATCGTCATGAAGCAAGGACGCCGTGTGGATCATCTCCACAATCTCTGCCAACCTCCGCTGCTTGGGAAGAATCCCGTTCGCCGCATCAAGCTCCGGAAGCTGGTCCATGGGCTTGGACAACGGGTCCAAGATCACCCGGGGGTTGATACCGTGCAACACGGCGAGGGGCGATATGGAATTATTTACAGAGTTTCCCGCCACAACCGTTTGCTGCGGCACACCAGCAAACTGCTTCTGCTCAGACACATCTTCCGTATCAATCACTATCCGGTTCCTTTGCTCGAGCGGAATGTTCAGCAATGCTTTAGAGAGCAATAGAACAATCAACGGGCGCACGTTTTTCCCCTCGGCCTCGAAATAGTAGCTCGACACACGGTTCAAGATTGGGTGGCCGGAGCCAATCAAATTCGCAATCAGTTTTGCCAAATTTGACATCTCATGGCTAACGATCGAAAATGGGTCGTCGAAGTTTTTTTTCGAGGGTTGGACCATCTTCTCAGCTGCCTCCACCGCGGCCTTGAACGTGTTATTCCTCGCCTCTGCTCTCGTGGCAAATTGCACAGTAAAACGTCTTCGTGTCTCTCTGCTGTATAGTCTATGGGCAGCCGCCAAGGCGGGCTTTTTGCGTATGAGAATCATCTTGTGGGGTAACACGATTGCCTCAAGGGACTGCTGGGCTTGGAGGACTTTTCAAACTATTTATGTGTGGTGCACGGGTCTTGATCCAGGTTTGTCTTGTTGCTCGATCCTGATTGCCGAGCGTTGCTCTCATAATCGGAACCGGTGATTGCAACTACAACACTTGATTTCACCCACAACACTCTCATAAGATATGTATTTGAGCCTTGTTTTACACACGTATCCGAGGAGCGAGTCACCATAAAAGCAATTGAAAGGACAGGCAAAGTCAACTTTATAATTCTTGAACCTGAAATGACTCGGTCGCACTGGGTATCGCAATCTATCGATTCCCCTCGCGTGCGTTCATACTCACGACGACTGAAGCATAATGCCCGTTTTGGCCCCTCGCCAAAATTCACTCTATAATTGCTCAACCAGATAGGTGATCTTCTGACTCCCACTCAAATAATTGAAAAAGACATCCGGAGGTATCAATGCTCCGATGCTTCTTTGCGCGTGCTCGCCTAGGTAAGTTAAACCAACAACGTAGCTTGCATTGACCCATCCGAAGCCCTCGAGCGCAACGCCCTTAAAGTCAAGGCCTTGATTTCCGTACTCGGCATCAACTTTGTGGGGTGCAACACCTTCGAGCACATTGTACTTCTCTACAACCACACCATTGTAGTCCACAAATGCCCTCGTCATCATGAAGAGCCAACGATAGGCTAATCTTCGAGTCGTTCCAATGTGATTATAGTTTTTTAAACCGGCCCAAGCCAAGATTTGGTGTGGTGCCCACCCAAACGGATAATCCCATTGTCTCGAAGGGCCATCTAAACTGACCTCACCGACAGACTTGGCAGAGCTTCCGGCTAGGCCACCGTATTCTTCAAATTTACAGAGTGAGTGGGCCACTAGTTTATCAGCCTGTTCGGGAGTTGCTGCTCGCGACCAAAGGGGCCAAAAACATGTAGCTGACTCAAACTTGTGCTGATTCTGTTCTTTAACGTTATAGTCATAGAAGATCAGGTCATCTTCGTTCCAAAGATACTTTGTGATCCTTGCCTTTCTTACCTCAGCTTTCTTGTTCCAGTCGAGTGGGATTTCAACCTCTTGCGTCCCTGGTATCAAAAGCCTGCCATCGAAAAACTCTTCGATGATGTGAGCAATATCGACCTCATATTTATAAAGTAACGAATTGAGGTCCACAGTAGCCAAATATGCGGCCTTTCCTTCGAGACGATATGTTGTGTCATGGCCAGACTCTCTCACAGCTCTGTCGTGCAAAAAATATTCATCTAAATCTGGCTCGGAAACTTTTCCATCATTATAGGCCTCTATGAAATCTTCTTGTGTAGTTTTATGCTTTTCCACATATTTTCGAAGAATGGAATCAAAATGCGATGCTTCAGTCTCTGGCGGAATTCCTCTCCCTTCTGGATGATAGCAAGAAAGACCGGTAGCTTTATCCAAGCGTGGCTCCGCACACCAGACTGTCTTATACTCCTTGATAGCAGCCAATGTCGACCGTCTCAAGAAGTCGAGCATATCGCTCTTGCGGTCTGGATTGACTTCAATGATTTTCCGATATACTTGAAGAGACATGTCCGTAAGAAATGGAGGTTGTGAGCGACCTAAGTAGTACGATCGATTTGCATTCAAAATCTTATTGTAATTTGTGATTTCATAGATGAAATTCTCTGTCATGCCTTGGGCAATCCTGAGGTTGTCTTGCTTGTCTGGGGTGACATCCACTAACAAACCAAGTACCGTCATGTACGAGTCCCAGCCATAAAACTCGTTAAAGCGGCCTCCGGGTACTATGTAAGGCTCTTGGACTAGCCTCGTAGGGTTCTCCGGATCTGGCTTTGACTCAAGTGCAAGTAGCCCGGGCTTTTTGTTAATGGAGTAAATAAAGTCTGCGTCAATAACCTCAGGAAGAAGTTGCACATCTAATTTTAAAGCTGGATTGTTTTTCTTGATGGAGAGATAGTAGTCATACTGATCCTTCCGGCCGTGTGGAATATATATGCGCACGCTCTCCTTTGACTTGACCAAGTTGCCATTTTTATCAATCACTTCTTCAATGATCTTGGTGTCTTTTGCCATCTCGCAAACATTTTCTTCCGTGATTACTCTTGTGAGGTTCTTCCAAAATTGAGTGGAAATCAAGCGTTTGATTCTTTGCAATGGATTTTCATTAAGTCTCAGCTCGCTGAGACGCATCGAAGAAAGACCTGCACTTTTAGCTATGGTCAATTCTTGCAAGAGATTCGAGAGCATGTATGTGCCCCTCACAGCAGAGGTTTTGAAACCATTAGAATTAAATGTTCCGAGGTGTAAAACTTTTGGGCCAGTATCATCGATAGTGATTTGATGATTGTCATCCGTATCCTCATTTTGCAAGAGCGTGTTGAGCGTGGCATCAACATCTTTGATTAGAAACGTTTTTGATGCTGAGCCTGATCCGTCTACAGACAACCTTCTCACATGGAACGACTTTCCCCACTGACTTTCAATATCGTTGAGCTTGATTCCAGATTCTTGTTTACCCTCACTATCAAACAGATCTGTGGGAACTTGGTTCGGGTTTGGTTTGTTGTAGAAAAAAGGTACTGAATGAGATGCAGCTCTCGTATTGCGGCGCCCTTGGATAGCTGAAGCGTTCACACGCTCATCCTTCAGCGCTTTGGCCGGGATTTCATTATCTCCATGCATAGCAGTGAGTGAAGGAGTCATAAGCAGAATAAATTCGGTAGAAAAAAAGAAGGATTCAAGTAGTGGTGAGAGGTCTTGCTTATATGGTATGTCCTACCTTTTATCTCTGAGCAACTAAATTGTGGCTCAGCTAGGGGAGAATTAAGACACAGGCAAAGGTATGGGTGTGAACACAAAGAATATTGGTGCGCAAAATGGTAGGGGGCGGAAAAGAAAAGAAGTCTTGGAAGGAAGATGTGCACATATACTTATATAACTTGTGCCGGTTATGACACGAGTCCTTTGCTGAAGGGCCAAACAGGTCCGATATAGGTGGCGCGCCCGCATGCGCTTCCATTGACATTCGCGCAACAATGCTCGAATATATATTTTGCGGGGAAGAAACCTTTGCATCTCTGGAGGCACAATAACTACAAAGCTTAGAAACTTCACTAGCCGCTCGGTTTGGTGAAGTTTCTTTGCAATTTTCTATGGCCTATTAGGCAGCGGGTGAGATTGTTTCTGCTATAAGCAGAACCGAAAAGAGATCTTCGCGGGGTCATTGAGTGGGGCAGCGCCGCATACGGGAAATCAAAATTATTGAGATCCAGGCTTCTATGCCGAACGTCAATGGAAAGATTGAATGATTTTTCAGTCTATTTTTTTTTTTTTGATTGTATGAAGCAGTCCAGTAGAAAGTTTCGGAAATGTTTGGCTCATGCTATTTCACGGAAAGAATTTGAATGCTCCAAATTTCAAGAAAAAAAATCTTTACTGCAATCGACCCTGGTGCCCGAGCCACGAAGCCCTGAGTGGGCGTATCCGCAGAAACGAATCACCAACATTATTCCCCGCTTTGCATTCGGAATCTTTGCGTCCGTGAACTTACTTGGCGAGTGCGTATACGCCAATGGCCTTGCGGGCTAGTTTTCTTCTCCTCAAATTGTGGGTTTCGTGTTGACTGCTTAAAAAAAGGAATGCTTTCCGTCTATGACTGTAGCATGTAATTTTGAAATTGACAGTTGGAACACGGTACTTAATATATGACGTCATATGCCTCCAACGCAGCTTGGGGTCTATATTGGTTTTTTTTTTTGATGGTGGGGATCTCGCTCGCTCATTACAACAACACTATTTGCTAAACCGAGTAGTCTCCGCGCACAGCTACAGTAGTTCACAATTTACCCAATAGAAACTTTACCCAATAGAAAAGCTTGAGTTGGGATATATAATATCTGCGCAGTTGGCAAAGCGGGGTTTTGCGCGGTGAATATAGGACCCTGATTTAGGCTCTGTAAATTGCCAAACAGCATCGTGAAACGAGTTTGCAGGTTCAGGGTTAATGGCTCAACCGAGAATAATCACCTGAGTCTCACGCTTAAAAGGGAAACCTGCGGCTAGCTTTAGATGGCTTGCTGCGGCCTAAGTCATCCATTGAAGAATATCACATACTTGAAATGGCGGGATGTGAATGCGAATGCAAGTAGTGGGCAAAGGAGTCCAGGGGAGTGAGATATCGGCGACTGGTGTACACGGCATATCGTGGGCACGCTTAGCACAAGGCAAGAGTTCATCAAGTCTGTGAAGGCAAAATCATTATTTTGAGTCATTGCAGTCGCGTCCGGAGAGGCATTGGTTTACGAGTGACCGGATGAGCGGAGGATTGCTCAACAGTCTTCAGGTGAGACATGGGTCTCATTGAAGGTGCCAAAGAAAATCGAATTGGTTTACCGCAAATTATATCGCTGAAAAGCACACATCTATACGAGCTCACAAAAGCTATTCATCGGAGGCTCACGCAATCTCATCTTTTGTTGAATCTCACAATTACTGGAGAAATGCGTAGGAGGCTGCTCCGCGAATGCTGAATGGTGGAAAAAGATCAATCAAATGTTTCGGTAGAAATAGTGGCGAGGCTATCATGAACTTAAGATGAAGTGGAACCATTCCCAGAAGCCCGGGAATCTCAGAAAACACTATACCCTTTTTCTTCCATCAGCATTTACGTCTTAACGCCAAGGTACACTAGCCAACTAAGTAAATCACCCAAGTAGCGGGGCCTCCCGGGCGTACTCGGAAGTTAAATCCCGGTGTTTCTCGCCGTTTCTTCGCACTCTCAAGTCCGGGTCCTGACCCCAATTTTTTTTTTTTTTTCGGCCCGTTGCTAGCGAATCCGCGAGCGTCCCCACTCGTCGGCCAAACTCCGAAAAGCCTGATACTAGAGTCAACTATATGAGTTGGGTAGACAGGAGAAGTTCCCCCTGGAACAATAAACTCGTTTCCATAATTTTGCCGTTCTTGCTTTATGGAAACAGTCGCTTTTTCATATTCTTTTGTTTGGACAGCTGTATTTTTTGGCCAACTTTATTTCAACGCCTTCCTCGGGGAAAGCCCGGGAGAAGTGCACCACATGCAAATCTGGGGTGAGCCCGGCTCTGGCCCTGCGTGTTGCGTGCGGGATGGCTTGAGGCAATCTTTTTCCCCATACTCCGTTCCCCCCTATATATAAGTCGTTGCCCATTTCTCAAAACACGGACACGGATTTTTTTTTTTCCCTCAAACTACTTCAGCATTTTTACGGAGTATTTCATACAAGCCATCTCCCTCAAAACCCAATAACACATATTCATCATGGTCAAAGTTACAGTCTGTGGCGCCGCCGGAGGAATCGGCCAGCCTTTGTCGCTTTTGTTGAAGCTCAATAAGAACGTCACCGAATTATCCTTGTTTGATGTTGTAAACGTGCCTGGTGTGGGTGCCGACTTGGGGCACATCAACTCTGCGGCCACAACCAAGTCGTTCTTGCCTTCCTCCAGAGAGGACAAGACCGCATTGGCTGCGTCTTTGAAAGGATCCGACTTGGTGGTGATTCCTGCGGGAGTTCCCAGAAAGCCAGGCATGACAAGAGACGACTTGTTCAACATCAACGCGTCGATTGTTCAGTCCTTGGCTCAGGGAATCGCTGAAAACGCACCCAACGCTTTTGTGTTGATAATTTCCAACCCCGTGAACTCCACAGTGCCCATTGTCGCTGAGACTTTGAAGAAGAACAACGTGTACAACCCTGCGCGCTTGTTTGGTGTCACGACGTTGGACATTGTTCGTGCCAATACCTTCATCTCTCAGCTCTTCCCAGGCGAGACGAATGCCACCCAGTTCGAGGTGCCTGTGATTGGCGGTCACTCTGGCGAGACTATTGTGCCCTTGTACTCCGTGGGCGCCAAGCCATACTACGACAAATTGTCCGCGGAGCAGAAAAAGGAGTTGATCAACAGAGTACAGTTTGGAGGCGACGAGGTTGTCAAGGCCAAGGATGGCGCTGGTTCCGCCACTTTGTCCATGGCCTACGCGGGCTACCGCTTGGCCGAGTCTTTGTTGGAGGCTGCTACAGGTAAGACGGTTGTGGAGTGCACCTTCTTGAACTTGGACCCTTCCATCAAGGGTGCTTCCGAGGCCAAGAAGTTGGTTAACGGACTCGAGTTCTTTTCCCTCCCAGTTAACTTGTCCAAGGACGGTATTGCTGAAGTCAACTACAGCATCTTGGAGAAAATCGACGACGAGGAAAAGAAGTTGTTGGCTGTCGCCATTGAACAGTTGTCCAAAAACATCGAGAAGGGTGTTACTTTCGGTACAAAGTGAGTATGGTGGGGCTAACCATGAAGTTGCTACAAAAGTATTAGACTCTGAATTGAATTCCCGAGATCCAAAAAAAAAAAACATTTTTTCTGAATCTGTAGATCGAGTAGCTAGCTGACCACATGCTTGGCGTAGATGCACATGTGGTGGTATTCCAAGAAGCATTTCGGGCCAATTACACACACTTGACAGCTACAAACCTAAACACATCTGCACAAGCCTTCACAAACCTTCACAAGCCTATAGAGAAGCGGGAGTCCTAAGTAGAACTTGAACCTGGTTTGTGTTGGTTGCCGCTCATACATCGGAAATAATTCGTTTTTTGCACCCGTCAATCTCTCGGCACATGCAGCTTTAATTCAGTCAATCCGCATGCCGCCTCCTTTGCCCAACACTTCATCTAATCGCTCACCTATGCACTCCTTAAGAATGATTCGAGAATCCTGCAAAAAAAAAATCAGAACATTGTAGCTGCGTACTACTGCAAAGCCTTATGGAGATTTCTGCGGACGCTTTCAAAATACTGCACTTGCATGGATCATGGTTGCCCGTATACCGCTTACAAATTGTATGGGATACAAACTGCACAGCAATCACAATTTCTCACGAGTGAATTGTATTGCAAAATCGCAAGGCTAGTGTACCTTGTGCTTGTTTAGTCTGACGCTTTTGGTCTCGTAAAATTTAGCTGGACCTGAAACAAGTCCAAGCACGGCAATCGCGCTTCCCCCATGAGGCTCACGTCACTCTTTGAGTCCTTTCCCCGTGCGCCTCTCCTAGCAACCCGCACATCTCACTCATGAAAACATATTAGTAATATACATTCTGCCGGTAACCCCAGAAGGCGGGAATAGAGCAGTTCCAGCTCGCTGTCGCATGGTACAAAAATCAGCACACTTTATTTTTCTGGCAATAAAAATTGGATAGTGTCTATATTTCTGGCGCCCGAAAGCCTTTCCTTTTTTTTTGCGCAGCGCCCTTTCGTACCAGTCGGGTTTCCTCCCCGGTCTTTTTTTCCCATTCGCACCAACCTCTCAAATCTTTTCTCCGTCTGACTGTCTCATTGTTTGTCAATTGCCTCAGCAACACCCTTTCCTTTTTTTTTTACGCGCCAATACCCTAACCCGCTACTTGTTTGTCCCCAGTCACTTGGCGCAGTATTGTCAACCACCGCCATGGAAGCAATTCTAGACTTTTCCAGAGACCTTGATCTCGACTTGTTTGATAGTGTTGTCGAGACCTTTTACAAGTCGGGTCCCGAGCAGCTGAAGGCCCTGGTCATTTTGACCCAGTTTCAGGAACACCCAGAGTCCTGGAGACGTGCAGATGCAATTCTATCTGCGGCAAAAAGCCCTCAGTCAAAGTACATTGCTTTGTCGTGTTTGAACTCATTGATCAAATACAGATGGAAGACCATCCCCGAGGGTGAGCGCATCGGGATCCGGAACTTCATTGTCAACATGATCATTGCGTTGTGCGATGATGAGAAGATCTTTGAAACCGAGCGTGCACTCATCAACAAAATCGACTTGACTTTGGTGTCCGTGTTGAAGCAGGAGTGGCCACACAACTGGCCCCAATTTGTTCCGGAAATTGTCATGAGCTCGCGCTCGTCGTTCAACGTGTGTGAAAACAACATGATTATTTTAAAGTTGATGGGCGAGGAGATCTTTGACTTCTCGCAGGATGAGATGACTCAGGCCAAGGCTAACTCTTTGAAGTTGAGTTTGAAGGCAGAGTTCGAGCAAATCTTCAAGTTGTGCTACGAGGTGTTGGACAAAACCACAAAGACTTCGTTGGTAACAGCCACGTTGAGCGCATTGTTGAAGTACATACACTGGATTCCTTTGAACTATCTATTCCAAACGGATATCTTGGCGTTGTTCACCAACAAGTTCTTGGCCCCTCCAGACACACGGGCAATCACTTTAAAATGCTTAACTGAAGTCTCAAGCTTGATCTCTATCGAGAATGAGGAAAAATTCATTGTCTTTTTCCAGGCCGCCATGGAAAAGATTGTCGCCATTGTTCCATTGAATGAGTCGGTCTCTTTGAAAAGGTCCTATCAACTGGCAAATTCTAATGACCAATCTTTCTTGCAAGACTTGGCCATGTTCTTGTGTACTTTCTTGGGCAACCACTTGCAGGCATTGGAGTCAGCACCAGCCTTGAACGATTTACTCCTCATTTCTACCAGCTATTTGGTCGAGCTCTCTCGTATCGAGGAGCGTGAATTGTTCAAAACATGTTTGGATTACTGGTGCACTTTTGTTCACGGTTTGTTCGAGGAAATCAGGAACTTGCCAGCAAACGAAATGGGCCCTTTGATGCAACTTACATACGCTTCTCAGTTCAGACCTGGATCAAATGGGGCACCTGACCCTGCAACTCTCGCCAAGTACCCTTTGAGGCAACACAAATATGCTCAAATCTTGTCAAAATTGAGATTGGTGATTATTGAGAATATGGTCAGGCCCGAAGAGGTTCTTATTGTTGAGAATGACGAGGGTGAGATTGTCAGAGAATTTGTTAAAGAAAGTGACACCATCCAATTGTACAAGACAATGAGAGAAGTTTTGGTCTATTTGACTCATTTGGATGTTGTCGACACAGAGCAGATAATGATGGAGAAATTGGCCAGACAGATTGACGAAAGCGAGTGGTCGTGGCACAACATCAACACGTTGTGTTGGGCTATCGGTTCGATTTCAGGTACCATGAATGAGGAAATGGAGAAACGCTTTCTTGTGTCTGTCATCAAAGATTTGTTGTCTTTGACAGAATTGAAGCGAGGCAAGGACAACAAAGCTGTGGTTGCTTCCAATATCATGTACATTGTTGGTCAGTACCCTAGATTTCTCAAGGCTCACTGGAAATTCTTGAAAACTGTGGTCAACAAATTATTTGAATTTATGCATGAAACACACGAGGGTGTCCAGGACATGGCGTGCGATACATTTATCAAGATCACCAATAAATGTAAAAGACATTTTGTGGTCCAGCAAGCATCTGAAACTGAACCCTTTATTCTCGAAATTATTCGCAACGTTCAATCTATCACCGAGGACTTGCTGCCTCAGCAAGTTCACACTTTCTACGAAGCTTGTGGTATCATAGTTAGTGCTCAGACACAGAAGGAATTAAGAGATAAGTTGCTTGGTGAATTGATGGCATTCCCCAACGTTGCATGGGGATCTATTGTACAGAGTTCTGCTGAAGATCCCCAACTCTTAACAAACACCGAGACCGTTAAGATAATTGCGAACATTATCAAAACCAATGTTTCTGTCTGTAAAGCAATGGGCCCAGGCTTTTATTCGCAGCTCGGTATGATGTACGTCGATATGTTGTCGTTATACAAAGCCGTTAGCGGTATGATTTCTGACTCTGTGGCCAGTGAGGGATTGATTGCGACAAAGACTCCAAAGGTAAGAGGCTTGAGAACTATCAAAAAGGAAATTCTAAAAATGATTGAGACTTACATTAACCAGGCAGACAATTTGGAAGAGATTGTTAGAGACCTTGCTCAACCTTTGTTTGCCGCTGTATTGGATGACTACAAAACAAATGTTCCCGACGCTAGAGACGCAGAAGTCTTAAACTGTATGGCAGCTTTGGTAGCTAAGGTTGGTCATATGATTTCAGGGGGTGTTGTTTTAATTTTGCAAAACGTGTTTGAATGCACCCTCGATATGATCAAAAATGACTTTGTGGAGTATCCCGAGCATAGAGTTGAATACTACAAGCTCTTGAAGGTGATTAATCACAAGTCTTTTGATGCCTTGTTGCAATTATCAGGAGACGCTTTCCAGTCTTTAATTAATGCTGCTTTGTGGGCATTGAAACATAATAACAGAGAAGTCGAAGAAAGCGGATTGTCGTTGACCTTAGAATTGATTGAGAACGTGGAGAAACTAGGCAACACGCCTTTCACGAAGGCATTTTATGAGAACTTCTACTTTCAAATTTTGTCAGACACTTTCTACGTCTTGACTCAGCCTGACCATAAGTCTGGGTTCAGATACCAAGCTCAACTTCTCGCCCAACTTATTCATCTAGTCGAGGATGGTGTCATCAAAGACTCTTTGGATACAACTAAGCAGGCTGTTGAGGGAACAAGTAACACTGAGTATTTGAAACAATACTTGGGCAACTTGTTATCGTCTGCATTTGAAAACTTGCAGAAGGATCAATTGATCAATTTCCTCAATGTCTTGACAAGTGTTTACAAAGACTTGAACAAGTTCAGTGGCACTTTGAGGGACTTCCTTGTACAGATAAAGGAGTTTGGTGGCGATGCGACTGATTATCTCTTCGCCGAAGATAAAGAAATTGAAAAGCAGGAGCAAACCAAATTACAGAGAGAAAAAGATTTGCAGGTGGCAGGATTAATTAAGCCATCAGAGATGGAGGATTAGTATTTGTGGCGACTCCACATAGAGATCAACAGAAATCAACTAGCTTTTGACGCTAAATTATCAAATAAACGCATCGCTGATGAAGATCCCAACTGAAGTCTTTTCCACTCACGAGTATCGTAGATTTTAAAAAAAAATTGTTGCACACCAGCTTCCACATATTTCTGAAGTGTGGTCATTCTCGAGACACGCGGCTATAATGTGGTCGTGTCTGAGATCGCGCAAGTGAGTCCACGACACCTAGGAAAAAACGCTTCAGTCTCGAGAAAAAAAAACACCCCTCTCTCGACACCCGATCATTCTATCACGAAAATAAAAAATCATGTCTGCTGAGGAGACTAAGCCCAAAGTTGAGGACACTCATGCTGCCTCTGGTACCGCCGAGGCCCCAAAACCCCCCACCTCCAATGTTTTTCTGATGTTTGGCGCCAAAAAGGAGAAAAAAGAGGACAAAGAGGAGGACAAAGAGAGCGAGACGGCCGAGAAGAAAGAGAGCGCTGAAGGGGATGCTGAAGAAGAGGTTGATGTGCATTTTGAGCCTTTGGTTCACTTGGAGAAAGTTGATGTAAAAACCAATGAGGAGGACGAGGAAGTCATGTACAAAGTACGTGCCAAGTTGTTTAGATTTCACGCCGACAAAAACGAGTGGAAGGAGAGAGGTACTGGCGATGTCAAATTTTTGAAGCATAAGGAGACTAAAAAGACACGCGTCTTGATGAGAAGGGACAAGACCTTGAAGATTTGTGCCAACCACTTGGTCCAGGGTGACTACGAATTAAAGCCAAATATCGGCTCTGACAGATCCTGGGTGTACACGGTGACTGCTGACGTCTCCGAGGGTGAACCAGAGGCCCAGACATTGGCCATTAGGTTTGGTAACAAGGAAAACGCGGACAAGTTCAAGGAACATTTCGATGAGGCTAAGAAGGGTGTCTAGAGAAGGCGCAGAATCCAAATATTCTTAGAGCATGCTTTGCGACTGATTAGTGATGCTACGAGAGATCATGAAGGTTTGCTCCTCTCAATGTTTTAGCAAAATGTAGTCTTTTATTAATTCAGAACGCCATTGACAGAAGGCAAAGTCCAAGGAAATTTCGCGGCAAAAGGTAGATTAGGTCTTGTTGAGTTTGACTGTAAAAAGCTTCAATGAACTGTGGATGTGTCACATTTCAGTGAGTCCCTTCGTTGCAATAAACCAGACCTTGTCGACGTTGTCTTTAATTATTCCATATGGACATGTACAACAAATGTCATTTTTGAATTAGGGAACGGCTTCGTGCAAAAAAAAAATTAACCTGTTTACTGAGTTTGTTTTTGGTTAACTTCTATTAACCTTCCCCGGACTGCGCACTCCACGTGCTTCCAAGTTATATTGGACGTATACTATATATACAACTGTTCCAAGTACTACAACCCAAAATAGCGCTAGTGGTTGATTTTTGCCCCACATCTATCTCGTGAAATGAAATTCGGAAAGTATTTGGCATCCCGCCAACTCGAGCTTCCAGAGTACTCCGGCCATTTCATCGACTATAAGGCTCTCAAAAAACTCATCAAGCACCTAGGCATGCCGGCGGCGTCCTTAGATTTCGGGGAAATTCCGTCTACGCCAACGCAGAGTCAAATTCAAGCCAAATTGAAAGAAAACAAAGCCTCTTTTTTTTTCAAAGTCGAGCGAGAGTTGGATAAGGTCAACTCATTCTACTTAGAGAAGCAGGCAAATCTCACGGTTAACTTGGATCTTCTCATGATGAAGAAAACCGAGCTACTCGCAAAATCGGCACAGTTGGCACTGCTGTCCTCTGATCATTTATCTCTTAATTTCAAAAACTCTATTCTTTATTTAAATCTTTATCAAAGTTTCAAGAAGATTCATCAGGACTTATCACGCTTGCAACAATTCATTGAGTTGAACGAAGCAGGATTTCTGAAGGTTGTGAAAAAGTGGGACAAGCGTTCAAAATCCCATACAAAGGAGCTTTTCATACAGACAGCAGTGAGCGTGCAGCCTGTTTTTCACAAGAATGAAATAAATGAATTATCTGATTTGGTCACACTGTCCTTGTTTGACTTAGAGAGCATAATGGACGGAGATTACTCTGCATTAAAATCTGCCCTGGTAGTGGAACCCAATATGGGTTCAGCTTTTACAAATCGCAACGGGTCTATCATCAAGCTAGGACAGGATGCAGATTCAGATTCGGCTGATCTGAAACTCCATGCTTCCTCCGATTTCAATACGTCTCGTCATAACTCCCAACCAGGTTTCTACCACAGCGAAATCGATGATTTGTACTCAAGCTTTGTCAACGTTGCAACTTCCAAAATTCCAGATATGTCTGTTCTCGAGCGTTGGTTTGATAAAATAAAATCTTCGAAGAGTGACGGGTCGAGCAAAGAGAAACTATCTAAAATATTTTTGCTCGCAATCGGTAATTTGAAGATTTCAGATACCTTTTTGGAATCATTTCTCAAATTCATTCATTATGACATTGACTTCATGATTGACGTAAATGATTTCAATACCAAACCCGTCATTCACGAGTGTTGCTCTATTCCTCCAGCTTCTTCCATTGATGATAGTCTGCATGTTGTGATCAATAATGGTGTCAAAGTTGTGAATTCCTCTGACAGCATCAGCCATACAAGGGTTTTCATTGTGAAACATGTGATTGAGAACACTTCTATGTCGTTGCTCCAAGATCTTCTAGCAGGCAAGGATTTTAATGGCCGGACATGTCTCCATTATGCTGCACAGAACAATAGACTAGATCTTTTGGAAATTTTACTTCCTCATTTTCCCGTGGCCCACATTGACGATCTCGACAAGGACTCCATGTCCGCTTTGCTCTTGGCTGTGAATTTCGATAACTTCGATGTCATTACTACCCTCATCGATTTTGGGAGTTACTGTTATCCCGAGACAAGCGAGTCTAGACCTCAGTATTTGCCGATCAATTACGCCTGCAAATTTGGTAATTACAACACTTTAGAGTTTCTTTTGCGCTCGAGCAACCCAACTCCTGAAATGATCAATCGTCAAGACGTCGAGGGACTTCTTCCTCTTCACGTCATTGCACGCTCTGGAAACTATAAACTTATTAAGCTACTTATTCAGTACGGAGCAAGTGTCAATCACTTAGATGGGTTGAACAAATGGCCACCTATATTTTATGCAGCTCTGGAGGGGCATGCCAAGACAAGCCATGAATTGATTAAATTCGGCGCAAGATTGGACATTGTTGATGAAGATGGATACAACGTACTATACTATTGTGTTGTTGAGGGTCACATTGAAGTTTTAAACCACCTCCTCACATATCAAATGGAGGTTTTGCGGGATAATGAGAAGACTGCCAAGGATGAAATACAGGAAAATGCCCCTACATCGCTATCAATAATGCCATCAACTATACTTGATGAAGAAGACGAACTGGAAGACAGTGGTGAGCTCGAAAAAAAGACAGATGCAATTCCGCATCTTGAACTCCCACCGCCGATCTTACCTCTCAGAAGATACGGACATAGCTTCCTTGAGCAGAAAGTTCTCATAGAGTTGATATTCCCGATTGATTCGCACTCCATTCATCTTTTTGATTCAGGTACAGAATTAAAGCCTGGTAGGATCACAATATCTTCCAATTTGTCTGACATTGTACCGCGAAACATTCTTCTTCCTGCCTCTGATGGACAGAAAGGCACTACACATTGCATGTTTCAGACTGATGTGGACTCATTGAATGGCTTCCGTATTGATTTTGAGATATTTCCCAAGTTTGGTACTCGTTTAATTGCGAAAACAACGGCTTTAAATTTCTCTCAAATTGACACTTCTTCTCCGGAAATAAATTCAATACTGTTGCCACTTTTTGATATCCGCTTGCGAAACATAGGAGAGTTGCGGTTCAATTATCAAATTATATTTCCATTTTCAGGAATATTATTGGAAACAACAAAGTATGATACATATTGGAAATCATCTGCGTCTCTCGTCAAAAAGCTGCTTGGTGTTAAAGGTGGCGCTCTGGCTGGACTATCTCCCAACAACTTTTTGTCTCCGAACGTTCTGTCCCAAAGTACGGTCAATGCTAATAGAAATGGTTCAACTCCATCCAAATCCAAACTTGTCGATGTTCAGTCACCAATCAGCTTCGTGCACCTCAATATCCTGAACTCTTCTATTGTGACAGCAACGTCGCTCAAGGGCGAGTATTTGAAACTTAAAGTATGCCTTTTAAACGATGGTACGCCAGTCGTATGTCCACATTGGGCAATTGCCGTGACCGATAATATTGAGATCTATTTGCCCAATCTTTCTTTGAAGCAGCTCACATCGATGACTACGAGCTTATTCGATTATGATAAGGTCATGAACGATCTCTCCAAGATGAGGTTCAAAGACCTACATTTCATTAAAAAGTTGTTGAAAATTATTTATCTTCCACTCGAGACAGTTTTGAGAATATTGGAATCTAGCATCAACTTGAGTATCGAGATTATATTTCCCTCGCTCTTTGAATTAGACAATGTTCCTTTTGCTGGGAATATTCAACTGAACCTCAATAAATTCATTGACTTCACGTTGATTGATATTTTTGAGCATGTCAGATCGGTAAAGCAGGCAAATAGTGGCTCCAGCAGATCACTCATATTCCTCTCTTCAAACTCTATTGTTTGCAAAATTTTAAATTGGAAGCAACCAAATTTTCCAGTTTTTTTAATTATGAACGGCATTGTTTACAACAACACAAAGAAGGTGTTTGAAGCAAGATCCGCCAACGGCTTACTCATGGAAGATATAAAAAACGAGTCATCAGCTAAGCAGAGCCCGCTTGCAAATAGCCCGGCTCTCAATACCCTGCAGAGCAAATTAAAGTATCAATTGCTCGCCAATGACCAAGAGCTCACTGTGAGATCCATTAAAGAAGCGACTGGGTTTATTATGAACAATAATCTTATGGGTGTCATCACCTCGATTCATTTACTCAATTTGGTGCCCAAGCTTATCCCGTTAATAAGATCAAAGGGTTTGGTGCTTGTGGCATCTGATGATCCATTTGAGGCCGAGGATAGTGAGCCTCTGTCTGGTAAAGACTTAGACACGTACACGAGGACAGAGATAAACGGTATAAGATTTGATGATGTTCTCAGCTTCAAAAATAATTCGTGATTTCACATGAATATAATATTTTACTCGACCATGTGCTCATTATAGGAACTCATTTCATTTTATCTGGCGACGTCTTCTGGAAGGTGGGGGTGGAGGCGGTGGTGCTTTCTTCCACTTTGCTTTCTCTTGAAGCAAAGAAGTATTCGGGCGGCTGCCTTTGGATACGACAGGCTCCCTTGGTAATGGTGGGAGGCTCTTTGAAAGATACTCCTTGGGCAAATTGAGTAGACCAAGAGTTTGGGCTGATGACGGTCGTCTTTCAATAGTACTCAAAGGACCTGAAGAATGCAGTGGTGGCGATTGGGAGACAAACGATCCCAATTTCTTCGAAGGGTTACTTCTGGAGTTTGATGCTCTGAAGACATTGTTATTGTTGGCCTCGAAAATATTTGGACATTCATTTTCAACGATCGACAAGTTATGAGATGTCGTATGCTTATTGTAATCACTTATAGATGACGCCCTCACGGATGCCATCCTTGACAACGAAAAGTTGTCTGTTGATTGACTCGAGTTCGAAAGCTCGAGTTTAAGGCTGCTCAACCCAGAACTAACGGACGACACCGATGCCAAGCTCTCAGAGCTTGAGTTTTGAATACTGTTGAGACCTGTTCTTTTGAAAGTGGTTTGACTTCCTGAATATTTGAGCCAAGATATAGAAAGACATTTCGTGGCTGTTTTCAAAATAGATTGTAGGTACGGATGAGGCTGTTTGCACGCATTGTTTGATGCAGTAGCGTTCGAAGCTGAGCCGCAGTTCATGATCACGTTCGAAAGAACCTCCACAAGTTGAGGTACCTTGTATTTCGGCGATATGCGGTTGAGCTGGGACAATTTGAGCAAAGGATACAAAACTTTGAGGTAGGTGAGCGCCAAAAGGCAATTTTCCTGTGAAAGTTCATCAGAGCTATAGTCCAAATCGTCCAACTCACGAATTATAATGTCGACCAAGATTTTTAAATCGTTGAGGTAAGCCATTTCACAGGAGCTGGATGCAGACAAAATTAAATACAAAAATTTGAGCATCTGAATTCTGATTATGTGGGACTCTTCCCTATTCATGTGGTACACTAAGAGGTTAATGAATCCACAAATGCCATTCACGGAATCGTCTCGTGTCTGGAGAAGCCCCTCAATAACCCTGTTCTCCTTGACATTGTTTGCCATGGATTTCATCATGTACTGCTCGTTGACAAGAAGCAATAATTTGAATTCCTCATACGCTAAGAGTTTGCTCACGTCTTCGAAATCCTGGCCAGCCAAGCTATAATTATCAAAATTGTCGTTCGAGAAAAGATCATCAATAAGCGTGGGTATCAACAGACAATGAGTGAGTGAGTGAAATTCCTCATCAGACAAAAGGACGATGTGATACAAGTATTGAAAAAATATGTTGCAGCTAAAGTTAAGGATCACGTATGCCGCGTGTGAATTATCGGAACCTTTCACGTGGCCTGCAATAAATTGCGCCAAAATTTCCACAAAAGACAACTCTCTTAAGGTGAGTAAGATATCTTGCTGAGTAATCACCTGCACCGAAACCAGAGAATCGGCGTTCTCTGCGATCAACTTGAATTGAAGAAGCAAAATTATCGAAAGAACTTCCTTTAGCAAAAGCGCATCTTTCACACAATCTCCAGCGACGGATTGACTAAATATGCCCATAAGTCCCAAGATTTTGCCGAGGCAGAAATGGTAATTTTTTATGAAGAGATTCAGGTGTAGAAACTTGAGTGCAATAATTGAACAGCTATGGTAGGTTTCATCTTGCGTTTTGAGATAGTCAACACACAATTTGAGAAAAACTGAAAAGTTGGCATTGCATTCACTGGCATCACTGATGACGAGAATCGGAGACAAACTATCAAGAAATTGATCAAAGGTCGATACATCTTGTTCAAAATCCTGTTCTGAGGTTTGTGAAGAGCTACCAATTAGAGGGAACGACGTCATAGGAAGTTCCAGGGAGTCAAATGAATCTGTTCGCCGCATTCTTTTTAGAGTATGTGTCGGTGGATCTCGGAGAACGCTCCCTTGAGGTATTCCAATATGAGCCTTGCGATAAGAATTGTCCAAATACCTGATCGAAGATTCAAAAGTTGTATCGGTAGCAACTCTCAATATTCTCAAAATCCACAAACTGGCCAGAAGCCCAGTCAGCTATATTGTCAACGAGAGTTTCGAAGTGTAAAATTGTTTTGTCTGGTAAGCCAAGACTCAGGGCAAGGTTGGGTATGTGGTTTTTCGTGCGAGAACGAATTACGGTGTAGCCGCACGCAGGGAAATGTCGTTGAACGATGATGCAGTAAGATTGAACGGTTTTTACAACCAATTACTGCTGAATTTATTCGTAAGATTTGATTTTTTAGGTAGCTATATATCGGTTTTCTGGATTCCCATTTATTTTTCCAATTGAAAGTCGGCTGCAAGGTGCCGAAGAAATATAACATGTGCGTGATAACCGAAGGTCACTTATGAGAACAGGGTTCATACTGTCTTCATGCTCTATATCTCTTGCGAAAAAAATAATGTATCACACTCTGTGTAAACTGTATTTGTTGATTTTGTTTTCAATTCAAACTTCACTTAAAGACAAGTATTGCTATTGCTCTATATATCTCTGAGCAATAGCCACAAAGCCCTATCCTCAAAACCTCACTGACCCACTGTTTTCAAGTACACATCTGTACCCCAACCCCAGTAAGTTTGCACACTCAACAGCCCTTTTGCTGCAGAAGATGTGTTTTCAGATGAGACAGTATCGTTGAATATCTCAATGTAAGCTTTCAGAAGAGGAAGACCATAGCCCATTCCTGCCACAGTGTTCCCACCCATTCCAGGAGGCACGTTCAATGTCTTATAGGCTTCTCCTTCATTCGATTCATAAGTCGTGAACAGATAATCAAACATATGCTGCAATGTCTGAGGCGGGATTCCCTTACCTTTGTCCCTTATTCTAAGCTCCATGTATGATGGGTTTTCACTCGTGGAAACCGTAATCTGAACAGGATCACTCACCAGATTTTCAATGTGAGCGCGGAAAGAGTTTTTGAATATTTCCTGCAAGATGTACTCTAGATGGTACTCTATGTACGGAAAGTGTATCGGGGCATTCTTTTCCTTCTGGGCTTTGAGAGAAGGTGGCTCTCTCAGGGTCCAGAATCGGCCAGGATGAGGATTTGTGTCTATTGTCACAGACACAGACGTATCATACTTCATCAAAAATATATCATTGACAAGTTCAACGTTTTTCCGAATAACTTCACGGATGTCTAGCATTTTTATCACTCCATTGTAGCTGCCACCCCTGACAAATGAGTCGGACAGAAGAGATTTGGTAAGCTGCACGTGCTGATGTGCAATAAGTCGCATGCTTATTCTTTCCACTAGATGCTTGTCCAAAAAAGCTTTTGTCTGTTTAGCGGATAACAATTGCACAACCTCGCTGAATCCTTTTGACAATGTCGGAAGGGCATCGGCGTGTATTTCAATGAGCTCCGATAAAACTCCATTAGCAAATTCCTCATTTTCTTTGAGCGTGGTTGGCGGGTTCAAAGATGCTTTGAGAAGCACTGACATGGACTTTAAGTACATATTGTACAGTTCAGATATCGATGGATTCAACATCACCAAGTACGGCAAGTCTCGAAAATTCCGCAATCTCCTGGCATTATATGCTAGGAGAGACTCCACAACATCTCTGGCTACCTGCAAAATGTTGACTTCGTTCAAGTTTTTCGACTGCTCGTAAAGGCCCGTCATGGAGAACTTGCTCAAGGGCTGGTTGGAGTAGTGGTATATGAGCCTTTCCAAGGACGTTCTCACCTTGTATTCCTTTAAAAAGTCCTTTGACAAACTCTGCGCTTCTGTGGAAAGTTGCCTTGCATTAACAGCGCCAATTTTGTTGTGCAGCCATACTCCTCGGGAACTCCTCAGAATGGAATATCTTGGGCAGCGAAAGAGCATTTCTGTAGCGGTGAGGCGTTGTACAAGTGGTGGCACTGCGCTCTAAGCCTCAAACTCAGAGAATTCCAAATGGATCAGGTAAATAAAGCAGGGCGTGTGGGCTTTCAGTCCAATAAAAAAGGACTATATGGAATGTTTGGTGTTGAATTCTTACGAAAAGCACCGCGAAGGAGATTGTCTCGGGTTGGCTCAGGTGAGTTCTCACAGGATAGGCGTTGTCTGCATGCATTGAGCAACGGCAACGAAATCTGGGGCCGCGCGCTTCCACGCCTCGAAATCCATCTCCGCGCAGGCATGGCGAAACTCACCAAGTCAGCCGACTTTGGAATCAAGTAACCACGAAAGAAGAAAAAAAAAAAAAGCAGACATTCTGGATGCATCTCCCGAGAAATGAAACCCAAGATTTCAGACTCATGCCCGGTGTGCCCCTCTCAATTATTCCAAACTGATGAATATCCTGATTCTCAAGCGAATATCTCGTGGATCCGTTGCGATATCTGTCGCCAATGGTATCATTCAGTATGCGTAAAGCTCACGGAATCTCAACTCAAACAAATATCACTGTATCATTGCTCGAGGTGTGAATCTGATCATGGGCCATCGCATATGAAGCGGCAGCTGAAGCGAGCTAGAGTGAACATTGACTATGTGGCTCTAGACCAAGGCGAAACGTTTGCGGTAGACAAATCGGTACATCCGCACGTTCCTAACTTTCATGGTTTTGAACCGTATGTTGATATCGCAGATACGAACCAAGGTTTTGTAGCTGTTCTAGAAAGTCATGAGCTTGACAAAAGTTACGTATATTCAACTGGCCTTTCGAAGCCTGTGGTAGTACCCAATGCATCAGCAGCATCGGGGATCAAACTTCCACAGCTGAGAGAGAGTATCACAGTTGACTATGTTGCAGAAGCGACCGGCGGAAAAGCACATGTGGAAGTTATGGACGTTTTGTCGCAGCAAAGCGAACTGCCGGCATGGACTATGAGTCAGTGGAAGACGTATTTCTACACGCCTGAATCAGAGAGAGATCGCATACGCAACGTCATATCCCTCGAGGTTTCTCATGTCGAAAATCTCGGTACAGACTTTGTCCGTCCAAAAATGGTGTCTGATCTAGACTTGGTTGACAAAGTGTGGTGTGATTCTGATGGAAACGATCAGAAGCGGCCTCCAGTCACAGTTTATTGTCTAATGTCTGTTCGAGGTTCATACACGGATTTTCATATAGACTTTTCGGGAACCCCAGTCTACTACATGGTATGCCAAGGCGCAAAAACTTTCCTTATGTATCCACCAACCCCTGACAATTTGGAGCTCTATGAAAGGTGGTGCCTCGAGCCTCAACAGAATTTTACCTGGTTTGCAGAATACACCAAGCGCTTGAAGGGCAAGAACCTCAGACCAACAGGCGGTTTCAAAATAAGCTTGAATCCAGGAGATTTATTCATTATCCCCAGTGGTTGGATTCATTCAGTCTACACCCCAGAAGACGCAGTAATCATTGGAGGCAATCATTTGACTCTTCGTGACTTGCCGATGCATTTGACAATATATGAGATAGAGAAGCGTACGCATGTACCTTCGAAATATCGTTTTCCCATGTTTAATAAAGTCTTATGGCTTACGAGTTGGTACTATCTCAACCACAAAAATGAATTCCTAGATGACATGGGTTGTTTTGTTACACCCAGAAATACAACTCCAAATTCACAGCTTGCAACAGTGTCGCACCGGTCTCTGAAGGAACAGCTAGTTGCATTACCGCCAAATGAGTCGGAGACAATCTCGAAATTAGAAGAGTCCCTCGAATCTTCAAATTCAAGTTTTATGAAGGACTTAGGGGTGGAAAAAGATGAACTCCCAAGTTTTAAAGTTGATGAAGCTTCAATTTATAGAAATCATGCGAGCAAATGTGATACATCTCACGCCCGCTCTGTTTTGGAAGCTCTCATTTCTCATCTCAAGCAGCATTACGAAATTAGCCTATCGCAACCCATCGCCAAAAAAAGCATTCCTACTCAACTCTTTGGGCGAAACGTAAAAGCATATTTTGCCGAATTGGACTCATGGCTTCAAGGTTTATGATTGCGGATATATATCTTTGCAACTAAAAGATGGTATCAGTTCATATGACTGCAGTGTAGCGATATTTTTCGCAACCATTCTCCACTCGAAGCAGAATTGCGTCTCTGGTGATACATGATATCCCAGAAATAAATGTTAACGTATTTGGACAATCCGGTATTCAATTTTACATCACTTGGTTGCTAACCCATGTAGGTTTTGCCAAGTTTTCAAAATGTCTTGGTAGCGTTTATGACCTAGTAGGATGATTCATTTAGACAGACACAAAATATGGCTCTAAAAAAGTCTAATGGATTGTTCAACAATTGCGCTTTGATTTACTTTTCCAACCATGGATGTGTACTCCTTAAACCTGCTTGATGTCACAATATAATGATTTATTGTCTGTTATTCTTATTTCCTATATTTTAATATATGCATGATATTAAATGTCGATGTTCAACATCCGTCACATTTACAACTCCAACTTAATTCCCTTCTCTCTAGCTGCTTCACCATATTTCTTGATTCTGATAGACTGCACTGCAATGAATCCAGAAGTGTCTTCTGGGGAGAAGCCTGTCAATTCATCCATAGAAGATTCAGTCTCATCGTACAATTTTTCGGTGTCAGAATATCTACCCAAAACAGACATCGAACCCTTGTAAGCTCTGGCTCTGACAGTACCGTTGACGGTGATTTGAGATGGCGGAATCATAGATCTCACGTACTCACATTCTGGGGTGAAGTACATACCGTTGTACAACAACTTAGCGTAAGAAACAGTGACGAATTGGTCTCTCAATGCCCTCACTTCTCTGTCCAAAGTCAAGCCCTCCAAATCAACATGGGCATTTCTCAAGATGGTCAAGCCTGGAGTTTCGTAACATCCTCTGGATTTGATACCAATGAATCTGTTTTCGACGATATCAATTCTGCCAACACCGTTTCTTCTAGCCAACGAGTTGGCCTCGAGGAACAACTCAACTGGGTCAGTGACGACCTTCTTGCCGCCATCAAGGACCAATTTAATTGGTAATCCTTTTTCGAAAACGACAGAGAAATCCTCGGGGGTTTCAGGCGCATCAGTTGGGTCGACAGTCAATTTCCACATGTCCTTTGGCGGAGTGGTGTTGGGGTCTTCCAAGATACCAGCCTCAAAGGAGATGTGGGCCAAGTTCTCGTCAGTGGACCATGGCTTTGCTTTGGTTTGAGCAACTGGGATATTCTTAGACGCTGCATACTCCAACAAGTCTTTTCTTCCAGCAAATCTGTTGAAGAAAACTGGGTCTCTCCATGGGGCAATGACCTTGACGTCTGGCTTCAAAGCGTAGAAAGACAATTCGAAGCGGACTTGATCGTTACCCTTACCTGTACATCCATGGGAAACAGCGAAGCAACCCTCCTTCTCAGCAACCTCAATTTGAGCTTGAGCAATGACAGGTCTGGCCAAAGATGTACCCAAAAGATAGACGTTTTCATAGATGGCATTAGCCTGGATGGCGGGGAAACACACGTTCTCAACAAATTGTTTTCTAACATCAACAACAACAAATTTGGTGGCGCCGATGGCCAAAGCCTTTCTCTCTGCCTCCTCGAAATCTTCTTCCTGACCGATGTTGGCCAAGAAGGCAATTACTTCATAGCCTTCCTCGAGCAACCAAGCAAGAATCACGGAGGTGTCCAAACCACCAGAGTACGCCAAACAAACCTTTCCTTTAGACATTTTTATTTGAGAAATTTTGATGTTTCTTTTGAGTGAATAAGTGTAGAAGGAAAAAGAAGAAAAGAGTTTGGGGGAGCGGGCATGGGCACAGCTTTATAGCGATTGTCGACCGCGGTAAAATTTTCAATTTCCTTTTCGGGAAGTCTGCATACAGTGTGACTCATAGGGGCTCGTCTCGAAAATACGGATTAAAGCACACTTAATTTCATCAATCGCCCAACCACTTTTTCAACATGACTTTCTTTAGGCTATTTAGAGATATGATTATTATTACAATGTAAATACTTTAATGATTTGCGGAATTGCATGAATGGCAATTCGTATGACTCGTTTATCCACACGACTGTCATACTGAAGATAACGGGCCTGAGAAGCGCGCACCGAATTTGAGCGGCCGGTCGATAAGCCTCAGCACAAAAGATGAAATTCAATTATTTTTCATCTCACTATGCATAAATACGCGAATTAAAGAATCAAATCACTCAGTATTCGCCAATACCAATGTATTTGGCATATATTCAACACAAAGGTGTATTTCAAAAAAAAGAGCTTATGATTTTTTGTTTGGGAAAACAAATCGTTTTCATTTTTGATTAACTCTTTTTTTTTTGTGGATATAAGTGTGAATAGAAGAATAAAAAAAGGGAAGGAAACAGGGAAAATACTTCGGCACATAGAATATACCTTTCTTCGTAATTCATGGTTTGCATCGAAAAAGTGGTGGCACACAAGAATTGGACGAGGCAGAAAGCACGCAAGAAAAGATAGTCACAAGATACCATTAACCTCTCGCCTAAAATATTTTTAAATGAGAATGTGTATAAACAAACAAAATCAAATAGAAAACGAGCTCTCTCTGTGAGCAATCAATTGAAGTCATGTAAAAATTTATTGTTCTTAACAAAAGCTGGTATTTTTTTTAGGAAAGATCAATTCTAAGTTCATGTTATGAAAGATAGTTTCAACTCGGAGATTGTTCATAAAAACGTTTGGGGTAGTGTCTTATCCCGTGGCCTTCTGCTCATCTTGTATACAATATTAGGTTTGAAGAAGTCTCCTTCGTCTACTGGGCATATTCTTCAACCCTCTAAAGAACAAACATACGGATCATATAGTTGAACCTCATCTACATACCTCGATAATGTAGTCATTTACTTTTAATATTCGTGAGTCATGTGATGACTCCAAAGAGTGATTCGAAAGTACGCTTATTGCGCGCGTGCGCGGTGGGAAAAAGAATGATTCTGATGACCATGAGTCATCGATAGAAGTCATAACGTGATTCATCTATGGGAGAAGACAAAAAAGCCGGTCTTACGCATGCCATACGGCAAAAACTAGGATTTGAAGACAGCCGTCTTTGGAAAAGGTTTCTGGCTCGAAGGTTGGAACTCATTGACACGTTAGATCTCAGTTCAAAAAAAGCGAGTGATCAGGAAGATGATATCAAAAGAGTGGCAGAGATACTTCGTTTAGAGTTTCGATACGATGTTCATTTCATCTCTGATTTCGATAAGTTGGTCAGAGCTGCTGTTCAGAGTGTTAGAAGGAACAGAAAACGTGGCACAAAAACGGGCCGTGCAAATCTGAAACGCCGGCACTTGGATGACACGCCACGAGTGGAAACTACTACTTTTCAACCCTCCTCGGTACAAGAGACCAATCCTGAAAAGAATCTGTTTTTGTCTGAGATATCAAATCTAAATACGGATGGCTTTGACTCGTTGTACGATATGAGCTACTCGACTTCGAGAGTTATAACTAGCCTGGACCGTTCGCGAGCTGCCATTGATTCGATAATCAGGCCAGCCAACATTGAGCGAAAAATGTCACAGACTAGTATTCAGCTACCTCCACTTCTGAATGTTGCATCAAAGCCACATCAACTCGAAAATGAAAAAAAGCTTCTGACATTGAAACTTTCACTTTTGTGGCTAATGAAAAGATCAAAACTGTGTCTTAGTCTGGCTTCTCTGCATAAGAATGAGTCCCTTAAAGCCATTGGGCAATCATCAGTAACAACAGTGAATAATCTCGTGCTCGAAAGCTCGTTCTCTGGGCTTTCTCAAACATCTGTTGAGTATCTACGGGACCGACTTTCTCTGGCGGATTTTCAGGCGAAGTTTTATCGAAGCCTCGAGCCGGAATGCCCTATTTCGAGTGCTTTAGACGACGAAACAGCGGTTTCAACTCTCGAGACTTTGATTGGGTGTTGTGTCAAGGATTTTGGGTTTGACTCGGTATTGTACTCTGTTGGCGAGGCATTTTACCTCCTAATCTTACTCGACTACCCTCTAGTGCTGCGCTCTTCAATTCCATTTCGACGCATACCAAATATTTCTCAGGTTAATTCGGCTTATCATAGAGAAGTTAGCATGGACCAGCCTGTGTCTTTGAGCAACTTGGCAGCGGTGGCCTCAGAACTTCGCAATCAAGCTTCAAGCGTATCACCCCAACCGCCTCTGGTCACAATACCTGCAACACTTCCAAAAACTAAAGAAGAGCCTTCTCTCAAAGACGTCTCGCTGACTGTTTACTCTGAAAGAAAGCAAGTTAGATTAAAGTTTTCATCGTCATCCTTGAATTTCATGTTCGCGATGAAGAACTCGGCGCCTCCAAGGCTCGTTGAAATAATCGAAAATGCCAAACAGGCTTTCAAGCTTAATGGAGATCAAATATATGGTTTGAGGAACTGTAAGAGCGGTTTTGTCGTCACCACCGACCTGAATCTAGAGCACATATTTGCACATGAACAAGATATCGAGCTCGAAATTTTTTCCCAAAAGTTTGCTCATATCCCGTTTTCTGAGATTACAACAGCGATAACGCCAAATCCAAGTTTTGAGGACAAGTCAAAAATAGTTTTGCCCTTGCCTCTTAGACCAAGCGTGCCTTCGGTGTTGCCATCGCCCATGGATCGGGACCATCTGCCGAGTCATTCTCGTCTTCCATTTCTTCCCAAATTCCAGCCTTTACTTTGATGATTCTATAAAATTCGCCTAACTTATTAATCTAGCTTTTTCGTACGTGTCAGACACACTTGCTGAATCAGAATCCGATGGGCCAAATGTCGTAATTGTAGTAAATTGTCGCGCGCATCTACAATGTCAGTGCTTAACAACTCTTGGATAGAGGATTCCAGCTAGTAAATCTGGTAAAAACTACCGAACAGAATACCTGAAGAAGCCATCTAAAAATTTAAAATGATTCAGAATACAGATCAATTGTCCGATACGCTATGGAATCGCTCGCATCAACGACAGAATGAGATCGTAAACAGTGATCTAGAAGACACCTCCAGCGTCAAGCTAGCTGTATGTGCACCGAGAGCGAACTATGTTCCCCCTCTCAACTTCTCTCTCGTGGAAGATGAGATATACCGGAGTGGGTTTCCTATGCCGATCAACTACCCATTCTTACAGCAGCTTAAAATCAAAACTATCATATACTTGGGGGACTTAGGGGAGGAGAAGCCAAAGAAAAAAGCCAAAGACGAAAAAAACCTGAAAGGAATCTGCGAAGAAGCGAAAGAAAAGAAGCCAAAAAAGGACAAGCATGGCACTGCGGAAATTTTTGACAATTACAAGTCTTGGATCGCAACTACGGATATCAATTTTCATCATTTGGTGATGCATTCTTCACAGGAGCCTTTCATCCTGAATACCCAGGAGGGAGCCCAGACAGCGTTGATTGAGGCCTTGACTCTAATACTTGACCAAAGAAACTTTCCCATCTTGATACACTCAAATAAGGGTAAGCATAGAATTGGGGTCTTAGTCGGTTTGATACGCAAACTATTCCAAGGTTGGTGTATGAGCGGTATTTTTGAGGAGTACGAAAAGTTTGCTATGGGAAAGTCAGAGTACGATTTAGAATTCATTGAGCTATGGCAGCCGGAATTATCCTACGATGAAGCACATCTTCCAGACTTTGTTCGGATATGACACTGTAATAATAACATATTTAAGCTTTTGAAACAGTGACGCGGAGAAACTAATGGGGGCAAAGGGTTCAAGACTTGTTTTTCATTTCTCTCAATTTGGCCATTACCTCAATGGGATCAGTCTCTCCAGTGGCCCTTTGCACTTGAGGATCTTCGAGTCGCATAAATGGGTTGAACTCGAGCTCATCGCCTATGGTTGATTTGCCAGCAGTAATTTCGTTAGAGTCTGCGAGCTCCTTGAGCTTTGAAAGGGCATTGTTTTGCAAGACCTTTTCACTAAATTTGACGTTTGATTTTGTGTACTCATGTCCGGAGTAAACAACAGTTTCGAGAGGCAATTTCGCGAGAACTTTGTTCAAGGCTGTATTCATTTCCGCTGCATCTCCTTCAAAAAAGCGTCCACATCCACTGACGAAGAGCGTGTCACCGGTAAAAACAGCTTTTTCACCTGTCTTCGAGTCTTTGGCGTAGTAGCAGATGGAATCCTGGGTATGGCAAGGTGTGTGCAAAGCCGTTATGGAGATATGGTCTCCCAAATCAATTACTTCCTGGTGAGAAGGTGTATAGGTGACCAATTCGGAGTCTTTTCCGCCAACTACGGGTAAATCTGGATACTTTTTATGGAATGTCTTGTTTCCTCCAGCGTGATCCCAATGATGATGAGTGTTCACAATGGCTTTCAACTCCACATTGGGTTTTTTCTCATCAAAATAGCTCAAAACATCGCTAGGAAAAGCAGCATCGATTAACCAACCATGTTTGGTAGAGTCATCGACTATGAGGTAGGCGTAGTTGTTCGACTCGCCCCACGACGACGGAATAGGAGTAATGTGCATATTTCTTATAATTTGTGACCTGGAATAATTGCCAATGGGATATTTGACAATGTTGCGTTTGAATGTCTGGGTTCTTGTGTAGTCACGAGACAACTTGGCGCAAGAGGAGTACGATGCGATCTTGTTGTGCAAGTTTAATAAATTCGTAAGCCGTGGGCGGTACGGGGAAGGGTTGTTTAGATGGCGTAAAGTGAAGTTTCGCAGAGTTTGTAAGCGAAGAGAATTTATGGCAGAGCTTTTGAGAAGGGTTTTCATCATCAAGTATAAATGCTGCCAGCAAGCGCAGGCATGCAGACGTGAGGCAACCACCGAGCAAGAATCGCGAGACTGATTGATAGGCTTAGGACCGCGGAAATGCCGTAGGGTACAAATCACCCGTGAAGATTGAAGTGTAGTTGCTTGTTTCTGATCAGCACTTTTGTCTTAAATAGATCCGACGCTGCCCATATTTTTTTCACTCATTGCGCCCAATTTCAAGTTCACACTGTAGCTCGTAGAACACACTGCAATATGTTGCTGTGCGCCGACTTATTTTCCAATATGCAGTGAGCCCACGACTTAGTAACATATCTGCTAAAGCTTAGACTGAAAAACTTGACCCGTGGCGACCGGGTATGGGTTTGGTGATTATCATCCGTGAGTATCCAAAATCCCACAAGTACGTTGAAAATACCAAATCACGCCTCCTGGAACATAAACGCGAATAGTCATATTGGAATTTTGATTCGCAACTATTAAGCGTGGTGCTGGCGCTCGTGTCTTGACGAAGACAGAATGTACAATTTTATGGGTTGATCTACAATTGATCTAAATTATATACAGAAACAAAGTAAAGTAATTGAATATGAAGCGTTAAGTTAAGATATCTCATATTCTAAACCGGGTGGAACACCTATATCATAACCCATGATATTCATAATCTAAGAAGATGACGCATCAGGGCTGTGCGCATTGAAGAATCGAAAAGGCCAGTCTTAACAGAACATTTCAAAACACTCTCATTAATTTCAAAGATGCAATTTTTGACTAGATCTTCTGAAGAATTGCTGAAAAGTTCAAGAATTTTGTGATAAGCTGAAGGCCTTCATTTTGCGGCCTGGGTCAGCATCGTCCATTGCGCGCACGGCACAGGTGCCTGAACAAAGTAAAATCGCCTCCAAGTGTCTTTCCCCAAGTAGTACACACTTCCACATTGTTTATGAGATGAAACTAGATAAATCTTCGACATGGGCTTTTGTTTTCTTCTTGTTTCTGATTGTGCTCACTGAGCAGGTGCCATTCGAATTCGACATAGGTACAGTGAACTCTTTCCTGGATAATTCTGCAGAGCGGACATATCAACGTAGATCTGACGACTCTCTTTTATGGGGCCCCTATAGATCTGGAAACTATCTTGGAATCCGTCCAAGGATCCCAAAATCCCTTATGTCAGGCCTCTTATGGTTCAACGTTGACTCCCACCGAGGAATTAGATCGATAAGACATGCATACGATCAAGGCCACAACCTTGCAAAAGCCAACTGGATCAACTTTGACCCGAGATTAGGCGGTAGGCAAGTTATCTCCGACAATGACTGCCATATCAATATAATCATTGACTTTGTGAAGAGCAAAAATGGGAAGAATTGGGGAGTTAAGATAAACTCAGTTCCTCATAAAGGCTTCGAAAATCTATCCACCTCCTTTGTGTGGTACTCTGGATTGGAGGGAGAAGAGCGGAGCGATGTGTCCGAGGAGATTGTTCCCACCGGATTCCTAAAACTAGATAATGCTCATAATCCGAATGGGTATGAAACAGTACATTTGTCAGGCTTTTCTGAAGAGTTGGGACTATTCAAGATCCTGATAAATGATGGAGGAGAAGGCGTAAAAAACATCCACCCCACTAGACGTAATATTCCAAATCCCGAGTTGGACACATCTTTTGCACATCACATCAGTTTACGTGTACCAGATGGGCATGTTTGGCAAGGGTCTGATATATTTGTGACCCTACTACAAGACTCTCTCAAAGATTTGATGACCACTTTTGGCGAAAAAGCTTCCATGATTCCCTCACACCAAGGCCTCATCGTCAGAGACTTGCTTCGCTACGAAGGTAATATGCATTTTGTTCAAAAGGTTTACCAAGGCGCTTGCGAATTTGATATCATATACAATCAGGAAAAATCAGACCCTTCAGAAACCATCACATTTTCAAACATCAATACCCGCATTAGTGACGCTTTCCAGAAGCTAGATGCAAAGTTTGAACACCACTTTCCTCTTCCCGAGTCTACCACTAAGGAGAAGGCGTTTGCGAAGGAGCTACTTTCTGGCCTTTTAGGTGGGCTTTCATACTTCTATGGAGATCACATGGTTGATAGAACCACTTCCCTTGATGATGACGATCTTCCTGTAAATGTGAATGGAGAAGTTCATCTTCCTAAACTTAATGGCAAGCGTGAAGGCCCATATGAGCTTTTTTCTCTTGTCCCATCCAGGCCTTTTTTTCCAAGAGGATTTTATTGGGACGAAGGTTTCCACTTGCTTCCTATTCTCGACTTTGACTCCGATCTAGCACTCGAGATTGTAAGATCTTGGTTCGAGTTGGTTGACGAGCAGGGCTGGATCGCTAGAGAGCAGATTCTCGGTGATGAGGCGAGGTCGAGAGTTCCCGAAGAGTTCGTCGTACAGAGTAGTGCTGTGGTCAATCCTCCCACCATTATGCTCGCATTTACCGAACTTCTCGAAAGGGCACAGAAACTAGAACTTCAACAACACTTTAACGAGTTTGAAAGTGATTTAAACAGCGAGAAACTTGGTCTGACAATAGTCAATGACCCTGCCTTGCTCAGCAATTTCACTCAAGAAATTTACCCAAAATTGAAACTTCACTATGATAGCTTCCGGATATCCCAGCAAGGTGAGGTTGATGAATTCAACAGAGGTGCCAACAAAGAAATTTACAGATGGAGGGGAAGAACCTTTTCGCACAGCTTAGCCTCTGGCCTTGATGATTACCCAAGAGTGCTCCCAATGGATATTGCGGAACTCAATGTTGATCTTTTGTGTTGGGTGGGAGTAATGACTCGCTCGATAAAGAAAGTGGCCGAGATACTTGACTTAAAGGAAGATATCAAGCAATACACAGATATTGAAAATAATATTGCAGAAAATATCGAAAAATTTCACTGGTCAGAGCAAGATAAGGCATATTGTGATGCTTCCGTTGACGACGAAGACGAGCATATTTTTGCATGTTTCAAAGGATACATATCGCTCTTTCCTTTTCTAACTAAATTTATTCCTGTGCAAAGTGTTGAAAGGTTAAAACATGTTGTGGATCTTTTGGCAGATCCGAACGAGCTTTGGACTGAGTTTGGTATACGTTCGCTTTCCAAGTCAAGCAAATATTACCGCACTGCAGAAAATTATTGGAGATCCCCTATATGGATCAACATAAATTATATGGTGCTTGATAGCCTTTCATACTACAACGAGGTTTCTCATGCCCACATCTCTGAGGAACTCAGGAGCAAGATGGACGAAGTTTACTCTGCTCTAAGAAGAAACCTTATTCAGACAGTTCAAATGGAGTGGGAGAGAACAGGATTTGTGTGGGAACAATATGATGATGAAACGGGTACCGCTAAAGGAGCTAAAAACTTCATGGGCTGGTCCAGCTTGATACTCCTCATTATGTCCATGCCATCAACCCTAAACTAGAGCTCGATCAAGATGATGCATATGATAAACTTGAGCGCTGGAGGCAGGCACGACACAAAAAGACAATTAAGAACTAAAGTTATACTTAGCAAAAAATAATCGATACTTAAGTCAATTCCTCTTCCCCGAAACCTTATCTTCTGTCTCATACTCTAGACTTATCTTCAGCGCCCCGCAAAATGTAGCATCTCCTGCATAATTCGAACTGCGGAATCATGATAAACCGACAAGAAGTTATATCACAGCTCGTTTATCTCCACAAAATGCAGCAGAAGAACTTGGATGATCATCATTCTGGTACTGCCAAATTCAGCCTGTTTAGATTTTCTCAAAGCCCTGAGGACAAAAAATTGGATCAAAAGGCAAGACTCAAGGAAAAAATTAATAGTGTGGTTCTCGAATATCTAGTTCAAGAGGGTTATCAGTCAGCAGCCTTAGAATTGGCGGATGAAGCTTCCATCTTAGTTGCAAACAGCGGAATGAGTTTGCCAAAAGACTCAGATCACACGAGTTCTGCTCAAGAAAACAGCTTATCAATTAAATCATTCAAGATTCCCGCAAATGGCGCTGAGTTGAATTTATTTGGTAAACGAGCAGGGATTGGCTACGTCAAAGGCTTCTCTACCATTGAGAAAAGAAGACAAATCAAGTTTTTGATTCTCAAAGGAGACATATCTCAGGCAATCAAGATGATCAGCACCTATTACCCCACAATCCTAGATGCGAATAACTTGCTTTTATTCAAGCTCTTGAGGCTCAATTTGATCGAAATGATTCGCAATCACAAAAGCACTTCAGAGTGCCCGCTGGTCGGAAATTACTCGCTGTCTGTTGAAAATTCAGAAAAACTGTTTTTGAACGATATATTGAGCTTTGTGCAAGACAATTTACTCGGAAAGGTCACTCATTCCATGGACTTGTTAAGGCAATTAGAAATAACAATGAGCTTGCTTTGCTTCGACTTTGATCACAGAAAACCATCAGATCAAATCACAGAATTACCAGAGGAATTACGTAAATTGCTAAATTTGTCTCTCAGAAATGAATGCTACCGTGCTGTCAATAGGGTAATTCTCGATCTAGATGGCTCGGTACCCTCTGAGCTGCTGTATCATGGAATCTCAATCAATGACGCCAGTCTCCTGCTAGCTCAAATAAACAGAGCATCACAACATTACGAGTTTTTCGATGAGCTGGATTCTAGCGATGTTGAATTTGCTCCGGGCCCTGATTTAGTTAGCTCCATCCAAAGCATGATTTCATCAGTCCCTGAACTGACATTACAGGTTCAGACTTCAGAAGCGAATGCTCAAGTGAAACCAAAACCAAAACCCGAAGACCAAGATTCCATATCGAAGCTAGAAGAAATTGCCAAGTTGTGGCTTACGACAGAGCTGATTTTATTTCTCGAAAAATTTATACCCGAGAAGCGTTATCTACAAAATAGCGCTGATAACGCTCGAAGCCTTTAGGAAGTGCATTTCCAGACTCAAAAACAAACATAAAAAGTTCTCTATAATTGATCACCACTCTTGGATTTCAAATAAGAATAATACTATCGATGATATTTCCGGTTTCGATGTGTGCTTTGCTCAAGTAAACTTTGTTTTTTGTGATGTCAACCTCTTCCATTCTATTGTTAAAGACTAAGATATCGTTTGTCGGAATGGCCTTCACTTCACGGTAAAATTTCTCGTATATCGATGAGCTGAGAAATGTAGAGAGCGTCTTCTGGCGAAGATGCTCTACTGTTGATCCTAGTTCGGGGTCAGGGTTGTTCTCAAAGTCCTCGGGGCTAAACTCAAAATGGTATTTCACAAACTGGCTGAGCTCAAATATTTCATTGCCCATCTCATTGAGTGCCTTCCATTTGAAAATATTGTATGGGGACTCTCTTCTGAACTGGTAGTACTTCCGCACCTTAGCCAAGTCACTTTTTTTTACCACATTCAATCTCACATACACATGAGCACAGTGAACAGGAACTTCCTTGAATATGTCCTTAGCGTGATACTCCCACAATTCAAGATAGATTCCCGACCAATAAAGGAGCTCGTACGACAACAAAGCAACGAACACTAAAAGCAAACATTCTGTTATCAGTTTTGAGATGGAATTTTGTATGAGAGTTTTCGTAAGAGAATTTTGAGATAGCGCTCTTACGAGATTTGCATCAACTAACTCTATAAGCACATAAAGGGTGTGTGGAAGCTTCATTGACAGAAGTTATGTTCAGAACCAATATTAGAGAGGAATCACCAGGTGTTCTCATGGAGAAGCGCGCATTGTGACGCGATAAAACAGGAATCGATTTCTGATAGACAAGCGAGATAATATAAACTACTACACAAGAGGCATTAAACTTGAATTTGGCGTCATTTTAGCCATCTGATTTTGCAATATTGGTTCCATGTGGCTTGTGCAACAAACAATTAGAGGCACAATCAATTATCACTAGTGCCTGCCTTTCTCAAATGTTTCGGCAAAGTCCTTAGCAGACCAGTCGTGGAGAAAATCTGTCAATTCTCTTTCATTTACTGAACATCTTTTAAGATCAATAACCAATTGTAGAGAAAATGTAGATATAGTCTGTGTAAGTGATTTTTTAAAACTTATCGAAGCTTCATGCAAGAAAGCATGTTGTGTCTTGTCTTACGACAGAGTGATACCGAGGCGCAATTCGAATCCTATGAGGTTAAAATAAGCAAAATTTTCGGAGCAATTATGAGAGCGGCGCATCTGAAAAGCCATTAATATTCAACTTAATTTTTGTCATTGTACTTTTTAAAATACCACGTATAAAGACTCAGACGGAGGCTTTACGTCGAAGGATGAATGGGAGAGAGAGATATCTTTCATTAGTTGAGCTTTCTTTTCCACAGGCCACAAATAAGGTAGAGACTTATCGTGGTCATCGGCTCCTCTGATGGGCATATTGGGGGACGCTTCAGAAGTAGATACACCTGTGTCATCATCGATGCTTTGAAGACCGGTTGCTGTTGCAAAAACATCAGCGCTTTGAGAAGTCGACATTGTGCTTTTGCTATTGAAATTTTCAACAGAGCTTTTGGAAAGAAATGTGGAGACATCAATGAGATTATCACTCAAATCGTTGACTATCAGGGAGAGCTCGTTTTGACGCTGCTGCTGCTTTAAAAGATTTTCTTGAAGATCTTCATCATGGTAGGGATTGCTATTCCCGAGTAGCGATGCACGTTCATTATCCTGGTCACTATCATTATTGAAGCCAAGGCAAGAGAAGCAAATACCCATATTTGGCTTTTGGACGTACACTAAACTGGACGGCGATAGAGATTATATTCTGGTGCGGGTACAATGTGTATCACGTGACTCGATAGTTTTATCGCCATTCCAACAATTTTGTACTCTTTGACATTCAGTTTTCAAACACACCCAAGAAGAGTTTCTTTCAAGCCTCAATTTCAAATATAAAAGAGAAACATTTCAGATTTTGGAATGGAGAAAGGCGGACCCGTGTATAGTACTAGTAATAGCACTAGTGGTTATGTGCGAACTTGCATTATCCTTCCCGAGCGTGTTCGAGATTGAAGCGTGAAGACGTGGCACTAGATTTATTACTAGTTTATCTTTTCACCTTTTTTGAGTTTATTTTTAAGAACATGCATTCAAATCGTTGGTCTACTTTGAAAGTGAAAAAAAATGTTGGGATTCGAGTGAATATTTATGCCAACATTGCGGATAATCTGTGCGGCTGCGTGATAAGGTCTGCCCTTTGCGCACCGTGGTTATCGCATGTGCCACTCAATTTGCATGTTCACGAAAATGCCACGACCTCTTGTGTGGTTGCGAGAGGTGAAACCTGGCTATGTATTTCTCTTTTAAGCATCCTCTTTTCTCAATAGCAGAACACGACGATTTGTAAATTAAAATGGAATCGTTTTTTCTTTTGCCACCCGAAATTCAAACCCATGTGTTATGTTTCTTATCGCAGCACGAGCTTGCTTTCCTTTTTGAACTTGAGTGTCTACTTGAAAAACTGCCCATTCAAGAATTATCAAAAATCTCTATCATTGACAATGGATTTCGGGTCTTGAAGCAGCAGGCATTATTCGCAATGTTTCACCAAAAGCCTTTGCTTTTGAGCAACGACTTTGCAAGCAAGTCGATGCCCTTGTGTCATTTAAGAACACTTATAGATATGGGCATCAACATAACACCGTCCGAGATCAACATTAATGTTTTTGATTTTACGGATTATGAAGGCTCATTCTCCCTCTGGGACTGCTTTTCGCCATCGATGTTCTCGTTCTTGCTGCGTCTTTCGTCGAAAATTAATGTTGAAATTGTGCTTTGGGATAATGCCCCATTAGACCCGAGGATCTTGACGGCTTGGCTCGAGCCTCTCATTCACCACAGTATTGGCCTCTCAAGCTTCAAAGTGAGACGCCTGTCTACTCTTGGATTGTCTCTGAGCAGACCAACTGAGGCTTCTGACCAGTTTGTATCGGTCACCAATACTGGCAACATCATGCCTGAAACTTTCAATGTCAATTTCTTGGGACCTTTTGAAGCATGTCGTTATCTTTCATCCATGAGGCTGTGTATCAACTTGGACAACGTTCGACACCTCGACTTGTCCTACAATCAGCTTTCAGATTTGGACATTCGATCACTTTTACTCCCAAATGGCTTGGAAACGCTCAATTTGTCAAACAATTCTATGAGCGTTTTTGATAGCGATATATTTCCATTTCATAAGTTGCTCTCTTTGAGAAATATTGATCTATCAAATAATAATATCATGCGCCTTGAGATTTGCCAACCTACTGAGGTTGTTTGTTCGGCGGTGAGAAAGCTTGATTTATCAGGTAATTTTTTAAGCTCATATTCGCAGATTTTCTCCGGATTTATCTTTGCAAATCTCCAAGAGTTGGACTTATCTCACAATCTCATCAGCAGTGTATCGACATTTTCTATGTCTATGAAAAAGGTGAATTTGGCCGGAAATTACATAACGAAAAAACGAGATGCACATGCATTATCTTTTCCCAAATCTCTCGAGATCTTGGGAATAGATCAGCATTTAGTGGAAGATCTTCACCAAGCTAATGAGATAAACACGTCTTGCAAACTATGAGAGAGCTTCATTAGAATGTGCTTTTTTGGATGATTGTCGTGCAAATCCGAGGGCACCTTAATCATGATACTTCTTTACTGAGATTCCATATGCCATGATTTTCTGAATACTAACATGCTGATGTATACGCAGTCAATGCACGCATGCTCGTTGTGAATAGTTTATAGATTTCATGCATTCTTTTCAGTAGATCATTTGGGGAAATAATGTGTAGCTAAACCCCAACATCAAACTATTACAAGTGGAATGGACAAATTGTTGACCTCGTCCTCGAAACAGGCGCGTTGTTTGGATCTCTAGAGAGGATTCCGACACGAAAGCGACTTTTTGTTACGAAATTGAGAAAAGTCACATTCATGTATTCTAAAACGATCCCCGCGCCTCACGAAAATCCAAAATAATCGCCACCTTCCAGATCCTTACTAGCGCAGCACTTCGTATCACATACACAAATTGTTACAATCGGCGGATTTCTCTGTTAAGTGTATTTCTCATTGTGCTTTCTTGAGAAAAAATCAAGGCAAATATGTCAAAGTCTCTTGCCTTATTCGCCTTTGAGTCTCTTGTCTCTAAGCTCAAATCCTCCCCTAGTACAAGTTTTCGAGAGCTAGAGCTATCCGAATCAGAGTCCTCCAAGTATCCAAAGAAGGCTCCATTATTTGTCACATGGTTAAAAAAGGGTGATTTGAGGGGCTGTATCGGTACATTTCTGGCTATGCCCGTCGAGGAAGGCGTGTATAACTATGCATTAGTCAGTGCTTTCGAGGACACCAGATTTACACCAATCAAAATATCTGAGCTTCCTTTTTTATCTGTTAGCATCACGCTTTTAGACAAGTTTGAAGAAATTTATGATCCTCAACAATGGGTGATAGGAAAACATGGACTCAAGATTCTGCTCGTACAACTGGGGCATCATTACCTGGGGACTTTTCTACCTCTGGTTGCTGAGGAACAAAACTGGAATTGCATAGAAACTCTTTGGAATCTACTCAGGAAAGCTGGTTTCGTGGGTGTATCACCCGTAGAGGTCGTTAAATTTTACACTTCTTCAATAGCTGCTGGCAGCATGAAGTTGACAAGATACGAGGGTTTGAAATGCAGTGCTACGTTCCAAGAATACGAAAACGCATCAATGGATATGCAATAGATTCTTTTTTTCTTTTTGCCAACCCACTCTGGTGGGGTTTGAGTGTTCACTTTTCGATATTCGCCTTTCTAACGAAGCTTTATCGCAATCAAAACCGGAAAACATGTGTTCCCAGTTCTAAACGTAAAAGTTGCCTTGCTTAAATTACCTGTGAAGTATCGTTGGAGATAATGTATGCCATTTGCCCTATCAAATGATTTGTATTGGGCAATCTTAGACCTTGTGGCATATATAGTTACCAATATATATTTCGGTATAAGATTCTTTAAAATTGCCCGGAAAGCAAGATTCTGCGGGAGTGCCGATATTTTCTGCCCCCACTAGGGAAGTGTGACAATTTAAGAACTCAAAACATCGATCAATTTATCTTACGCAACCTAGCAGTATGGACTGGCAACATTCGAGTTCTATCATTTCTGAACTTCACTACAATTTTTGTTTACAGTCGAACAATTTGCCAAACTTGAAAAGTTTAGAGACAAGTATTGTACCACGAAGTAAGATATTATTAACTTGATTCATTGAGAGCATAAGTACTCTTTCCCGTTTAAGGATGTTCTTTTAGACCTTGGATGGTTGATTGAAGCGAACAACATGAACGCGAAAACAAAAAAATCCAACACAGATAGTGATACCCTTGATGCAGTTTCTTCGAGTGAATTTGGAAAGTGCGATTTATCATTCTAGCTGTCATGAAAATAACAGGGAATATGGCTAAATATTATCTTTTTTTGGGGAAGAGCCGACAAAAAAGATAATTAGCAATGTAATGGGATATTCATACTTTGCCGAAGAGGGACTGCTGGCTCATAGCTTTTTGATGGTTGACACGGGGCTGAGCAAAGAGAGATTCTTTTCGATTTGGGATATGTCGTCTGATCCAAATATATCTTTCGAGCTCTCGGAATGCAGAAGCTTGCAATCGCTGTCAAATTTTGATGTGAATATTGTTCTTCGAGGCTATGCATTGTTTACTAGTTTACGGTGGTGCATAAAGCCTCATTTGAACTATCTTTTCGACGCAAAACTGACTCAATATGTTCAGTTTCGGAAAATTCAAATGAGCCATTATTTTGACGTGTGGGACGGTGATTGAGTGGGCTGTATGACAATGATGCTTATTGGTATTGGGTGATGTTCCAACAAAAATAGAAGCTTCAAAGCGTCCCACATGCCATAGAAGAAGATTATTGAGTCTTTGATTACCCAGATGATCGTTCTACGTTCTTTTCTCAAAATTCTTGCCTTGGCTTGTCTAGAGCGAACATTTTCTGAAATTGGTTTTTGGGGGATTAGGGGGTATTCTTGAGTGGTTTCACCTTTATTCGATGTAGTGTCATTCAAAGTATTAAAGCTGAAGATCAAATATGAAATCCTATTGTTTTTATTGTAGCCGCGGTGTCATCAAAAAAAAAAAATATTAAACAATGACGTTCTTTTCATAGTGGGTGCAAAATTTGAATCAGCATGCTAAGCCATGTCCACGATTTTCATAATTTTTCCGAAAACTTTACAAAAACCGTTTACAAGCAAAAGATATAAAAGAGGTCCACCTCCCGAGCTTGATGATTCTTTTAACATTAAACAACCACCTCTATCTTCAATCATAAAATATGAAGCTTTCACACTTTATTGCTGCTGGTCTTATTGCCATTTCTTCTGCCTCTCCAATTGTTGAGCTGAATCGCCAAGAGATTGGGAAGGAAGTTGATGTTGTGAATGGAACTGACACCAGGCTTGTCATAAAGGAGGTTCAAACTATACTTGACACCATTATCACCGATATGGAAGAAATGGCATACGTTGCTGGAGTTGACCCCAACCTGTTCTTGGCAAATTCCGGCATTTCTGTGTCAAAGAGATCAAGAAAAAGGTCCGAAGAGGAAGAAAGCGAACTCAAAAAAAGAGGAATTTTTTTTTTGCTGGAAGACTAGTCCAAAGAGTCTTGGAAAAAATAGTTCGCTTGAGTGGCATTACCGGCGTCAGCTTTATGCGCACCGTCTTAACTGCTATAGATATGTGAGACTTGCTCCCCTTTTGAATGAGCTTCAAAGTGCTGGAATGTTTGTCTTTCCAATACGTTCCGGTAGTATAAGATCACCAATAAAAAGAAACTTCAACCCCTGTTGTAGATGCTGCCAGAATAAAAAGTAAATCCACCTGCCTCTTTTTTTCAAATACCGATGACTGCGGTCAAACGAGTGCTCCAAAAGTTTGAGAAGATATTAGGAAAGATGCCAAAAATGCGGGAGAGAATGACACTATGTCAAAAAACTATTTTGAACTTGGGTCAGACTCTTGCGTGACGAGAAAATCCGGTTTATATTTGGTTTTATCTGATGTCAACAGAAAACGAAACCTTTAAAAAAATGAGAAGCAGTCAATGTAGATAGTAGTGAACTGAATTCCCTATTGTAAATAGGAATGATGGCGTTCTGTCAAAGGACCTCTTCCCGATCCAATACGAAAGATTCCTTCGCACAAAGCTACTCTTGATGATTCAATCTTTAGCTTGGAGAGTGAATCAAAAAAAAAGGAAGTGAGGTAACTTCATATAGCACCTTACCCACAGTATGCTTTCTGACACACTTCAGTCACTAAAGGAAACAAGCGGAATTTAGTCACACAGTAGTAAAGGTTTCAAAAAGCGCACAACCTAAAGTTTTCGTTTCTTTTTCCTCTCATGCTTGTACTGTAAGATTCGCCTATTGTAAAGCGATACAAGCGCATATCTCAAGACTAGAAAAAAAGTCAATGAAGCGTTGTATGGCTTCAGAAGCTCGGGATTCATATATGTCGAGATAGTGGTGTTAGTGTCAGTATATTAGAGGGCAGCAGCGCATTGTATTCTGATACGTCCAGGCTACATCAGAATACACTTATATATTGTCCGTAAGATCAGTTTTAATTTGACTTTAGTGGTGGCTAATACTGTGCGAGAAATACCAGCCGTCTAGAACCATATTCCCGGCGTACTAGCAAACCACTAAGCACACTTTCATCAACCCAGGGTATTTTCTTTTATGAGTTTAAAAAGAGTCTATGCGCTCGAGCCACGACCACTACTAGCACGTGGGTGGATTTATGATTGCTCAGTCTCTTAAATGTTGGTTTGCATCCAAAATATCATTCCAATTTGGACCTTGCTTTCAGAACTATTTCGATTTGAACGCAGAATTTGCTTATGAAGTTCTGAAATTGATTTCAACCATTCTGAAAATACCCCAGACAACGTAAGTTTCGCCTAATCATATCGAATGACGATGACAGATAAATAGAACAATCGAGAAGAGCCTTCATACATAGATTAAAGGAATCAACGTATAATCAATCAGAGAAATCCTCATAATTCATGTTTATCTTTTACTTCCATGAAAAGATATTCAGCAATTGATAGAATCCCGAAATGCAAATAAGTATTTGTTCAAAGCCACTACCAACGGGTCTCATCTTCTTTGTGTTTTATATGTTAGAAATATCACGCATGCCTATTCCTTCACACAGGCGCAAGTGGTTTAGTGGTAAAATCCAACGTTGCCATCGTTGGGCCCCCGGTTCGATTCCGGGCTTGCGCATTTCTTTTTTCCATAAAAGCGTTGTCCGTAAGTGAGAGACACTTTATACTATATCATGGACACAGTCAATGAAAAGCCAGAATTAAGTTTCTCAAACAGTTATGTCAAAGCTTTCGACACCTTAAATAAAGTCTTCTCATGATAATCACTCAAAGCATTTCAAGTATTTCGGCGCCGAGAAATTGCACCCGCATGATTTTCTGATGTGAAGCACGTGATGGTTTGGAGCACTGGTTACTATATACGCTCCCCATTTTGACGTATTGTGCAGATCGAACCAGAAATTATACCTCATAATTTGTCCGGGTAAAAGGAACTTTCCCGGGGAAAGACGGGCCTTGAATTATATCAAGAATTGGGTCTCTGAACACATCCAGACACAGCCCCTGTTAAGAATGTCGAAACAGTCTTGCCATGCAAAAAAGTACACTGATTGTCAATAAAAAAATGACGTCCCCGGAAAAGCTTTTTCAGCCCCTGGCTTATAATTCTTAAGCTGCGCGCCGACATTCTCCATCGAAACTCATGTCCGCGTATATTCAACTTATGTCCCCGGCAGAACATCTAACTAGCGCGTTTGCGAGGAAATCCTTCTCGCGTACATTTGAACCGTATGTGTAAAAAGACATCAAGCTACACGGGTGGTTAAAAATGCATATATGGTACATCAAGGGATGTGCTTCATTAGGAATGCCCACAGCCTATAATTCTTGGTATCCAAAGGCTTTTACATGCAGAGCTAGGAACGGCAAGATGCGTATCTGCATGTCGGCTTGTCATGCTGTTGGCCTTGCTACACCCGGAATTCACCGAAAACAGTAGCGATCCGTTTAGATATAGCTGATAATAATGTGTTTATGAAGACCCTGAAGGGCAGCTGAGAGATGTAACTCTTGTATTATTGCACAACTAGGTCCCTGGTTGGAAGACCTGTCTTGACGCGCACATCTATTGTACCATGTAATTTAGAATAAAGCAGACCGTTCGAGGAATTCAGAACAGACTCTGGTATGCTGACAGTTGTTCGCCTGCACATGTTGTTCTTTTCGAAAAACGCAGGCTTTTGTTTTTTTCATAGCTTGTTAAAAATCGCATTAAAGGGGTAGATGTGCAACCATTTTTGCTCGTGCCTTTGGACCGTGACCACTGACTCTTAAGCCTGGTCGCACTTCTTCCACCAGCTCTTCCATCGCACCATTTATATACCAGCTCACCGCCACGAATTTCGGAACACCTCAAAAAGCACATAGAGTCTGATTCAGCCAGCAAGCTCAATCCTTGAACTTCTTCATATTCCCACGCATATCAGGAGGAAATAAAATCACATTGCTCACATTTAGAAAACTGTACAAAAATGCTGCTGACGTGTGGCACAGCCTCAGCCTTCAATGGTGAATATATGGGGGCACGAATCGCGTCGGTATTCGTATTATTAGCTTTGTCCGCTGCTGGTTCATTTTTCCCGCTTCTAGCCGTGAATTACAAGTGTTTTCGGATCCCAGAAATAGTCATTTTCGTCGTGAGGTATTTTGGAAGTGGGGTCATCGTTGCAACTGCGTTCATCCATCTATTGGGGGAGTCTCAGTTGAGTCTAAGTGAATCATGCTTGGATCCAATCTTTCTGGAATACCTGTGGGCCGCTGCTTTTTCGCTAATGGGTGTTGTTCTTATGTTTTCCATTGAGGCTTTCACTCACAGACGTTTAGAGGGTAAAAATCGCAAGGCTCTTTTGCTGTGTGGCATGGGATCGCATGATCACGAGAAAGCAGAAAGCAGGGAGAAAACCACAGAGGTATGTGTTTGCTCGGGCTCGAGCTCGGCTGAAGAGTCTCCAGGAGTCAGTGATTCCCTGCCAAGCCAAGACGATTCAGCAAAAACACTGAAAGAGACAATTGTAAAAGCGTTGGTGAATATCTATCTTCTAGAGTTCGGCATTGTTTTTCACTCCATCTTCGTGGGACTCTCCCTTGCGATTGCCGGGGAGGGGTTCAAGACTCTTTTCGTGGCAATTTCATTCCATCAGTTCTTTGAAGGTATGGGTCTCGGGGCTCGGTTCGCCACAGCACAGTGGCCCGATGATTTGAAAAGAATTCCATGGTACCTTTCTGCAGTATACTCTATCACAACTCCAATCGGGATTGCTGCAGGTCTTGGTGTTCGTAACCTATACCTGGAGAATAGCCCTACATCACTAATTGTAGTGGGGGTCTTTGACGGATTTTGTTCTGGTTTATTGATTTACAATTCATTGGTGGAGCTAATGTCAAGGGATTTCATTAGTGACCCACTGATGAAAGCCGTAAGTAATTTTCGCTTTGTGCTCGCTTACGTGATGTTCCTTATAGGAGCTCTCTTGATGGCAATTGTGGGAAAATGGGCTTGAATTATGTATTAGCATATGTTATAGATAATCATTAGGTTAAAACAATTTCTGTATCTTATACGCTTTACACCACTTTTCGACAGGGTAGTTGATGAAATGGGTTTCCGCAATGATAAGAGCAATAAGCTTCTCCGTCTTCAACCATGTGTAACCTTCAGTCAAGGCACACAGAGGTTTTTGCAGAGCATAAGAGATAAGTCTTTGATTATAAAATCAATGAAAAAAAAAGTACAGAAAGCTCAGTTGAGGTCCGGTGGGAAGTCTACATAAGGCGGTGCACTTTAGCGCATCGACAGAAATGCTTTGGATAATTTCCCCAACATAAAAAGGAGATTGAGAAAAAAATCACCTCAATCGGTCATTGTCGTCCGAAATTGAAACCTCGGTAAAAATATTCTCACCTAATGATTTGTGTTTCCCTATTTCAATAAATGGCGAGTCATATAGGCTTATCATTCTTATATCGGGCTCAACCCGCGCGTTCTTCCCAGACCCGCACCTGCCTAGATTTCCGCGAACCCCACCATATCATATACCCTCGCCCTGTCAATACTTAAAAAGAGGTTATCATCTACACAGGTTTTCGTTGTTCCTCTAAATCACATAATGGCCTCATCTGACATCTCTGCCCTCTTAGAGTATCCCGACGGTGGAACCAAATTGTTTGGTATGGAAAACTTCGGTAACACTTGCTACTGTAACTCGATCCTCCAATGTCTATACTACACCACAAAATTCCGCCTACATGTCTTATCACATAACACTACTCCGCACGAGAGGAGGCTCGAGATGAATGGAGCAGGACCACATTTCTATACTACACGGTATGAGCATATTCTCGCCAAGAAATTAAAGGAAAAGGGCAAGCCAAACTCGTCTGTTTTGGAGACGTCCTTGCCACCGGGAAGCACGCCACCTCCAAGGCCCCTGATTCGAAATTCCATATTTGGCAAATTCAGCTCAAACAACACACATGCTACAAACATGGAGGAGGCCCACGTCCCCCCGACTCCCCCAATTAAAAATTACGTGCAAAAAGCCGAAAGTTGCGAAGCTCTTTCGACAGAACAAAGGTTGATTATCCGGAAAACACAAGACTTCCACAACCTTGAAATTCTCGTGACCAGACCTTCGTCGAGCACTGGAGCAAATATGAGAAACGACCTGTCAGTTTCCTCGTCGCTCGTCCTAGACCCTGCCAATTCTCACAGCAGTGCGCCTGTTTCGTTCGAACCTGCGCCGATAACGTCAATGTCAAGTTTTGTTGTCGTGGGGATTCCACGCCCTGAACAGTGCCTCTCTTCCCCCATCAATCCATTCAGCCCGAATCCGTCAGCAGATCACAGAAAACGATCTGCACTCATTAACGGGCCCATCGTCAATGTAGACTATCCTCTCCTGTCACTTTCAGAATCAGACGAAAAGTGTCTTCTCTACTCCTTGAAAGATATCTTTGGGTCCATGGCGGAGAATCAGTCACAAATTGGAGTTGTCTCTCCACTGTATTTTATCAAGAAATTGAAGGAAAAGAACTTTTTGTTTCGCCAGGCAAATATGCATCACGATGCGCATGAGTTTTGCAATTACTTGATAAATGAGACCATCGAAACACTCAACCTGGAATTGAAAGCTGAAAACAACTGGTGCACCAAGTTATTCCAAGGAATCATCACAAATGAGACTAAATGTCTATCGTGTGAAACAGTAACGTCTAGGGATGAAAGCTTCTTGGATTTGTCGATTGATATCCCTCCAGGTGAGAGTGCCTATTCTTTGAACTTCTCGCTAAACAACTTTTCCAAACTGGAAACTTTAAATCATCAAAATAAGTTCTATTGCAATGCTTGCCTGTCACTCCAAGAGGCTGTGAAGACCATTAAACTCAAGAAAACACCAGAAGTGCTCATCATCAACTTCAAAAGATTCAAATATGATGATAAATTGGATCGAATGGTGAAGCTATTTGACTCAATTCTGTATCCACTAAACTTGCGCCTCTTCAACACAACTCTGAGCTCGAAAGCTACTTCAGAAGACCATGCAGATGGACAAGCAGCCAAGCCAACGCCTAGCAACGACTTTAGTCTATATGGCCTTTACGCATTGGTTGTACATATAGGCGGAGGACCCATGCACGGACACTATGTTGCGCTTTGTAAGTGCGAAGCTGGCCTCTGGTTTCTATTTGATGATGAAACAGTGGAGGTAGTAGACGATGCATATGTCCTTCAGTTTTTTGGGGATGGTCCTGGGCTAGCCAGTGCTTATATGCTTTTCTATGAGTTACAAGAGACGAAAGTTGCCGAAGACGGGCTAGATTTTGGGATCAACTTTGACAATATCTACAATGGTGGTGACTACAAATTGGCTCAGCTGGGTAATGCACCGGTCCCGAAAGATGAGCAAACCATAAAGAGTACAGAGATGACACAAAATTCGGACGATACAAAATCATTTTTCCCGAGTGAGGGAAAAATTATGGAAGGCGTGGAGAGCAATAACCTTGGTCGTACAGGGTCACTTTTAAAGAAAACATTGATGTTGGACTCGAGAGATGGCGAAAAGGGAAAAGACTCGACGCCACATTCCATGGCTCCCAAATACGGCAAACTTTCGGAGTACTCATTTGATCCTCAACGTCCGTCAGTCAAAGGAGAGAAAAAATCATGGGTGGGCGGGCTTAAGCGAAGAGAGCTGAAGCCGGAAATTAGTCCCAAAGAAAGGGCCGGGTCGGTGAGTAGTGTTATCACCAACACTAGTGCGACTGCAGACTCCAGTTTTACAGAAGAAGCAAGTGTTGATAAAGTCAAGCGGAGGGGAAGCATTTTCTCTTTCAAAAGAAAAAATAAATCCTAATAAGGTGAAGAACACATATATTAACATCCCGGCTGTGCTGCGAAGGTATTTGCCATGTATGCGCGCCATGTGAGATCAGTGATCTCAAACGCTATGTCACGTGAGACGGATGGCGACTCATTTTTAGATTTTATAAAGGCAAAGAGAAGCTAATCTGCTTCCGAATCTCAAAGGAAACAATATGTCAAAACCATCAATTGTTTCTCCCACCTTAAAATTAACTCCCAATGCAAAGATAGTCACCTTGGCTGCGGGGTGTTTTTGGGGAGTGGAAAAGGTCATGGGAAAATATTTCAAAGGTAAAGGCTTAATTGATGCCAAGGTTGGATACGCCAACGGCTCACCTTCTGCCGGCGATGTTACGTACAAAAACGTATGCAGCGGCGCTACTGGGTTTGCTGAGAGTTTGCAGATCTCTTATGAGCCAAGCCAAGTTACATTGAAAGAAATTTTGGATATCTTTTTCAGAATTCATGATCCAACAACATTTAACTCACAGGGTCCAGACAGAGGTACCCAATACCGAAGTGCAATTTTTGCACATAGTGACGAAGACTTGTCTGTCGCAAAAGAGAGCAAGGAGTACTTCCAAAAGGAATGGTATCCAAACCACAAGATTGCCACGGAGATCGACCACATCAAAAATTGGTACGATGCCGAAGACTACCACCAGAACTACTTAGATCTGAACCCAGGTGGATACGAGTGTCCCACTCATTTCTTGAGAACTAAGCCAAAGGCCTAGATAGTACAAGCATGCGGCACCACTCTGCCAACGCAGTGCACGTCTCAAAAGATCATCGCATCTCTTGATTCTGAGAAGCAGGCGGTACGCTCCTTGCAGCCTTTTGACTTTTTCAACAAACTATGGCAATTCCCGTTTGAAAAACTCATCAACATTTTTTCTCTGATCTCAGGCTCTTAAATCATTAGATGTGATATCGAATATGCCCTAAATATAAATAAATTGTATCAGATTTCGTTTCGATATCTTCAAGTCTAGCTCTAGCCAGCGAGTCGCGCGCCGCGTCTTCTCAAGATTGGGAAAAAACCAGTCTTGACGAAAAACATTAAACATCCTCGAAATCCGAAAAAGATATACCAAAAATGTCTTTATGGGTGGATAAATATAGGCCCAAAACCCTAGAGGCACTCACCTATCACACCAATGTCTCCAGCTCGCTCCGCGCTTTGGCGTCTACTGGCGATTTCCCACATTTGCTCGTATATGGGCCCAACGGAGCTGGAAAGAAAACACGCATTTACAGCACGTTGAACGAGTTGTTCGGTGCGCTGGTGGAGAAATTGAAAATTGATGTCAAGACATTTACCACCTCTTCAAATCGGAAGCTCGAGTTCAATGTGCTCAGTTCACCATACCACTTGGAAATCACGCCTTCCGACATGGGTAACAACGACCGTGTTGTGATTCAAGACTTGTTGAAAGATGTGGCTTCCACAGAACAGGTTGACTTTTCAAACCAAGCCAAGTCTGCATCCAAGCACAGGTTCAAAGTTGTTGTTATCAACGAGGCCGAGTCTTTGAGCAGAGATGCGCAGGCCGCTTTGAGGAGAACCATGGAGAAATATTCCTCAAATATTCGGTTGATCCTAGTTTCCAACACAATTTCCAATATAATAGCGCCAATCAAATCAAGAACATTGCTTGTACGAATCCCTGCACCCACGGCAGTGGAGATAGCTGACGTTTTACGGATTGTTGTACAAAAAGAATCGGTAAAACTCTCTACGGACGATCCAAAGGCACAGAGTGCGTTCTTCGAGACTGTTGCCAATGCCGCAGACCGAAACTTAAGAAGAGCTCTTTTGAGCTTCGAGACCATTTGCATGCAATCTGAAACCGTCGACATTCAAAACATTACTTCCGCTAGCATTGTTTTGGACTGGGAACAAATTATTAAAAACATTGCCGTTTCTATGTGCAGAGACAAGTCTGTAGCAAATTTGGCAAAGTTAAGAGTGACTTTTTATGAACTTTTGTCACATTGCATCCCTCCGAGACTCATATTGAAGACTTTGTCCCTAAACTTAGTGCAAATGGAGCAGGCCAAAACCCCCGATATCATAGCTTGTGCTGCCATTTTCGATGAAAGGTTAAGTTTGGGGCTGAAAGCAATTTTCCATTTGGAAGGTTTTGCTGCAAAGACAATGGTTGCCTTGTCATAAGAAGTAGTTTTCTTTCAGAGGTGTGATATAATCAAGCGTATCAACAAATTTAAACAAACGTTGTTTTGTGTTCACCTACACTTATTTGGTTGCTTGAAACTTAGTTGAGCTATGAGTATATTTGAATGTTAAAGAGCCATGAGACAATACGCGAATTTTAACCAGCTACAAGTAAATTAAATGATAGTCTTGATCAAGCTAAACTTGAAACATATATTCTCTAGACTATCAATGTCCAAAATTGATCACTGAATCCGGTATAGTCTCTCCAATCGTTAGTGTCTTAATTCAAAACAGCATAACTCTAGCTCTGTACTTTATTGTCTCCAAACTTTGTGGTTTCATGGCGAGCATCACCTTTTGAGCTACCCTCTACCTCATCATAAGATGGAGGAAGAGAGTCGCTCGCTTGATCCATTGCAGCAGTGTCTTGTCTTAAATCCTTTGGAACAGTGAAACTCTCGTTTGCAATAGTTTCTTCTATGTCGGTCTGCTGAATGTCTCCGCTCTGGTGGCTAGTTTCGTTACTAGTGTCGGCTTGAGTTTCCATGTCTCCCACCCTCAAGTACCCATCCCGGCCAGCCGCAGTTCTTGCAGAGGGAAATATCAGAAGCACAAATACTACAGAGTAAAAGCACCCTATCACAAAAACAAATATTGTGAGAAGACAGCAAATAACAAACTCTTTGGTTCTGAAAGTGTAGTTTGGACCACTCAAGAGATAAATTGGCAAAGGCGGTACGAAGAGCGCAAGCAAGACCAACAATCCCTTCTGAATATTTGAAGGCAAATCGGCCTCTAGAAACTCTGGTGAAATGGACATTGAATAAAAAAGGTGCGGATTAAATTTCAGAAAAGTACCGTCACCTTATCGAATCCGTCTAAGACTATGGGGGCGCATGGCTCACGTGAGACGCTGCGAGAATCTGGGGAGAGTAATTAATCTCCATTCACGATTCACCGAGATGATGTCTCGAACAGCGCCTAGAATTCTATTGGGATTTTGTAGAATAGAAGCCAATAATAAAACGAGAATTGAGTCATCTAAGCGGGCCTGGATTTAAAATACACGAAAGCTCCTGGTTCCCCTCGATCCAGTTCTCAATTTTAGAAAGCAGGTACATGAGGCCCCTGCAACTAAAGTCTTGAATGATTGACAGGAAAACTAATACTGCAGCTCTCGTGTGCTTACGATATGTGTATACCAGTGGCTTGAGTACTGAAACAGAAAGAACCACGCCAAGAGCAGGGCATCTTCGATATTTGCGAATATCATGCTGTTTTATGGCCAGCTCGAAAAAAGAAAAAAGTGAAGACCCAGACCGCGAAACCCGCAGCTCGGGCTAAAAATAAATGGGACCCGACTCAGAACAACCGGTAATAATTTGCGCAGATCGAACTTGACAGATGATACATCTTCGGAGAACCAGATCAATTGAGAGTACTCTAAAAGACCGCAAATAGCAGCTGCGTGAGGTACAATGAAGGCTCTAGCAGAGGGGCAATTTTGGCGATATTGCCCATTCCCCTTTTTGGCCCGTGCTTAATTTTTCTGCAAGTCACCTCCCAATTTTGAGATCCAAAAAAAGGCTCCCCTCTTTCTTGGGGCCTAGCCCACAACAGAGGCTCACATTTGCATACTGTTGCTTGTATATAATTAATTCCAGTATCGCGTCCCTTGATACGTTTTTGCCACATACTTGTTTTGTTCTTGTGCTCGTCTTCGTTGGATACATCAGAAGCGCCGTAAATTCCGATTAGAAACAGTGGCGTCTCAGGCCGTTTCGCACTGCACGTTCTCGCAGACAGAGGATTCAGCATACAGCCTCACCCTAGGATTTCTGAAACCTACTGCAGGATTCTTATGCGCTTTTTCAATATCCGTGCTCCAAAACAATCTCCCCGACAATTCCTTTCCAAATAACAAAACTTGCCCAAATCACACACCGCTCAGTATCGCCCGCAGGCTGAATCACACAACGAATTACTGCTTTTCAAATATCCCCGTCCCCTTTAGCACCCGGGTTCGACATTCCTTTGCGGTCCCAAATTTTCGTGGTTTAAATGCCTCTTGTAGCATCACTAATGGAACCCAAACCATATAGTCATGCCACACATTCGGCTAGAAAGTCGCCGGGTGCTTTCAAGCCTTCTCCTGCAAATCCCTGGGCGGCTGCCGCGGGATCCCCAGCCTCGTCTTCCATGGGTTCAATGAACTACTCACCAAGACACTCGTGCAAGCCCAGCTCGCTTCTGAACTCTCGCAACATCAATATACAGCGCCTCCTGCTAGATACGGACTCACCGCTTCAAGCGTCCACGATACAGCTGCCTCGACGGGGAAAGCCGCTAGCCATATTCATTCCCCCAGACGCATCTCCGCTAGCACTGGCGCACAAAGATTTAAAAACTCCAACACGCGAGGCTCTGCTTAGTTGCGATTCCGGTGGCCCAATGCTGCTTGCACTGCCTCCTTCGAACGGCAGGTCTCGGTTTCTGGGCTCCGCTTGCGATGAGATTGAGACGCATTCAGCCATTGGTCTAGATCTAGAGAAGACAAACACGAAACTACGAAGTCCCCTCAACCTGAACTATAACCCTCCCTCGGGGATCTTGAACAAAGCAAACTCGGGCTCATTGTGTCCAGACATGAAGTCTGATAACGGACGATCCATCACTCATGGCCCCACTGGAAATATCGATCGGAAATCAGATCGCGAGCGTATCGATGTACTGGATCACCAAGCCAGGCTGTCTTCCGGTATATCTGTCATTCTGGCCATGCCTGAGGAGCTACAGGAGAGCGGGCTTACACATGCGTACCCGCAAGGTCCTGCCAATGTCTTGAACTCGGTGATATATCTATACTCAGACCCCGAAACGTCCAAGGTCCCAGTGGACATCAATGATTACGATCTCGTGGTAAATGTTGCAAGGGAATGTGGCGATCTCACATCTGCGTTTGATGACCGAAATGGCACGCGGAAGTATTTAAGGGTGCCTTGGTCCCACACCTCCACAATTCTGAAGGAATTGCCCATGATTACACGGGAGATCGCTGCAATGGACAAACCAGGAAGAAAAATTCTCGTGCATTGCCAATGCGGGGTGCTGCGATCAGCATGTGTTGTTGTAGCATACTTCATGGTGAAGTTCAAAATCACAGTGAATGAGGCCTATGAGCTCTTAAAATCGGGCTCAGAAAGTACAGCTGAAGAGTTTTCACGGAGACTCAAGGAAGAAGGCCATACAGTCGAAGCCTGTGAGCGCATATGCCCAAACATGAGTCTAATTTTCGAGTTGATGGATTTTGGCGACAGGCTTCTGAAAGACTCCTAGCAGCCACTCATTAATAAACCCCTCACATATACGAGGTTCCGAAACAGTATCCTCTCTGTACCTATATCAATCAGTTCATGTTTCTGGTCTTGCGAACATTTTGTTCCTTGGTGCCGCGAGAGCCTAAATGTAGCCAGCTTATTCAATAGCTCAATGAGGAACAGCAACAGCGACACCCCCAGCAAATACCACCGTTTGTGCTAGCGTTTAACTCGAGAACGCTTACTTCTCCAATTTTTTTCGAAGCCTCGGAACTCAAGAAACTTATTTTTTCGTGGTATTGTTCCACAGCTACTTTTTCTTCAATCTCTCAGACCAGCCTATATGTACGCTTGACCAGCACTCCCGCACTTCCAGTACTCAGGAAAATATGAGGATACGAAAAAAGTTTGTGAGAAAAAAAAAACATACCCCATACAAACCTTCTCCTACGCTTTCTCATTACAACGCCCCTTCAATGTCTTACGGCAGTCATAAGGGTGGCAGCACCAACGGTAGGGCAAATCCGGACCACGTCAGAGACCGAGATCGAGAGAATGGCAGGCCGATTAGGTCTGATGGGCCGGAACGGGACCGGACTGAGAGCACTGACAGATACGACCGCACCGACCGTGCTGACCGTGGGTATAGCAGCCGACATGGCACCACACAAAAACGCCACAGCCAACCACAGTCAAACCATAGCGATCATTCCGCAGGCCCTGCGTTCAGGCGGCAGGACGGGGGCCGAGATTTTTACGGGCATAGAAACACGTACAATCGCACCGATGCATCCGAGTGGGGGCATAATAATGGCGGCACTGGGCCTTCAAATGCGAGGCGCCGAGACCGCAGCTCACAGCACGACCTGTATTCAGGGAGCAAGTACAGACCGGGTGGTGTGAAGCCAAAAGGCCTAGGCCAGGGCCCTGATGCCATCAGCTCTAGAGGCCCTGGTGGTCCACGACACGACCCACACCCAAAGGAATTGTCTTCGAAAGATTTCAAGGACGACAGACGGCCTCATGTCCGCAAACAGGACTGGGACTCGACCATGTCACACAACTCTAAACAAGCACAGCAACGCTTGCAGCGTGCTCCTGGTGATCGCCAAACTCATAGACTCAAAGACGAGGCGGCAGCAAGCATTAATGCCAGCTCAGGGGCTGAGACTGATCCTGTTGGTGTCGTTAAATCTGCCGTACACGAGGGACGCAGCATCCTGCCCAGCAACAAGCACCACAAAACCACGTCTCATTCCCCGCCCGATGAGGATTTGCCAATCATTCAGCCTTCTCTGGATGCATCTTTGCTACCGAAAAAGCTCGAAGGCGCCAAAAGTCCTCTCGCTGTTGTACCTTCCGAAGAAGCAGGTGCAAAGCTTTCTTCGGAAGCTCGGCCAGACAGTGTGTCAAATCAGGAGCCCGATGCCACTTCCCGCGCTGGGGACAAAACCGACCACGAACATGATCAAGGTATCAGTCATCCCAGTGACAAGACTCAAAAGAAAACCCGTTTGCTTGCTTTGTTTGATGATGAAGAGGACGGTGTACAAACCGTCGATAAAGCCGCAAGTAGTGAAAACTCGAAAATTGGCATTGAAAATCCTGCTAGTGGTAAGACCGAAGACATTGCATCACCTTCATCAAATGGTTTTGATACGTCGGTCCTTTCCCCCGTTGGCTCACCTACTTCAGACGATGCCTTTGTGCAGACTCTCAACGTCGTCGCAGAATCAGTACATGCCAATGACCTATGCAAGGTTGAGGAAACAGCGGATCTCTCAGAAACTGAGACTGTCACTGAGGGCAGGCCTCTAGATTTGACAAAATCAAGATTGTTTCTTCGCAATAAAGTTTCACGAGGACGGTCAAAAAGACGCAACGTTGTTTTGTCTGAAGATGAAGAAATTTCGTCAGATGAAGCTGCTGATTATCCCATGGATCTTGAGACTGTGGCACGCAGGGACGAACCTTACCTCTCAAAACCCTCTTCAAAGGTTGATTTATGTGCGCATGAAAATGTCACACCTGATGTTGGTGGCCTGGAGCTTTCTGTACAGGCTTCAGACTTCGCTCGTGGTGAAGCTGACCTTGAAATGAACAAGGGGCCCTCTCCTCTTCAAAAAGACAGTTCGAAAAACACCTACAAGATCAAGAGAGATTCCACGGGTCGCTCTCAATTACAAAGAGCTTGCAAAAAGGGAGACTTGTCAGAGGTCAAAAATCTCATCGGTAAAGGCGCTAGTGCCAATGAAAGCGACTTCGGTGGATTTACGTGTCTCCATGAAGCTGCTTTGGCTGGTCATACCGACATTGTTGAATATCTCATCGCCAGTGGGGCAGATGTGAACAAGCAAGCGCTGGAAGCAGGCAATTTTGAAACACCACTCATGGATGCCGCTGAAAATAAACATGTTGGCACAGTTGAAGCTCTTATGAAAAGCGGTGCAGACCCACACTTATGCAACAACAACGGTTATTCTACGATCACAAAACTTTTTCACCTTCAGGAGGATGATGAAGAATATGAAGACGTTATTAAGGCCATCAATAATTTTGCGCCGTCTCAAACAAATTCTGAGCTCAGTAAAGTCACACATGCACCGCGTGAGATAATCGAGGACCCCGCAGAAGGCTACTTCGTCGAGCTTGTGAAAAAAAAATCACACACTTTGATATATAAATACGCGGCACAAGGAAACAAAGAATCAGCCGCTGAAGATTTTGTAACACGTGCATATTCTCTTCTGAAAATGCCTGATGTTCTTAATTTGGCTGCCCGCAACGGACACGTCGAGTTGGTCGATATATTGTTGGGATTAAATCCTGGCTCTTTCGATATCAATCAATTGAATAGATTTGGTGTTAACGCTTTATTGTCGTCTGTGGGAAGAGGTTATTATGATGTGGTAAAATTCTTATTATCAAAAGGAGCTGACCCCAGAATCAAAAGAACCAAAGACGGTTTGACTGCTTTGGAAATAGCCAAGCATTCTGCTCAATATGATCCAAGAGAGGTTGTGATTCTCGAGAATATAATAAATGGTAAAAGTGATACCACTTCTCAGGAGCAGAACATTTTAAAAACTCGGCCATCAAGTCCTAATCTGAATATCAGTGACAATGAGAGTGTCAAAGTTGCAACAAGTGAGAAAACTTCACTTTCTCAAGGCAATAATGGTCTTGCCCAAATCGAATCGTCTGGAGGTGAAAATGAAGCTTTGACAGAAAAATGTGTGTCTGAAAATGTTGATGCGCAAAGCAATATTATTGCTGGTGTCTCGAAATCTCTTGAAGCATCAGAAAAAAATCAACTTTCAGAAGGTGAAGTGGTTAAACAAGAATCTTGTAAGCGAGTCACTTCGATTAAAAGAAACCTTTCATCTGACGATTTAAGTTTGCACAAAAAACCCAGGAGCTTTTCATCCAATTCTGCGGTAGGCGATCACCTCGGCGAAGGGAAAAGCGCTATTCATTCAAGTGACATGGACACAATTTCAACTGAAGCTAAAGAAGCAGACACGCCTTCTAAATCTCAAGTCCGGTCTTCGCTGCCGGTTGATCACGGGACGCATATCCCAAGTACATCGGCCAATTCGCCTATATCTTCCCCTAAAATTCACGAAGAACAACGACTTCGTGCCGCAGAACAAGCAAGAATTTGGCAAGAAAAAGTACAAGCCAAGAAAAAAGCTCGAAAAGAGATGTTTTTGCTAGCAGAAAAAGAGAAAGAAAAGCGGAGGAAAGCGGAGGAAGAGAAACGATTAGAGCTTATTAAAAAGCAGGAGGCTGAACAAATGGAGCAAAAGAAAATAGAGCTCCTCGAGGCTAAAAAATTTGAGGAAGATCTTAAGAAGAAGAAACAACTTTTGGAGTATAATTACATGTTGCGAAATTACCCAATTGGCCTCCAGGATGTCAATTTTGATGGTAAGTTTGAAAGAGACATTCAGCTCAAATATACACCACTCTACGTCTTCAATGTTGAAAATGAGAGTTGGGTTATTGACATGCAAGTGGCTTTGCTACTTGCAATCTCTGTGCAGCGTGTTCACTCCATTCTCAAAAGCGATGTTGGCCCAGAAATTGATACCCCTTCAAAAGATAAATTATGGTCAATTTTTTTTAAAATGATTGGGGTTGGCAAAAACAACGTAATCGACGCGAATGGTCTAGAGAAGTTTCGTTGCCTACTGTTGAGATTTGTCAAGCTTGATGATGTCGCCGATTGTATAAAGCAGGAACATTTGGAGGCGTACAACATCTTGTGGGGTGAAAATCGATTAGCCAGGGTCGAGTTGGCTAGTCTCGAACCTGCTCGACCTAGCGCGTCGAGAAAAGACCTGAATAGACCATCGCATTGCCTCGAAGTGGGATTTATTCCCCCGAAATTTCGGCAACGTGAAGATGTTTTGAGAACTATACAAACCGCCAATGCGCCACTATGGTGAATTTATCACTCAACTATATACCAATTTAATGACTTACGATGTTATGACACTACATCTACTCAGTTCGCTTGTAAGCCCTGTAAAGAATCAATACGCGCGAACTCTTTACGAGAAAAAATACCTAGGTGAAGCAGTGATGTCAGTACATTTCCTTCATGAGCGAATATAAAATGTATGTTTTGAAAAAGATGCATCGCATCATCACTTTTGTTGTCTTGCAGATCTAACATTTCAGAATATCTCGGGCTGACCTCTATCAATCTGAGGATGAACCAGTTTCTTGTGAGGAGGAGCAAACATATGCGCCTCATCTTGAATTCGTGGAGGTGAGTGTCAACGATCCCCCGTTAAACGAAGAAACTAGGGAAGATGACGAAAGTCTAAATCAATCCGAAGAGGATTTTGCATTCCCACTTTTTGCCGGAGCGGGCACAACACAAAATGAGGTTATGAGAGTCTCTTTGAAAGCAGAAGAAGATGAGGTCATAATAAATGAGCGGCCTGAAGCCTACTATAGGGCTCTCAATTCTGATACAAAACGCAAAGAATTTGAAGTCTCTGCCGTTTCATTCGATGACATTTGGATGGAAGCAAACACCAAAGCCATAGACACCCACCCATGGAGAGTTATGAACCTTCTTGAGCACAATAAGAAAATCGAGACTGATCAGCAACGCAAAAAGTGCAAAAGAGAAGGGATGAAAAAAAGGCACAACAAATGTATTTGTCGCGAGCGCAGAGTGGAAAGAGAAAAGAAAATTAGAAGTCTCGAGCGAGAAGAAAAGAAACAACGTTTCATGTTGAAAGGTCAAACGAAGAAAGCATATAAAGGCAAGAGCTCTCTGAGAAACCCCACGTTGAAAGCTTCAAAACCAAAGTACCGTACTGAGTGAGCAACTCTGTTTTATGACGGTGTGTACTATCTCTTGAAAGGCAATCATCAAGTTGATACCGGTCATTAAACTGAATACAATGTATGGCATCTTTTGGTTGAGCCATTATTTAGCAAACTCTGTGGCTTGCATCAAAAAAAAATGAATCGAAGTCTCAATTTCATGGTATGTCACTGCTAGGCATCAACCAGAAAAAAAGGCTATCTTTTTCCATCCATCAAAGAAATGCTTTTGATTTGGGCGATTCAGATTCAAAGTTCGAATGTCGACATCTTTAACAATTCTAAATCAAGTTTTGAGAAACACTCAATCGGGAAGCTACGCATCTAAGCTAAGATTTTTACCTGGAACAGGCTCATGTGGCGAAAACCAACACCTATGAAAATCTTGTAAATAGCTTTTTTATGAGTGCATTTTGCTTTCTTTTGAAATCCATACTCGAAATATGGGGACTTAATATGCACGCTCGATGTTGTCTCAGCGTCATTAGTAGATATACGATCAGGCGTATTTCATCGAAGCTCTGTTCGATTACGGTAGAATACTTTCGGTCCTGATTCTGAGCAGGTCTACCTTTATGTAAGCTCATTTGTCGTAAATGCATTTACAAGAGTAGAAGATTTGCAAAAAAAAATCATTTAAGAGTCGTACGATCTTCTAAGCCTGACTGAGATACCCCCTTTATCTGAATTTTACATAGTGCACTTCGCCCTTTCTTTTAGCGCTCCATTCATTTATTCTTGCTCGCCATCAACAGTATTACTCAAAAACACTTTCCGCGATCTTCTTATTCGCGTAAATCAGCCACGCGACCGCTGAAAGACATCACCGAGCATAGCAATCTCTATTGTCAACTGGGATATTTGACCTCCTACATCAACATTCCATGTCCGAGTTAGAAGATTTTGAGGCTTTTTTGGGCGGCGGATTCGATCCAATTCAGTTTGCCTCTTCGCTTCTACAAGCGACAAACGTTGTGGACGACACCGAGCTTGACCTATCAACACCACTCAAAAAGCTACAATTTGATGCACATGAATGCGATAAGCGTATGGAGGCTCTTACTTCCATGCATCACAACGATCTTTTACGAAACCTTGATACAGTTGAAGCTCAGAAGAAGCTCATGAACAACGTAATCACACCGCTGGCTGCTCGATTAAACACAGCGTATGACAGAATCAAAAAAGACGTGATTTCGCCTTATGATGAAGCTGTGAAGCTTAATAATGCTCTACAAAAACTCCATCAAACAGCAACATTGTTGAGAGGGACTAGTCTTTTCGTTGTTCTTCTACAGCAGCTTTACGAAGGTGAAAAACTAGTGAAACTTTCAGAAAACAACAAAGATGTTATCCGCCTAGCAAAAACTCATGTGCAAATTGCATCATTTTTTTCAAAGTCTAAAGTTCCGGCCAAAGACTCAAATATAGACATATTGTCCCTAAAGCTAATTCGTGATTACAAACCGCTTTTTCAGGTTAAAACCTCCGAGTTCATGGCAGACTTGGAGCTGAAAATTTCGAATGATTTGGGACACCACAGCTCCTTCAACGCTAATAATATGTCTCTCCAAAATAACATGTTAGCTTTGCGTATCATAGATACTCCAAGGCTATTCTCGGTGATAGACAGAAGCGCCATGTCCAAATCGATTCAGATTGCATTGGCTCAGTTGACGAGGTCTTTGCAATCGCCTCGAACATTGGCATCTGCTTTTTCTGAAATCGAGAAAAACGCTACCACTTTCAGTGACACGCTCTACTCAATACTCAGTTCCTATACGACCGTTATTGCCTCAGAATCTGCAAATAACCCGACTCTAATAGATGCTTTCCTTCTGAGCTTGCTGGAGACAGAATGTTCTTCCATAGAGGAGGTATACTGGTCGAGATTAGCCTTTAAGTTCAAGAAAAACGTCGCAGCAACAATGGCAAGAGGTGGCCCAATAGCCCGAAACTTACGCTCACAGTACTTATTACTCTTAGAATCAGTGGACATGGGACTTGAAGGTGTTGCCGCAATATCAATGAAAGATGCATTGAATTTAATAGGGGAACAAACTAAGATTACATAATTTTTTTTAAATTCATATAAATTACTTCTTGATGATTATCATTTTCCCAGTTGTTTATGTATATTATTTTGTTCTCTACTTTCGATATCGTCAATTTTTGAAGACACTGGTTTACACAACAATCTTAGTCCTCAAGCTAGTGAGGAATTCTCTGTACCCTTGCTCGAATTGAGACTTATCTTCTACCAAACAGCTCAATGCCCATAAGCGCAACGCCATCAAGTCACGCTGTTGAGTCATTTCTATCGGCTCATTTGAAGATCCTCCGATGATAATGTACAAGCTTTTCCACAAAATCGAGTCTTTCTGTTCCCTGATTTTACCAATGATTTGGCGAACCTTGAAATTGAACTCCGACTCTTCGAAAGAGAATTCTGGTAGTTCTGTTTTTCCCGTTTGAAGAGCGTACAAGTTATCGGTACCGAATAAGTCTTGAACAAGACCTGATACGACATCACCAGAAACCCACAAAAATAACTCAGATCCATTGTCAATCAAATAAAGACCATAGGTCTCCCATGATGCTTTTGTATCGTTGATGGGATCAGGCAATAAAATTTCAGTGCTTGTGATAACTTCTTCCTCGCCTGTTTCCTCATTAATTTGAACAATCTCCTCCGGCAAGCCACATTCATCTGGCATGTTGTGCAAAGAGTACACCGTTGGGTAGATGGTCTTGATTAGTTGGTCGAGGGGCAAAGACCCTAAATTGTTCAAAGCAATGGCTCTGTGATCGGCGGGGACCCTTTGCTCCCTGAATCCCAAATGTTTTGTCAAGGAGAACAATAACAATGGAAGCATTCGCAAATTTGTGGACAATTGAAGAGGCGAGGATCCAGTGACATTTCCGGGGACCAAATCTTTCCTGTAAACATTCAATATCTCCACTACGGACTTGGTCAAGTATTCCCTTGCTGTAGATAAGGAGCTGGACAATCCTTTTTCGATTGCTCTGTGTGTGAAATAGTTTGTGATTGCCAACTGATCTGCAGATGCATAAATATCATCCATCTTTGATGAGGTGGGAATGGCTAAGTTCATGACCCTAATTCTTCTCTCACCGAAGCATGTGGAATGTAGAACAGCTGCCTGGAAGTACACGATCGGCTTTGTGATGGTCTCTTCTATACTGACCTCAATAACATAACTTTGGTCTCTGGGGAATGTTGGGAAAGAACACAAGTCTGAAGACCTGTTAAAAAAGTTGCCGAAAAACCCGCTCATTCTGAAGCCAGTGGAGCATCTGACTCGCAACACCGCCTCCAAAGCGATGTCCATGGATAAGTGCTCGCTAATCTCCTTCGACAATTTGTTTACATCTTCAATCTTGGTGCACATCCACGAAGGGTAAAAGTGAGTTTGACCCGCGGTATAGCGTGGCAAATTGGACAATGACGCGACATCCTGATACTTCGATCCGGTCAAAAACAAATCAATTGTTACTTGGGCTGAGTTACATTCGACAGCGAATGACTTGTAGAAAGAGTCTGCAGCATTCAACAAGGCCTGAGATTCCTTCGCTTTTCCTGAGTGAGTCCCCTCATCTCTCACCGCCAACTTGCCCTCGCCAATACTTGGCAAGCTAGAAGAAAAAACAACCAACTTACCCCCAATACTAGAGATCATCTTGTGTCCAGCTCTCAAAGCAGGCCCCAATGCAAAATGCTTGTCAGCGGTGCCCTCGAAATACGCAGCGAAATCGAGCAACAACTTTTCAACGGACTTTCTGTTCTCCTCCAAGTTCACCAACAAGCCTTCTGGAGATGGCAAGAATGGATCATCGATATCCGAGACAATTAACATTTCAGGTGCATCATCCAATCCCTCTTTAAATCTGAAGTAATGTAACGACGAGTCGACACCAATCACAAAGATTCTTGCAGTCTTATTTTTGTTTGGAATTCTATCCAAGCTTTCTAAAATGGTCCTGGCGACCGTGGAAGTCATTCCGGAATTAATTGCCTCGGAAGACACGTCAATGATGAAAGTATAAACGATCGGTTGGGGAGTTCTTGCCATGTATTCCTTAGGCGCGACAAACTCTGTGACAGCATGATTTAATTCTACTCTTTCGTAGCGGTCGCTAGCCCGTTGCGTAGATTCGTCGAAATCAAACGCAGTTGGAATGTCATTTTGTAAGCCGCAGAAGTTACATCTCCATCTTCTGCCGCCCTCCGTCAAGGTGACGAACGGGTTAATGTAACCACGGCAGCGGCGACATCTAGATATGATGGTATCTTTCGCGACAGGGATTTCCTCTGTCTCGTCATGCAAGCTGTTGTACGGTCTCACCACCAATGCCAAGGGCAACTTTGACTTCTTCAAAAGGGAGCCGTTGGAGGGAATTACGTTCAAGGTAGACCTGAGGTACTCAGGCAGCGCGTTTGCCGTAGTAGACGTGGGAATAAGCTGCGCCGTGTTGGGCAACACAAGGGGCGGTGGTGGTAAAGACAAATCGCTGATCGAGGGAGGCAACTCCTTAGACAAGTCCGTTGTGTACAACTGATTCAAAGGCAAAGTCTGGGCACCTCCCATCTGCGGAGAAGTGCCTGCGCCATACCCGTAACCAGTAGGCCCGGGAATCACTCCTGCAGCTCCTGCAGCGGTACCTGCCTCTTGGCCGTAAGCACCACCATACTGGGATGCTGGGTACTGTGCAGCTGGCTGACCATATTGGCCAGAAGGACCGTACTGACCTGCTTGCTGTACAGGAGCAGCGGCATATTGCTGGGGGTAGTTTCCGTTGGTTTGAGCTTGCAAGTTGGCGTTTGCCATCGCCGCAGGGTCGGCGGCTGGCGCTGGCTGTTGAATGTTCATGGCATTAAAGTTCTGGTTCAATTGAGAAACACCATAGCCCTGGTTGAACTGGGGAGTTGCGGGCGCTTGCGGCGCTGCGTACTGCGGTTGCGGGTACGCTCTTCTTCTGGACATTTTGCGTGACGTAAAAGATGGGTATGGTCACAGTAGCCACGAGTTTTCCTGAGCTTGGGCGTGGATGTGTTGTCAGTTTCGAGATCGCGTGTCGTAATTTACCGCGAATAGAATTTCTCGCAGTATATTTCAGTATGACTAAAGGGCCAAAGTGGCAGGCGTTCGGTTGTCTCTCATCAAATAGTACTAAGCCGTGTCAAAATTTCGAGATAATTGGTACATACAAATGAATTGGATCTATTTTGAACCTGTTCTTTTGAATTACATTCCTCTGATTGAGTATGTTTTTGACTCTGATTCGTTGGGCGGCGAACGCGCGCATGGCTGAAGTGGCTCAAGGACACGTCTTCAATGGGATCCCAGAATTTATCTCAGGATTCAATCTTCGTGAGCATGTATTTTACAAACCAGATAAAGGGGAAGCGCTCCCATTGTTCATTCTTTCAAAGTGCTTGCTTCGAGGAATAAATGCCCAGATGTAGATCCTAACATCTCTTATATTTACTAACAAGTCATGCATACCACATTGATTTGCGCCGACCGTGCAATTGTGCTGAAGTTACTAGTTATATTGTATCATCTGGCTATTTGGAAGAATCTCCTTTTGCCCTTCACGTGTTTTCTGAGTAATATGGATTGCTCCTAGTAATAATGTATATCGGATGGCATGTACTCTTCTTTTGGTCTGAACATTTTTTATCTCATTTTTGTATCGGGCAATTCTTCAAAAAAGATCGCCTAAATACTCTTAATATAAACTCACCACCTTCAAGAATGAGTATGGCTAGTTTTGCGAAGTCAAAAAACCGTGTTGAACTGCTGAACCTAGTATCATCGCACTAATCAGACTCACCATCTAACCCTTGCCTAACATTTAAAAGTAGCTTTGGTTTCCGCAAGAATATATACCTACCTTCACAGTTGATCTAGTCTACACACATATCTCAACTTTTGTTATTTGAAGTGTTTTGACTGCAGACAATACATAAAAGGTTGTATAGTGTAGTGGTTATCACTTTCGGTTCTGATCCGAACAACCCCGGTTCGAATCCGGGTACGACCTTTTTTCTCTTTTTTTTGAAATACACACACTTTGATCAAACTGCGCTTATGTTCTCTTTGATGTTCTACATAAACAAGCATGCGAAGCAGAATTTGTAGTACATTCATTTAAACGAAACAAATACGATTGGTTCAAACCCCAAAATTGTTTTCTTGCGGGTAACACCTCGTGAATATGCAGGAAACACTTGCGATGCCGCGCTATATAAGACGAAGAAAATTTCCGTCACTAAATAATGTAACGACAATATCGAAAGCCTATTGAGTACTTTTTTGCACAAGCTTATAGCTCTCAACTATTGACGATATGAATTTGAAGATGATGAAACTAAGTACACTTCTTTCCCAGTCTGATTCGACTATGACGACAGGGTTGAAAACCGGTCTCTTTGCATTTCCGTTGTCTTTGCAGGCAGCCGTAAAGAGACCTTATACTTGCCAGTATTTAACAGTTCTGATTCACAATTCAAATCATGATCTAGATGATATCTACAAGCGTGTGCAAAAGAGCATTCAAGAAGATTTTCTCGCGGAACTATCACCTTGCTCATTTTGTTTTCAATGATGAAATATCCCATAACATTCGCAGTTTCCTCGGTAGCATGCAACAGAACCCAATCTAGCATGCCGGTGACCGCTCTATGACCTTCCATGGATGTCTGAGGAAAACAAAAGAGTACAGGCTGGTTTTTTCGATTTTCTTTTGTCTTGTCTTGTAGAACTATATCTCGCATGAGCAATTGTACCCTGACCTTTCGGCTATGGGGTAGAGTGCCAAAGCAATACGATCATTGGGAATTGTGTGGATTTGGCTTGCTTGTAGAATGGCGACCTTGGTTGCAATTTTGAATTGGTAGCGTGTTCCTTCAAAGCCGCCGTCTACATCTCGCATTCTCATTCCCAAACGATAGCGTTCCTCTTATTGCATTATACATGTATGCTATTTTCTATTCATGACACCTCAAATCTTTCCCTTGACAGTAGGCTTTGTCAATGGCCATTGATAAGATCCCTCCGTCTGAAAAGCGTAACCATGCTTCGACAAGAAACTCTTCAAAGGTTTTGGTCCCTTTGAGCCATATGGGTAGACATGAAGTTCTGGCGCATCCTCAGATTCAATATACTTCAACAATGGTGTAAACAATTGCCAAGAAACATCCAACTCGTCGTCTCTTACAAAATTAGCGTGGTTACCCAAGAAACAGTCTCTGATTAATGCCTCGTATGCTGCTGGTATCCAAAAATCTTTCGAAAATCTGGAAGCATACGTCAAATCTAATTCAGTGACAGAAGTCTCCTCTGAAATTCCTGGGATTTTAGAATTGATTTTCATGTAGACAGCTTCATCTGGTTGAATTCTGATCACTAATTCATTCCTTGGAATGTCAGTGAAGATTCCCTTGGCAACGTCCTTAAATTGGATTCTAACCTCAACCTTTGATTCGTTGAGGGCTTTTCCTGCCCTCAAAACAAATGGAACCCCATCCCATCTCTCGTTATGAATGGAAAGACCCATAGCTGCGTACGTGACACACTTAGATTTCCCCTTTACTGTTTCGTCGTCCAAATAGCCTGGTTTCTTTCCGTCCTCGGACTTTCCGTACTGTCCAATTAAGATGTTTTCCTTTTTGACGTCCTCGAAAGCCTTTAGAACCTTTACCTTTTCGTCTCTGACAGCCTCTGGGTCAAAAGACACGGGTCTTTCCATTGTCAAGAGGGTCAACACTTGCAACAAGTGGTTTTGCATAACATCTCTCACGATTCCGATATCGTCAAAGTACCCGCCTCTGCCCTCAGTACCGAAGGCTTCCTTGAACGATATTTGTACAGAGCAAATGTGCTTGCTGTTCCAAATACCGGAAAACATGGTGTTGCCGAAACGCAAGAATAACAAGTTTTTCACCATCTCTTTGCCTAAGTAGTGGTCGATTCTGTAGAGCTCTTCCTCAGTGAACAAGGGAGCCAAGTCCTTTTGCATTTGCCTGGCAGATTCCAAGTCATGGCCAAAAGGCTTTTCGACAATGAGTCTGAGTCTCCCGTTATCCTTAGGATAGCAGTATTTCTTGATGTGCGCCCCGACATTGGTGAAAACCGATGGTGGCAATGCCAAGTAGAATAATCTCTCGGATTTTTCAACCTTATTCTTTGAGTCGTATTCCTGGATCGCCTTCTCGAGCTGTTCGTAGCCCTCGGGCTTGTCGTATGGCCCAGCAATGTATGAGATCAATTGCAAGAAGCCATCGACCTTGGAAGATGCCTTCTCGTCATCTAACTTTAAGTTCTGCTTAATTCTGTTTCTCAAATCATCGATAGCAAGCTCCGACCGAGCATAGCCAATTATGTTCACATGGGCTGGTAATTGGCCCTCTCTGTAGAGACCAAAAAGAGCAGGAAAGGTCTTCTTCTTCGCTAAGTCACCGGAAGCACCGAAAACAACAATTGACACGTGTTCACCGAAAGAGTCTGTTGACATGCTATTTTATTTTTTTGCTTGAAAATGTACCCAGCCTGAGAAAAAAAAGTATATAGGTATTTAGGGATGTCCAGCTGATGAGCAATCGAGCGGAAAAAGCACGGCGTTGCCGCACCACGGTTTCGGTGCGAATTATATAGCGACGCCGTCAACCGGCCTCGCACCGGCCCGATAAGGCTGAAGTGGATACGCATGCCCGCAATGACAAATTGATTTGTCAGAACCAGCGGCGAGACTAACAAACTGTTACGCATAAGTTCCAGGAATTCGGTCGAACTCCGGTCAAATATCGCTATGAGTATACATCCCTCAAACATCTTCGACGGGCTATGATATTTCAACCCAAAGGCAATAAATTCTGAGTATTTTCTGAGCGCTTTCCTTTTCTGTGCTAATTTTCCGGTCCTGGGAGGGGAAACGAGACTACATCTACTTAGGTTTCGGTGTTAGGAGAGCAAACAATACAAAGTCACCACGTTCTCTGGCATAACATCACTTGGTTGATGCCCATACATCGATATCCTTCGTTAACAGCTATAAAATTTGGAAGATATGATCCTGATATTCACTTGCTTTTTTTGCAGGGCGCTGCTTTCCATGTCGTAATGACTGCATTCAATTACGTATTTGCTGTCGCACAGGGCGTCCAACATTTTTCTTCGCCAGTGCGCGGCTCTTTTTTCGGGCCTTTTATGTGCCTACTCCACTCCATGCGCGATACCGAAACATTGGCACACTCACTAAATTGTTCTCTTGAGCACGTTTCTTCGAGGTTTCTCTCAAAAGTGGGTCAACCCTTGAAGTTGCGATAAAAATCCGTCAATTTCAGCGCTCTGATCATCTTGGAATAGGGATGCTTTGACTTGCGGTAGATCACAACAACGCCAATGAAATGTGACTCTGCATACATGCTCACGTGCACTTAGCCAATATTTGATCCGTGACTAATTAGCAGGATGTGAAAATCCCACTAGACCAAAAATCAAAATAGGGCTGTTATTTCACCATTAAAAATGACTTCAGGCGTTCTCGTTTCATGAATCCTCTTTCGTAAAGCTTTTTCGTAGTCATAATTCAACTTGTCGATTTTTAAACACTTGGGAAAAGACGTTCATTTTTGCTCTCCTTGCTCATCTCAACTGGGATTTGGATGTTGTTTTTCCAAAATTAATTTTATCGTGTTTAAGGAAATAAACATATTTACTTGGTCCAAAAAGGTTTAAATTTGCAATTTTGGACGAATAATCATGTAGTTTTAAACAATATATATCTGAAGTGAACTTGATTGCAACAATACATGCGCCTTTATTGCTGATTGAATATAAATTGTTTTATTTTGTTTTTGTGGTCCAAAATTGATTGATGACTTTCCAACCAATTCTACACATCAAACTTTGTTCTCACTAGTCGTTTCTCTTGCTTCGCTCGAACCTTCCTCAGGGATTCTCGGGCTCTCGTCGTTTGATTTATCAAAGTCTTCCTCATCACCCACTTGGAATGCGTCATCATCGTAGTCCGGAAGAGACTCAGCATTGAAGTCATCGAAAAGTCTTTCCCTGTCAAGATCTTCCTGAGACGGAGCTTGGAGCTCATATGATTCCTCTTCAGCTTCACTATCGCTATAATCCTCTCCAGGTATTATGTCGAACTCAAAGTCCCGCCTGCGTCTTCTTGTGCTGCTCTGGTTCCTATGCCATTTCATCATCGCGAGGACAAAGACGAATCCAAGAACAGCCAATAACATAAAATATTGACCCATATGGTCAGACGAAATTATTTTACTTGTACCATCTTGTTCCTCCAGATCTTCAGGTTCGTCGACGGAATCTTCTAATGGAGTATCAGAGGCCATAGTTGAGCTCGAGGAGACAGAGAGAAGGGAACTTGTGGTCGAAGACCCTCCAGTCGGTTGAGATGATTCTATTGCAGAATTTGGGACCGTGAAGCTTGCCTCGGAAGTGACTTTAGAATCTGTGGTAGTTGGTGCTCCATCGCCAGAATTTATCCTTTCGCGGCGAATTTTAGCATAGTCTTTATCCAAGTCATAAACTTCGGCTTTCTCCGGGTCAATACACGCTCCAAAGAAATGAAGTTGCCAATCTTTTACGGCAATCTTATTACCCAGTGGCGTTGAAACCTCGAGCTTCCAGTCCCCTAAACCTGATTCCCCCCAATGAGCAATTGACATGAAAGTCCAATTCAGGAGACCCCCTTTGACCGTATCGAAATCACGCTTTTTCGCAAGCTGACTTATCACACCAAATGGAGAGATTAGTTTTACATCGAGTTTTCCCCTGACCTGGGAATCAATGTTAACCTTTACTGTAACATGCTCGACTGACTCAAAGTTCATAGCTCGTAAATTCTCTTCAGTAACGGTAATTGTACTCGAAATTGAACTAGTTTCTTCGTCACGTTTTGACCTGAGTTGCTCATGGACAGTCTGTATATCAGAGTAGTACCAAGCTTGCGGCTTCACATTTTTCCAAGCTTTAGCTTCCCGAATGAGTATTTCCGCATCAAGTTTGCCAAAACCGTATTTGTTCGAGTACTTTTGACCAAAAGCCGTCATTTGATAGTTGCCGTCATCTTCATTGACAGGTACAGCAGCAACTGCACTCACATACTGGGTATCTCTCCATGTGAGTTCGGGATTGGCTTGTAAGACCAAGGCATAGATACCAGCGGCCAAAGGTGCAGCCGCCGATGTACCACCATGCAGCTTCGAACATTTACCGTGTATGTCCGTTGTGTGGATATGTTCCCCTGAACCAGAGCTATAAGTTACAACCATCACTGCAGAACATGCCTCGGCGTATGGAGGGTGTGAACCTTTGTGATCAATAGCTCCGACGGTAATAGAGTAGATAGAATTTGTGTAGCCATCAAAATTACACTGGTCACCCAGCCGAGCTCCGTTTCCGCTCGCAAAAACATATATCGCTCCTTTGCTATCACGTCCCTCTTGGACTCCCTTGATCATTGCTTTCCTTACTAAATTGTCTGGAGCGGCAACGGTTTTTCCGTTGTCAGTTGGGCCCCACGAGCACGAGTAGATATCATTATGCTCCAAGCCATAGACCATGGCGGCAGCTTCTTCTTCAGAGGTGATTGCACCAGAGAGAATTCTTATGCCTGCAACTTTACTCTCGTAGGCCACTCCAAGACCACAGACATCGTTTTTGACCGCAGCCACCTCACCCGCACAGCGGGTACCATGGTAGTCATCAAAGAGACGAGGCTTAGGTAAAGCTTCGTTGTTATTGAAGTCCCACAGCCCTTCTCTGCTGAAATTATCCAGGAGATCGGGAGACTCGTAGTCTAGGCCGTCATCGATGATAGCCACTGTTATACCTTTCCCTCGTATTCCGTCATACCATACTTGCTTCACGTTAACATCATGACCAGGGTAGTTCGTGTTGATCAAATGCCACTGTTCAAGAAAAAGAGGGTCCTCGATTCCAAGTTTGTCGCTAGCTTCCTTCGCAGGTTCCTGTGACGAGTCAACGATTTCGAGTCTCCGCTCGTGTTTTGAGCAGTCGATTTCCTTTGACTCAGAGTTTATTGGTTGGTCTAAGAAAACCGGTAATCTTCTCTCGAGTGTTTTTGGATGAAGCATATGGATCAGCTTCAACTTGGGGAAGCTAGTGATGTCATCGAACTCGTCTTCAAATCCGCTTGTGCGCTTAATTAAGTCATATTCATTGGAGTTATAATTCCCCAAGCTTTCTGTATAATTGTGTGCTTTGGGCACTGAGAAAACGAAATGATCGTCGAGGCCTCGAGCAGGGTGCTCGAACCTGGCCCACTCATTGAACCTGGAGATAAAACTGCTCAAAGGTGAAAGCGACTCCAGTGTGTCTAATTGCACCACGAAATACTGTCTTTCGCTGTAGTCTCTCTGTGGAATCTCGAGCCCCAGCACGTACGCCACCGCAAGAAGCAAAATCACTGGGAATTTCATTCCTTACAAACTATGTGAGTTAAGGTGATAAATCCGGCTCTCAACTGAAGCCTCTCTTTGCAATATTTGCCTGAGAAAGCAGACAATAGACAGTTTCAATCTTGTCTGGTTGGTGAGTTCACTTGCTAAAGAAAGCGTGTTCAGTTGAAGAGAGCATGCAGATAAAAACCGGACAGGCATGTGTGGGCGCGACGTTCTGACGAGGCTATTACACGGTCACGTCATTGACGTGACCGTACAAAAGAGCAGACTGAAGGGTAGCGGGTAAAAAGAGAAGATGAAAATTGAGACTTTTTAACACACGTAGTAAACTGAAAACAGCTTCGTATCAACACCTACATTGTGTACGCCACTCTTTGGCTTTTATTTCATTGCAATAGCTCGCAGAGCGCGTACGCTTTTCCGAGTCGGATGCCGAGAAATAGGCGCATTTTTGCAAAAGCGAAACAATGGCATTGTGGCAAAATTTGACAGCAATAAGCTTTGACGAAGACTCTGAGCTCACGAGCACCAAGTTTCCCGGCATTTATGCGTGGTTGACTTTGAGAAAAATTACTTTGGAACACGAGCAATAATTTTCTGCCTGCGCGAAACTTAGCATTCGTGTCGCCTGCCATGTACATCTTTTGACTAAAGAAAGGCCAAAGAGATCCATGATGTAAAACCACATCCATGGTAATTCGATGATTGACACTCAGACTCGTATTTGTGCGGCAGCTCATTTTTGACTGCATTTCATACGAAAAAAATGTCCCAATTGCCGACATAACACTTCGTTCTCGCAAATCTTTTGAAAAAAAAGTTATGACTCGTCTCGCGTTTAAAGATGAAGAGACGGAGACCTATACATATTTGTACCAGCCAATATCCAACAGTTGAACTAGTTTGTATATAATTTGCAAACTAATCATATATGAAGGCCCCTTTTTTTTTAGTATGTCATTTGCCTTACCTCTGCCAAAGCGAACCATAGAGTATTCTTCAAGAAGCGAGTATTGAGCTTCTCGTTTGCACTAAGGCTGATAGTCTTTGAGCGCTTGAAAGGCTGAATGGACATATGGTGTGACTATTCAGAAACTTTTTGGAATAAGTACTATCTGCAATTGATCTGTAATACATATATTCATTCGAAGTATGCACTCGGAATCCGAAAATACTATAAAATCGAGACATCTTTCACATTCCATTTTTCTCGGTATTCCTTGAGATTTTTTTCACTTAATTTCGATGGCTCTCAAAACATGGAATGAAACGGATCAAAATGATTCAAGATCGTCAAGTTTTTCCACTCAAAGAGACTTGTTGATTTCCTCATTCTCGGGTTTCTATACCATAGCCGGGGAAAGGACATTTAATAACACCTGTCGCAAAATACCAATGAAAAGATCAATCCTTTTCCTCATATTATTCCACAATAATTGAATCAATTCAATTGTTATGGGCCCAGGTTATCCTGAGGAAAATTCAAGTTCCGCGTAATCTTCTGATCGAATGATGATAACTTGAGAAGCTATACAGTATCAGCATGAGGATCTTAGCAGTACATATACTTTCTGCTTATTGAGGTTTTTATTCCTTAGGGTTTCTGATTTCAAGTTCTGTTCGTCTAGCACTTGCCTTTTCAAATATAACGAAGCACAATTTCAAAGATTTGAAGTATTGAGCCCGGGGAAAATTACGAATGCGATTAATTCGGTTCGTACGAGGTAAAAAGAAGAGCGATTAAAAGAATTTATGACTCAAAGCTATATCATCTTTTCTTGTCTGCATTGAAGCTTCAGAAACTATATTCAATCTATGTACAGTTGCTCTCATCAGGTATACAATTAGATCCTTAATTAAAAAACCAGATAAACGGCTTGCTCCACCACTTGGCATTGTCCAACTTTTGCTGTTTTTCCTCACGGTCTAACTGTAAAACATCGGCATCAACGATCGTTCTACCAGTGAAAACATCTATATCTGCGACTTTGATGTAAAATTTGTTCCAAGTCTTAGTGTAAGTTTTGTGGCCAATGTAACACACAAGAAAGAACGGAACAGTGAGATAGTTTTGGAAGAAGTTGCTGACATCGGCATCTGCATCTGGAAAAAGCGCAACCCAAAATTGACCAATTAGAATCAAAACATTAATCACAATGGAGTAGTAAGAGCCTATCTCACCGGTGTAAGATACAAATCCCAAAGAATTTAGCGGAATGTTGTTGTGCTTCAAGGCAGCTCTCCATCTCAAGTGACATATGGAGAGACAAGGCCAGACAATGACAATCGCCAATGCGACAATGGACAACAACCAGTTGAAAACAACATCCTGATTCTTGTACGTGGCGATGAACGCAAAAGCTGCAGCCAACACCGAGATAAGCCATGCACGAAGAGGACGTCCCGCCTTGTCGACATAATCGAACCACTTTGGCGCAAATCCCTGAACAGCCATTGATCTCAACAATCTGGAAGATGAGTACATAGCTGCGGTAGCAACAGATGTGACCGAATTCAAAATAACGGCGTTCATGATATGAGGAATAACTTTGACACCATGCAAGTCGGCAGCCAAAACGTACGGGGAGGCACTAGTTGAGGAACTACCAGATCCCATGAGCCTGTCGGAATTGTATGGCACCAAGAGCCCGACAATAAGCAACGATCCCAAGTAAAAAAAGACGATACGAACAAAAACAAGCCTGATGGCGACTGGTAACGCAGTGCGTGGGTTTCGTACTTCACTGACAGACAAGGCCAAAAACTCGGTACCACCCATCGAAAAAGATGCAGTAGCAAAAACAGAGATCAAGCCTTTGAAGGAGGTGAAAAATCCAGGGTCCCGCCAGTACTCGCCACCGATAAAGCCATCAGGACTGGCACCTAAGTCAACACAAATACCCATGATGACAAAACCTGTCAAAGCAACTAGTTTTATCGAGTTCATCACAAATTCCGCGTCTGCGTAGCCCTTGACACCGAAAAAGTTAATGAAACATATGACAATGAAGAATATCAAAACAAAGACATCTGAGTCTATGCTTGTGTTCCAGTACTGGATAGTCAAGGCGGCGACCACTAACTCCAATGAGATTGTTGTGAGCCACTGAATCAAGTAGTTCCATCCCAAAGCAAAAGCCATCGACTCATCCAAAAACATTCTGTACCATTCATTGAAACCACCGTCTAAGTCAGTGTATGCAACCGTAAGCTCACCCACTGCATTCATTGTGCAGATACACATGGCACCGACAAGGCCGAATGCGATCAACAACGACAAGGGACCACCACTCGTCAATTTGGAAGCAGACCCGACTAAAAGCCCGGTACCCATGCCGCTACTTAGAGCAATGACTGCCAAATGTGCCATCTTCAAGTCCTTTTGTTTGACTTCTTTTTCATTTTTCCTCTGAAATGACTCCCAGAACCCAAGTTTTGTAGGAGTCTCATCATCGGAATATGCTTTGAGCTCCGTGATAATGGGCTCTAGGTCGTTAGAACTTCCTGATACAAGCTTTGAGGTACCCATTTTTGCTTTAAAGAAAAGAGCAACTATGTCAGAGATGTTTAACTAGTCCTTTAAGATAAATGCTAGCAGATGTTTTTCTCAATCGTGCAATCCCCCAAAAAAACAAGTCTTTCAGTTTAATGGGCCAAGAAAAAGGGTAGATGCCAAGAGTAGAGAAGGAAGCAGGAAATATTTTAGTTAGAATTTCTGTGTAACAGACGCAGGCAATGCCATCATGAAATATTTATACTTGATGCACCCCGCCTTCAATACGCGAAACCAAGATATCTTTTCTGGTCTTCTGCGTGATCTGTAGCCACCGTAATCTCGGGGGTGCATGTGCCTCGCTACGATAAAAGATCAGGTAATCTTACTTATGATATGAGATAAAGTGGCGTTGGCTTCATATCGCCTTGTCGTACTATGCGTGTGCCGCAGAGCACACTTCGCAATTGGTTGCAAATGCTCAGATCATAGTAAAATGCCGTGTCTTATGTACAGTCAAAAAAAATCATGCATATTTCCCGCAAGCTATTTTGCCGTGTGAGATGACGTGTTGACAAGCAGGTCCCGGACCGTTTCCGGGGCTTCTTAGAAAAACGCCTATGCCCCTCTTTCATGTTTTCAATCGCAGATCCGATATGAGATTTCAATTGTTAACGGCCCGTGATTTTTTATCGGCTTGTGACTTATGTCACTTGAATCGGACCAAATAATAATATAGTTCGAAACTTTGCACAAAGCCTCTGAAGGCAATCCTCGCTGGAATTTAGAATAAAAAGACATCGACGTTTTTTAAATGCATTCGGACACCATAAAATGAAGTATTTTAAACATAGCCCCACTTGCAAATAGTTGACGCGTCGCATTCTGTCTTGTAAAAAAAGCAATGTGCGATCTCGGGCCAATCCAAGGTAGACCAATATTTTCGAAGAAGCTGACAGACGCGCTCGGAATTGTGAACTACTTATGAGAGAATTACTCATAATCGATCTCAGAAAATACACAAAACTAGATCTACCGTAAGCATGTTCTTTTCCACAACTCAATTGTACTCTCTTGCATTGCGGTTTGACTTTTGTGAAACAGCGAGTAAATTCCGTTCTCACTACCCCAGTCGGGCAATATGCCGAGAGACCCCACGGCGATCTGCGATCTGATACCATGTGAGTGCATAGTTCAAGCGCAGGATCTGGGACCAAACTACATTTGGCCGGGCTCCGCATCAACAGCACCGCTGATTTCATCCCTCTAACAGAGTATTAAAGAACCGAAGCCAAAAAAGTGTTACGCAGGGTTCGAAATACTGGCTTTCATTAAACAATCATGCTCTCGCTCACCTGTTTCTTTATGGAAGCAGTGACTGAATGCGCCAATGGTGAGCGAACTAGGAGCAGGATGCTACCTGATGACGAGGCCAAGATAAATATTTGCAAACAACATGTATGCCTCAGGGCCTTGTAATGTAATTGCGGAATAAACTCAATTGCGAACACAACTTTGCAATACCCGCAAATGTCTTTTTTTTTTTTGAAAAAACAAGTCAACAGGCCATCTCTCACATTTCAATACTATCGTGGTGATACCTTTTCGGCTCACAGAAAACTTGGCTTACAGAAAACTCGCCTCGCATGAAATTGATAAAGGTGATGGAATCCAAAGAAACCACTCGCGAAACTAGTATTTCTGGCTTTGATCAATCACAGATTGTGAAAAAATGTGAAAACAACAAGCTAAAAAAAGACATCAAGTTGGTGCCTGGAAAGATGTTTTGGTATTTCTTGAGCTTTCACTTCATGTATGACGAAAAGTTCTTTATGGCTCTTTTAACATTGGGCTTGTTCTTGTCCCAACAAAGAATTCCAATAGCTCACAAGTCTTACACGCTAGTAGTTTCATACCATAAACGCGAGACAACTTGATTTCCTGAATTCGATCATGTTCGTATTGGACCGTGCGAATGAATGAGCCAAACCGTGGAATACCTGTGGGCGTCTCCCGCGAAGTATTTCTATCCTAAATCTCTTTGTGTTTGTATCAATTTCGACAACAACGCTATAAACATTTATATTGAAGATTTGTTTTGAAGACACTATATTCCAACCTAATTATTCTGTCTTCTCTATTTTTTTCTTGCTACTAGATGGTATCGGTCTTGGTATCATGCTAGAAGCAACACAGAAAATTGTTGCATCTTCAAAACCACCAAAGACGTTAGGCACACCAACATCAAACACTTTCTTAAGAAAACAATCGAGACTCATAATGGAGTACTCAGAAGACATTTGGAGAAATCAGCCTTTGTTCGAAAACACAAGACTTGCATCTGGCTTGGCATACGACCTAATTGCTCTCCGCAGCTTATTTGCAGACGACGTGAGGTTGACAATAAGGTATGTCTCTCTTTAGTCCATTTCGGAATTGTGTACCAGTAAGAGAGATATTAACTTCAGCTACAAATCTATTTTGAAATCGATCTCCAAAGAAAATCTCACAACAGATCGTGCAATTCGTACTGTGCTTATGCATCTCAAAAGCTTTAGATCAACTCATTTACAAGACGTGCTCAAAGCGAGAATTCGAAAAGTCATTGAGTACTTGAATAGGTGGTTAGAGAAAATTTTGATGGAGGGCGGGGGCGATCTCGATTTCATTACTACTCTTGCCTAGTGCTAGTATCAAATGAACTTTATTTTGCAAACTTTTATCCAAAGAATTTCACGCTGCATCGAAAGGTTGAAAATGTTTGAACTAGATGTAAATGTATCGAAGGTATGCCTTGGTCCTGAGGTTGTAGGCTGTGCAGGAATACAAAGGTGAACCCAAAAAAAATCTTCAAGAGCCCACGTAACTAAAATCCGGTCAAGTGGAATCAAGTACAACGAACACTATGCAAAATTTATTTGCGAGAGTCGCCTTTTCTACTTTGGGGGAAGTGGCACCCGCAAGTATGAATCGGAAAATATAAACGCCATGAATACGCAAAGGCTGTTTCAAGAGAGAGTCCAGAGTCAACGTCGAAAGCGTAAATTCACCGGCCTGCATATCCGCGTATATTCCAGCGGGTGAATCAAAGTGACCACCCTCACAAGCCGCAGCCCCGGGTCTTATGATTGGGTACAGTCACGCCGGCAAACGCCGGTAGCGAAATTTACACCTACAATGTGCATTTAAAGATATTCTCTAGACCAAGCAGAGACGTAACATGATGTCAGATGATACTTTTGGGTCTATGTGACAAACAGCGCAAGCGCCGAGTCGGTCATGCTTTAACCCCGGCAATTTGTCTACCCCGGATTCCTCGCGCGCCCCAGATATCCCGGGGCAACGGCTCACGCAAACACCTGAAACCTTCCTCTTAACCCCAATTGCTGTTCGGTCTTGATAAATCTCGACCGGAAATCAAGTAAGAGACTCTCTAGAGAAACAGAGAAGCCGGAGGAAATCAAATGGCCGTTTCCGAAGCTCGGAAATCAATGCCCATGTGATTCGTCAATGCAAAACAAACTCCGGAAGGTACATGCAGGTTTATACTTTGTCTTTGCCTCGGGACAAAGGATGTGGGTTGAAAAAATACGCTGGCCGATTTGTGGGGTATATAAATATGACACAGGGCGCCTCGGAGTTTTCGCCATCTTTCTCATACATCCGATACAACCCATATCTGGAGAATCTCATTCCCAAACTATTCTTCATTCAGAATCAACGACCTCAAGAGCTTCTACTCTTAATTTAATTGTGGACAAGATTACCCCACTCACAAAGCAATCCCTGACGCTCTAGGCTTTCCAAACAAGCTAGACCAACCCTAAAACCATTAAAACATCAATTTAAAGACAAAGCATCAAAAATGTCGACCCAAAAGAAAGGTGGATCAATTACCGATTTAGTTGCTGGTGGTACAGCCGGTCTCTTTGAGGCTCTTTGCTGTCATCCTTTGGATACTGTCAAGGTGAGAATGCAGTTGTACAAGAAATCCGGCAACAAGCCTCCTGGGTTCGTGAAAACAGGAATCAACATTGTGCAAAAGGAAACGTTCTTGTCACTTTACAAAGGTTTGGGAGCGGTGGTCTTGGGAATTGTCCCTAAGATGGGAATAAGGTTTCAATCATACGAGTTTTACAGATCTCTCTTGAAGGACGACAAAGGCAGTATCTCTACTGGCGGAACTTTCCTTGCAGGTGTTGGTGCTGGTACGACCGAAGCTGTTTTGATTGTGAACCCTATGGAGGTTGTCAAAATCAGATTGCAAGCGCAGCACCATTCGATGGCAGACCCGTTGGATGTGCCAAAGTACAGAAACGCCCCACACGCAGCCTATCTCATTTGCAAGGAGGAAGGGTTCAGTACCTTGTACAGAGGTGTCTCTTTGACTGCTGCGAGACAGGCTTCGAACCAAGGTGTCAACTTTACTGTTTACCTGAAGTTGAAAGAGAGATTGCAAGAGTACCATGGAATTGACGTATTGCCAAGTTGGGAGACTTCGTTGATTGGTTTAGTATCAGGTGCATTGGGTCCTTTGTCAAACGCTCCTTTGGACACCATCAAGACACGTTTGCAAAAGAGTACGTTTGCCTCCAATGAGTCTGGATGGGTCAGAATTGCAAAGATTGGCAGACAGTTGATCAAGGAAGAAGGCATCAACGCGCTCTACAAAGGTATCACGCCGCGTATCATGAGAGTTGCCCCGGGGCAGGCTGTCACATTCACTGTCTACGAATTCATGAAGGGTGTTTTGAGCGGCGACACGGCGATTCCAGGAACCAACAAAAAGCTCACTTAAGCGTGCCAGAGCCATTGGTCTATAGATGGGATAGCATCTGGACTAGTCGAAATGGCGGACTAAAGTAGCTAGAGACTATTTAAAAATCTATTTATTCCCATCATCTGCAATAAATTGATATATATCTTATTTGCCTTCCCGTATTGTTTATCGAATTGATGAGTGCGTCGCGGGGCATGACTCGCCTGGTGCGAGACTTCGCACAAGATTGGCCAAACGGCCCGAGCGTTGAGGTATATCGCTCGAAGGCACTTTGACAATTAAAAAAAAAAATGGTGCTTCTATGTAAAACCCCACTTCAAATGGGGGCCGTGAAACTGCTTCTTAATACCGGAAACAACACACGTATACTGGTACAGAGGCTTTTGCCTCGTACCGTGTTTCACCCGTATCCCGGTGGCACATGTCCCATTTCATTCAGAGGTCTCTCGCATTCGAGCCAGGTTTTTCGAACACGCAAAACAGAAGAGATATCCGCCGAAGAAATCAAAAGATACAAAGAGTTGAAAGCTCGCAGAAACAAGAGCTCGTTCTACTACCACGAGTCGCCATCGTCCAACGCTCACGAATTTCGGGACGATCCGAGCCAGTTCCGGACAGTGTTTGAAATGCCTCCGAACGAGAACGGAATCATCACACCAGAAGACGGGATTTACAGCATTTTGAAGGAGCCCACGCTTGTGATTGAAAGGCAAGTCGAGTTCATGAATGTAATTCTAGGTTTTGAGCAGGCGAATAAGTACAAGATCATGAACTCGTTAGGTGAACAGATCGGATACATGGAAGAAAAAGACTATGGGATCTTGAAGATGATCGGCAGACAGTTCTTCCGGCTCCATAGACCTTTTGACATAGATGTATTCGACAACTATGGCGAGCTCCTTTTGACGATCAAAAGACCATTTTCGTTCATTAACTCTCATATTAAAGCGCTCTTGCCGGGGTTTGATCAGAACGGCAATCTCATGCATGAAATTGTCGGCGAATCAGTACAGAACTGGCACCTTTGGCGCAGAAAGTATAACTTGTTCAAGCTAGACGACGAAACAACAGAGGAGTATAATCAGTTTGGGCTGATTGATTCGCCATTCTTGGCATTTGATTTTCCCGTTCGGAATGAGCAAGGTGATGTGATTGCGTCTGTCGATAGAAATTGGGTCGGCTTGGGGCGTGAACTCTTCACCGATTCTGGAGTGTATATCATACGAATGGATCCTGCTAGTTTTGCTGGACTCGGAGAAATATACCCTAGTGTTGCCGGCCCCCTCACATTAGACCAACGCGCAATTTTGCTAGGCAATGCCGTTAGCATCGATTTCGATTACTTCTCTAGACACAGCAGGCAAGGAGGCGGGTTCATGAGTTTTGGCTCCTACGAATGATTCAGTCCGTCAGATCATAGATCAAACTGAAATTATCATAAAATAAAAGATACTTTAGAATAGATAATACCATATAACATTTAGGACTTGGCCCTATTCATGGTTTTCGTTTTGGCTTCTCGAATGATTTTCTGCCAATCGTCGTTGGATAATGAAGCAGATATGTCTTTTAGAAGCTGCACTGAGAGCCTCGTGTAGTCATGTCTTCTCCATTGATTCTCACGCGTCCAGCGTTGCCTTTTCTCGAGCTCTTGCGCTACAGAAATTTCGTCACCTATCGACTGGTACTGTTGCAACTTATCATTCGTGATGGCAAGCAAAGAAAATCTTATTTCACCCGAGTATTTCGAGATCCTTCGATAGAGGACATCAGGAAGCTTCTCGTAGAACTCGTCGGGAGATGACAAGTTGTCATGTTTGATCGGGCATCGTTTGAGCCCGTCCAATTCGTAGATTGTGCTGTTGATGTTCAAGTAGGTGATAAAGTGGAACAACCCGTTGTCCCTTTCATCTACATTTGGTCTCGTTGAGTCGTCCAGCTCTATAAACTTGGGGGCACTGAACGAGTTGTGCACTTCACGAATGATCTCGCTATTGGATATAGTGTCACCACACATGTCGGGATCGAATCCGGAAACAAAGTCATGAATATTTCCGAGTTCTGTGCCAACATCCAATTCATCTGTCTTGTTTAAAAGAGCATTGAGGACAGCTTGGGTAGCGCATGCGTTCTGAATAGTCTGGCGGGCGAAAAATATACCTTTATCCTGGTAGTCCTCGTCATAAACACCGTCGAGGGGCTTGTCTTGGATGGTCGAGTCACGGTCGACTCTGCCATATTTAAACAAGAACACAACTGCATGCACAGGGGCTAGCGCCCTCAAGGACGATGCGTCGATGGAGTAAAGTTCTTCGATTTGAACATCCTGGACTCCAAGCCTCAAGACAAGCTCAGTGAAGACACCTGCATCTGAAACAATCGTGTTCCAGCCGGATGACATTTTTCCGCAATATAATCTTAGTAAGCGAAACAGCAATGGGGAATTTGTGTGCCAGGAAGAGACTTGACAAGTATAACCCGGGGACTAGCCGCAGTACTAAAGCTGCTCGCGGGGCCTGGATGTAGGGCCGAGGCAGACCCGCGCCAATGCACAGGCCTGATCAATTGAGAGCGATATTGGGGTTCCAATTCTTTTGGGCCGTTTTCATGAAACAGCACGGTGATGCGCCATCTGGCTATATCAAATGCCAAAGAATTGCAGCCTTCAAAAAAAAAACCTTGCATCTGAGTTTGCTGAACTCTGTAGCACTCGCTGAAGCCTGCCTGGCACTGCGGAACAAACACTGCCAAATCGCACGCGCAGTCCTGTGTTCTCCCCACGTAAACGAGTCGACCTTTGGCTAAACATCCGAGTCTTTTTTACCCCCATCCCCCCCAGTGATATGTCGTACCTTGACAACCAAATTAAATATGCAGATCTCGCCAGAGATTTCCAGCAGAACTCGTCTGAAATATTGCCCACCAAGTTGAGCCAGCAGCAGCTGTTGATCACTTTTGCTCTCGCTGTACTTTGTATGTATCAACGAAATTCACCCGGGACACGGAACCGCTATCGGTATGCTGCCGGGCGAATACAGATACACGCCACAGGTCAATAAATACTAACGTCTAGCCTTTGCTTCTTTCGCTCTGACGCTTCTCAATAGAAAGGGAAACTTTGTGACTTATTTGGCAAGTGCCATTGTCGCAGCGGTCTCCATTGCGTTGACAAGCATCTACGCATGCAACTTCTTCGGTGTATACATTTGAACAAAAAAAATAAATAAATAACTAAAGGGAACACCAGCAATTAAAACCTGTATTGATTTGTGCTCGCGCCATCGTGTCTGGAGATTCCATTGGTTGCAGCCTTGAGGCTGGCACTAGAATATCCCGAAAATGGCCCTAGCGCTCGGCGTCGCGACTCTTGTCTAGTGCGAAATTCCATGGCGCGGCCAAGTGGCATTTGCGTCGAAGCATATCTTTATAGTTCAGTCTTTATAAATGAAATTCCACGTCCTTGCTTCCCTTTCTGCCGTTCTAGCGACGGTCTTGGGCCTGGGCTTTTATTCACAGGATACAAATATCTATGAGCTTACGCCGCTGAATTTCGACAAGGTGGTGCTTGACTCGAACTACACCACCGTAGTCGAGTTCTACGCACCATGGTGTGGATTCTGCAAGCAAATCAAGCCGGTGTATCACAAGTTGGCAAAATACTTGCATGAGGATGCAGACTATGCCGTCAATGTTGCTGCAGTCAATTGTGATGATAGTAAGAACAAACCGCTTTGCTCGAAATACCGCGTGCAAGGGTTCCCTACATTGATGGTGTTTCGCCCTCCAAAATATTCAAGACACTCGCCGTCCAAGAGCAAGCATATTCCTGAGACATATAATGGACAGCGAGAGCTACCTGCGCTTGTTGAGTTCACGACGTCGCGGCTCAAAAACTATGTGAAGAAGTTTCACAATTTGTCCTCAAAGGCTTTCGTCAACTGGCTTAATGCAGACGATGGCTTGGAAAAAGTTGTTGTTCTTTCGAACTCCGATGGTGCAACCTCGCTTCTGAAGTCTTTGGCAATCAATTTTCTTGATTCAGTAAGCATGGCGAGCGTGACGGTGAAGAACTCTGAGCTGAATCCTAGGATCAAGTATGGGGATGAAGAAATAATTGTGCCATTTCACGAAGACGACACACTTCCGATTTTGCTTGTCTATAAGAAAGAAGACAAGGCCTTTGTGCGCTACAAGGGGAAGAAATTAAACAAGATGGCCAAGATTCTGAAGTTTGTTATGGATAAAGCAGGCGTTGTGCCCAGCGAGGGAGTCTTTTCAAAGAAAGAGGAAAAACTACGCAAGTATCGCGGCGTGAAGGGAAGTATCAAGGACGAACTTTAAACTATAAAAGCTTCAAAGCGAATGATTTTCAAATCTTGTCTATAAATAAAAGATGATCGCAATATATATATATGTCTCGACTAGTAATTGTCCCTATTTCCCAAGTCTATCAAAAGCAGAAAGAAGATCTTCTTCTGCGCAGTCTTTAGCCTCTGGTTCCGTTTCTACATCTAGTGACTGTATCCAGTTTGTCACTTGATTGACTGAAAGCTTTGAGTTTGGAACAAAGTGGCCACCTGGATGTTTGAGCACATGTGAATTCTTCCTGGAGATATCATAGAGAGTGTATGCCCTGTCATCACCTACTATTGTGTCGAGCTCCCCAATGACATGTAAGAGGCTTGTCTTCGTGGACTCCCCATCGTCTTTTGTGTATAGTGATTCGTACTCAGGCATCAATTTGGTATCGAGTTTGAACCCAGAATAGAGGATAGCGAAATTAAGTGGGATCCCGAATTGCGCCTCAAACAGATCTACCAAGCATCCTGCAAGGCATGCGCCCTGAGAAAATCCAATAAGGCCAACAATGGGTGGTTGTTTTATCGTACCATCACAAGAAAGATTGGTATTTTTGGAATCACCATCTTTGGACAGAACGTTCATCGCAGTCAACGTCTCTGACTCTTTAAGAAGATCGGACTGAACTTTTTCGTCTTCAGGAGATCCATCGACTATCGTGCCGTTTTCAACGTACTCGCGAATGACTTTAAAGGCGTCGTCAAGGTTTGATTTTCCATTATCGTCCTTGAGCCACCAAGCACGGTAGTTTGTCTCTTCATCTGGCTCAGCAGCCACAGTATTAAATTTCGAAAGCGAATCCGAGGAAGGAAGCTGAGAGGGCGTAAGTTTCAATGGGGCATTTAAATAAACTGCTTGCAAATTCAACGTCTTAAGCTTTTTTCGAAGGGCAGAGGTTTTGGCATAGAATACTGACGAGCTTTGGGTAAATCCATGAAGGAATAAAACCCTTCCTTTGTACTCGACAGCTTTTTTAGCAGACATTAGCTCTTTGGGGTTTTCAGCTCGTGATAATAATATATTTGTGAAAGAGGTATTAAGAAAGGAAAAATCCAACGCAGGGCCCATGACGCGGTGCAGCTCGAACGATCTCTCACAAGTCCTGTAGATTACGCCACCCGTCGTCAGGTATGATGAATGAAGATTAGAAGAACAATCTACGTGAAAAAAAACAGAAGGTTGCATTACTTTGAGAACAGATTCATTTCAGTGCGTTTTAGTAGAGTATTCACCTTGTCTATAAGTAATTTGGAAGGTCGAGGATCAGACGAATGATTTGAATTTTACACTCGTCGCTGTTATCGCCCCTGCCGTAGTATTTCTCAAAATCTTGCTTGCGCCTTAAAGCCTCAAGCTCTTCATCCACCTCTACGTAGTGAAAAACTTTGCCAAACGCAAGATCATATGCCGCTTTTACATTAATCTCTGAATCATCGACAAAATATAGCCTTGCTGTTTGTTCTCTGTCATCGCTGTCAATATTAATTGTGCTTAAACAGTTATCGTAAAACTCTTTCATTGGCTTGCACACAATAGGGTTCAGTGAATAATCGCAAAATGTCAAGCCATCAAAAAGATCGCCAATACCTAAGAAGGAGATGACTCTCAAAGCATGGTTCTTGTAGGCATTTGTCACAAGCCACAACATGTCGAACTCTCCTGAATTTTTAATCTGAAGAAGCATTTTCCTTAGCTCTGGGTTGTACTGCAATACCAGTTTCAAATCTAGCGCATCGTCTACTTTCAGATTGTATTCCATAGCGTCGACTTTGTGATTGCGTACAAGGCCCTCCAAAGCCAATCCGTAAGTTCGATAATAGTTCATGTGCAAGTCATGTGCGTCTTCATCACTCAAGAGAAGGGTGTCTTTGAAGTACTTGTGTATTTTCACCTGCATCATGTCGTGTATTTTCAAGGATCTGTCATAAAGGCAATTATCGATATCGAAAAGAAAGATCTTTTTGTGACTGGAACTCCGAGGGACAGGGCCCACTCCATACTTGAGATACACTTGGTGACCAGGAAACAGAGCATCTTCCAATTCCTGATTAGTGTATGTTAGGGAAGGCATCTTAAAAAAGAATCGGGAATAATAAATCGGCTATCGATTGCTTCAAATTTGGAGGCTCAATTGATGTGTTGACACGCAAACGATGTCGTCAGACAAGAGAAGAAAACTGACAAGATAAGAACTATGAACCCAGGGTATGCGACGCAACCTGAGCGACGTGATTACTCGCTTGTCCTACACATGACATCAAATCCGATTTATAAACGTGGGCCCTCCTTCGCACCATGTCGTTGCTTAACCAAACAACTTAATTAATTATAATCTCTCCTGAGACCAATTTCTTTGCAGAAAAAACGCCCTCAAGCATTGTATAAACTTTGCTTAATTGTCGTAAAATAAATCGCGACGTGGCAAAAGCCCACTCAGTCCTAATACGTTTACAATGTAGCTCAAAGTATGATAAGTATCACTCATTACTAGCGAAATGCGGCTCTTCCCTCGAACGCAATTATCTGCCAGAAATGACAACTGGCCGATGAACAGCTGATACGAATCCTTGCAGTCGATTAATTTTTCGTAGCAGACCATTAAATCCTGGCCGTTCTGAAGATTCTCATCCAAGATGTGAAAATTAATGAGCTCGGCGATAAGTTGCACCTTAAAAAAGTTTTTGCATAAAGTGTTGCTATGATTCACCGCAACATTTCCAATAGCTGCATGTGCTACTCTCCCAATAGATTCAATAAGCATTGACAAGCGCGTCAAATCTCTTCCTGGCGCCTTGATATCGAGAAATTCGAAGATAAGTGTTTTGACAATATGTGTAGCGTTTGTCTGTTCCAGACGAAGCAAATTTAAAAGGAAGTTGAATTGCATTTCAAAACCCTTTTGATGCTGCAATTCGGCTTTCCCATGAATAGTAGGAATCGTCAGAGTGGATATGCGGCATATCTCCTTGACAAGAGAGACTGTGTCAAATTTACGTTCCCACTCTTTCGCAATGACTTCAAAAACAGGTCTGATAAATTCTTTCCGTAAAGCTTCCTTCGCCAGCTTGTTGAGATGAAAGTCTGAGCAGGATAAGTAGAAGTATTCGAGCATAAGAGAGTGCTCAGATTTTGAGTTTGCACGAGGAAGAAAGTGGTGAAAGATGATGCTTAGTCTCAAGATTAATTGCTCGGCATGATTATTGAATTGCACAAGTTTGAGCCTTACTGGTTCAGATGACCGTAGATCCAGAGAATTTGCACCTATGGCCTTCATTAATTTGACGAAAAACAAGTCCCCTTTACTAGACTCGTGAACATCTATTGTAGAATTGTTTTCATCGGAAATGTGACAAGCGTGTTTGAATACCTCGTTCACACATGACAAGTTGGTCAAATCAGTTATGGAGGAAAGGCTCACTACCAAGAATGTAGAAAGTGTGATTTGAGACCTATGGAGATTGTTCAAAAAAACGACCGGGCTTCCAGAGCAATGATTGCATATCATTGATAGAAGCGGAGATGTCGGAACGCAGTCGTTGTCCATACGTGGCAACTCGACATCGTCGAAGAAGTAGAATTGGCGCAGTGTGATCATTGAAGGGTCGTTTGCTAGGCTTCGTTGTACGTAGTCTTCGATGAGCTTTGAGTCGTTTTTCCAACTGTAGATAAAGCTGGACCCGTTGTCATTTAGCTCCTCAATGATACGGGATTTCTCCGCATTTACAGTTTCAATTTTTCTTTTGTTTTTCTCGTTCTCCTCAGCGATAGTATCGGAGATCACTTGGGCCTGGCGAAGGATGCGTCTGTTCCTCTCACCGTCTGTGAGAAAGATTCTCGGAATGTCTAGGGAGAAGGCGGATGCGGTTTTTGAAGGGGGGCTTTGTTCTCTGGTATTTGTGAGCAGAGTGCTGGGTCCAAAGACTTGATTAGCACCGAGGTCGGTACCGCTCGTCTTGCAGTCTCTGTTGGAGAGCGGTGATGCATAATTTGCTTCTGCGGCAGAACAACGGTCCTGATTTGTTTTCGTTGCAGGACCGAGTTCCTCGAAAAACTGATCTATAAAAGCATCGTCATCGGAAGAACAGGAGAAAGCGTCGGACATGGCATTCTGTGAGGGTTTGGAAGATGATGGCATGGGTGGAGTGGCGGGCCCAGAATTCGCGGCCTGGGACCCGGTTGCATCTCTGACCTACGGCCTCGCGAACTGGCCCTTGATACCAGACATTGAGTGGCGGTAGATTCTAGGGTGAAGAAAAGCGGACGTGACTTGGGGAATATATATGGCAGCAAAAAATAAAACAGCCCTGTCTGTCGCAGAAAATCAGCCATTTAAGAAAAAAAGAAAAAAAAAAAAAAAAGAGAGAGAGAGAGAGAGAGAGAGAGAGAGAGCTTATTAATGCGCCGCCTGCCGAAACTTGCAATGTGCAATTTAGGCATTGTCCCGGGCGCTCTCTTCAACATCTTTTCGAAACCCGAGAAACAACCTGAGAAAGTTCCCACGAACACATCTAGATAAATGATGGAGCTGTACGAAAACGAATGCTGAGGGTTTCAACTCATGGCGCTGCAGACTGGTTCCCTCCTAATTTTCGGCGGCCCCGTGCGGCACTAGTGCTTCGGCCCCAGGCATTTCGCCGCGCCGCCGCAGCGGAGTAGGAACCCGTGCCATGGTATTGGCGTCAGCAGAGCACACCGTAGCTCCGTCGCTGTTCCAATTGAAGCAAGAAGAAAACAAGCATTATACCAGACCCCAACTAATCGGCATTCTATCAAAGAAGAGCCGCTGTCGTGGAGCGCCGAATGCACCCGTCCAGGCCGTGGTTTATTGGGGCCATTGTCCCACTTGGCGCCGCGCCCTCGAGCGGCACCAGCTTCTCCACACACGGCCCTGGCCCTGCGCGGCCGTAACCGTTACCCACCCTTTTTTTTCCCTCACCCATAACCATCAACTCCCTCACCATTTTCTCCTTCTCAGACGAACAAGATGTCTTTCGAGAAGCTTGAATTAGAGCCTTTGTTTGCAAAAATCGATGAATTGAAGCCGCAGTTTATCGACCGCTTGGCCAAGGCCATCGCCATCCCTTCCGTGAGCTCCGACGAGTCCCTCAGACCACGTGTTGTGGACATGGCCGCATTCTTGGTGAACGAACTCACAAACTTGGGATTCGCCGATATCCAATTGAAGGACTTGGGCACGCAGCCGCCTCCTGTGGCAGACGCAAACCTCCAGTTGCCGCCAATTGTGTTGGCGCGTTTCGGCAGCGACCCTGCCAAGAAGACAGTGCTTGTGTACGGCCACTACGATGTGCAGCCGGCGCTCAAGGAGGACGGCTGGGCCACTGACCCCTTTTCAATGTACCACGATACAGCCGCCGACATTTTGTACGGTAGGGGCCTGACTGACGACAAGGGTCCTGTCTTGGGGTGGTTGAACGTCATTGAGGCACACAACCAGTTGGGCTGGGAGCTCCCTGTGAACTTGGTGTGCTGCTTTGAGGGCATGGAGGAGTCCGGATCGCTCGGCTTGGACGGCTTGATTGCAAAGGAGGCCAAGGCCTATTTCAAGACGGTCGACACCGTGTGTATTTCTGACAACTACTGGCTCGGCACAACCAAGCCCGTATTGACCTACGGCTTGCGCGGGTGCAACTACTACCAGGTCTCGATCAAGGGCCCTGGCGCAGACCTCCACTCTGGTATTTTTGGCGGCGTGATTGCAGAGCCCATGACCGATTTGGTGCAGGTCTTGGCTAAATTGGTGGATGTCGATGGCAAGATCCTCATTCCAGGAATCATGGATATGGTCGCGCCTGTCACGGAGAAGGAGGATGCGTTGTACGATGACATCGACTTCTCTCCAGAGGAGTTGCACGCCGCCGCCGGCGCTGAGACGGGCTTGCACAGCAACAAGAAGGATATTTTGAAGCACCGCTGGAGATTCCCCTCGTTATCCATCCATGGCGTCGAGGGCGCCTTCTCAGGGGCGGGAGCCAAGACCGTGATTCCGTCTAAGGTTGTGGGCAAGTTCTCTATTCGTACCGTGCCCAACATCGAGAGCAAGAAGTTGGACCAGTTGGTGTTCGATCACGTGAATAAGGTTTTCCTGGAGCTTGGATCCAAGAACACGTTGGTGGTCGAGTTGATTCACGACGGTGACTACTGGGTGCTGGACCCTTTCAACGAGTCGTTTACCGCTGCGTCGAAGGCCACCGAGCATGTATGGAATGTGAAGCCAGACTTCACCAGGGAGGGTGGTTCGATCCCAATCACATTGACCTTCGAGCAGCAGCTCGGAACCCAAGTGCTCTTGTTGCCCATGGGCAGGGGCGATGACGGCGCCCACTCTATCAACGAAAAGTTGAATGTGAGCAACTACATCAACGGGTGTAAGACCTTGGGTGGGTACTTGCACTACTACGGTCGCAGTTAGACTGGCACTTCCTCCCAAAATGTCTCTCTGACATCCCAGTATTCCTGCCGCAACATATCATATTATCTACCTTATCAAATAACGAATCGGATTGTATTTGTAGCATGGGCTTGCCGCCTCAATGTGTAGCAGGGCTTGCAAGCATCGAGGCACATAACTACTTTCAAACGCGAAGGATAAGAAAAAAAAAGAAAATTGAGGTAAACAATAAGGTTCTGCGAGCGGGCCTCGATTCTTAAAGTGAGAATCCCGTTTCTGCTTGCCTTCCAATTCGCGAGTTAATCTGTCTCAGTCTAACATATCGTGCCGGTAATACGCACGGCGCAACCTGATATCCGCACCAGTCACTTTACTGACTTGTACACGACCTGGGAAAATTTTGTTAGGTGGTTTCCATGGCCGGGGCAGGTGCCATCACTGGTCAGTTCTCCCATACTTCTCCTCCGCCAATTATAGAACTTCTTCCATCCACCTTGCAAAAAAAAAAAACACCCCGTCTCCAGCGGCCTCAAAATATATATTCCGAATTCAAAGATTATACCCGTTTCATTGAACGTTTCTTGAAAGCCAAAACCTAGCCGCCAACCTTTTCATCCTGAACTTGTTTCATCGACGCACAGAGAAAAGCAAGAAAGGCGTACCACACATCTCTTAGGCATTGAACAATTCTAGTCTGTCTGGCTTGATCATAAGCAGACGTGTCCTTTTTGCTAAACAAAAAAAAAAAAAGCAATACATAATTTACATCGCTGTGCATTGAAACAGGTCCAGAGACAACTTTGAGTCTTTCGGAAGCATATTGATCTACGCTCTCCAAACAGTCAGCTACACGAACCATCCTTGTCAAGGTCTTCATACGAAACATCACTGCATATTTAGCATACACTGGCCCTGAAATTCAAACAAAGACGAGTGTCACATCTACATCTTTTAGAGCCATTTACACGTCTCCAACTTCTCTACAAACATCTTAACAATTGATATGTCGGAAAACTTAAAACGAGCCGAATCGCTATTTAACCGGATCATGAACCCCAACAAGCCGCAGAGCGGGGGTGAATCTGGCACCCAAAAATACCACAAGTCGTCTAGCCACAATCAGCACCAGTCTAGCGAGGACCCGCCACGTGGCAACGGCCGTCACTCGAACAATCACTCGAACGGCCATTCTAATATTCATTCGAACGGTCACTCAAACGGCCACCCCAATGGAAACGCCAACGGCAATGGTCATCACCGATACAACACTCGGTCGTACCATAAATTCCAAGCGCCCCCTGCGGCAAGTTTCGACTTACCAAAACGGAATCCTGAGAAGGAGGCTAAAGACGCCGTTGCGGCGCTTGTGGAAAATCTGCATGTTTTGCCATACTGCTGGACCATCTGGTACCACTCCAGGAGCAAGACCAAAACACCCATAACCACAGAGGAGCCTGGCAGCAACAGCGTTGCAGGCACAGAAACGGCTAAAACAGGAAGTGCAGCTGTTGACTCGTATTTGCAAGCGGCGACGGAGATTGCGTTTCCATGTTTCGGGCGCCCGGAGCAGACCGTGAAGCCAATCGCTTCCCTTGAGCAAATGTGGGTGAGCTTGTCTGCGTTGAAGAAGTCGCATGAGTTGGCAAACGGGAGCGAGCTATTGATTTTCAAGGCAGGCGTGAACCCAGTGTGGGAAGACCCGATCAACTCACGTGGTGGTCGTTGGGTCTTCCGGTTCAGCCACCGTGTGAACCCCAATGCAGCCAGTCAGGAAAGCCAGGACTCGATTCAAAAAGGGCGCCGCCGGGCTACGTTAGTGTGGGAGCGGTTGGTGCTCAAGACGTTGACAGGCAGCATTCTCCTGGGCCGCAAGGAGCACCACGATGCATTGTTGAGCGACATTGTAGGGTTGGTGCTCAGCGTGCGCCGGGACGAAGAGATTATCAGTATCTGGAACTCGAACTCGCATGTTGGCAAGAAAGGCAAGGACGATGACGACAAGAAGGGTGTCGCGGGTTTCCACGCCCGAAGGGTGTATTGCGACGCTATCTTGCGCGTCATTCGCGAGGTGGACGCCATCATGCAAGGCTCCGACTTTGTCGAGACCCAGTTGAGCTCGTCCAACGAACGCGTGAGCGGAGTCACGTTTGAGTACAGGCTTCATGCGGACAATGCACACCCATACAACAGCAACGAGCGTCCTAGAAGAGGAAAGGGGCACCATCATCATCATCAGAAGGAGGAGGAGATTCAGGCACAGGCATAAGGCAGTGCGTGGGAATTTGAGCGGAGACAGGCATTTTTTGCAGAGACCGACATGGGGCCAGAGCCTGACCTATTGGATCCATACCAGGTATATTCTGAGTAGATGCTGGGTGCATTCCGAGTACATGCTGGATGCGTTCCGGGTATATACAGGGTAAATATTGGCTAGTAACTTAGCGTAAGGCTTTGTCGTTTTAGAATTTAGTCCGTGCGGCGACGGGAGTCGGTCGGACGGAGCTGCCCCGAGTGCGGCTACTGAGACCACTACGGAGGTGTTTTTTTTTTATTCTTTTTTTCCGGCGAGCGGATTTGACATTCAGGCGTATATCCTTGACGGGTGTGACGAGGTGAGGAATTATCCGTTGTCTCCAGTGCCGGGCAGCCTTCCTAAGACGGACACGGGTCTGCATGGCACGTTGGAAATACCGTTCGCGCATGAGACCATCGCCGGGCGTCACCCACCAGGATGTAACTCCGAGAATCGAAACGCACTTACAGCCGGTGCACTCCTCTCTGTTAATTACTCGAGAAGTCTTTTCGAGATCTGCAGCAAAACGGGGAAAGAAGACAGAGAAGCCATAGAGAGAAAGAAAGAAAGAAAGAAAGAAAGCAAAAAAGACGAACCAAATAAAAAAAGAAAAGGCAGAAAGAAGAAGACACCTAAAGTATAGCTTAGGGCCACTAGTTCCCGAGTCTAGCATGTAGCCGTGCTCGCTACCCTCGCACGTTCCCTTCCTCCGCTGCCTCGTTTCTCCGAGCTCCACCCGTACCTCCGCGATACCGGAACGAAAAAAAAAAAAATGGGGAAGAAAAAAATAAGAAAGTAAGGCACGGGAAGAAGGAAAGAGGACCAAAGCACCCTGTATTTTTCTTATTTCGAAACGCAGTGCACTCCCGCTGCACAATCGACAACCTCACGCCTGTTTTCCCATCCACAACCTCGCCGGCGGCCCAGTCCCCAGAGCACTTGCCCCAAAACGGAAGCAGACCTTTAAAAGCACTCCACCTTTTTTCGACCGGAGCACCCCGAAAACCCAGCGCCCTTACAAATACGCACCTCTCTCGCACCACCCTCAGACCCAGAGCCGCCCCCGTGCCCTTCCCCAGACACGCGACATGAGCGACTATTCCCAAAGCGGCACCCCGTGCCTGCTTCCCGCCAAGGCCAAGTCCGACCTCTCCATGGGGCCCTCGATCATGGACCTATTTTCGCAGGCGAAGCGCCTTTTGGCGCTACAGCCGCGGGTCGAAAACCGACACTTGCGAGAGGAGAACACGCGGGCCCAGCGCGGGGCAGGTGGCGGCCCGCTGCCCGCCGCCCACAGGGCCCCGCAGCCACACCCGCACGCAAAGGTGCTTGACTTGTTGCTGCCTCTCTCCGTGGACGACTTGCGGGGCCCGGTGTCCACGTCCGTGTCGCTAGGCAAGGCGCATAAGAGCAGGCCGGAGCTTGTGACGCGCGACTCGGTGACGCCCAGATCGATGGACAGCAGCCCGGGTGGCATGTGCGACGCGCTGTCTCGCGAGTCCTCGCAAACGCCCGGCGCCAGCGAGCGCGTGGGCATCTGCGTGGCGACGCGGCTCGGGCGGGACTCCGCGAGGACTGTGCCGCCAGCCACGGACGGGGCTATGGCCCCGGCCACGGCACAGCCACAGCCACAGGGACAGCCACATCCACATCCACAGCACCAGAGCCAGAGCCAGCCGCCGCTCCGGTCCAATTTGACAACATCGTTGCAGAAGCTCCCAAAGCAGGAGCAGCCCGCAGGCGGTGCCGCTGGCCCCAGGAGCGCTGGCAGGACGCCGACCGAAGAGGCGAAGAAGCCCACCGAATGCAACAACTGCGGCACGCTCAAGACCCCGCTCTGGCGCAAGGACTCAGAGGGCAACACATTGTGCAACGCGTGCGGGCTCTTTTTGAAGTTGCACGGCACTACCCGGCCTCTCTCCCTCAAGACCGATGTGATTCGCAAGAGAAGCTCGCGCCGCGCGTCAGCCACTCCCCGTGGCCCAGGTTCGATGCCCGCGGCGGCCTCGGGGATGCCCACCAGCTTGTCACGCCACGGCTCGTATCTGATGGAGTTCTCCCGGCCGAAACAGGACTTTGGCGCCGGCATTCCCATCCTGCAAAGCCCCATGCTGGCAACACCAGCCTCGTTCAGCTATGGCCTGGTTGGCTCCAACTACTTCTCGGCGGACGCGTCAAAGCCAAAGAACGTGCTCATATTGCCCAAGCCGTCAGGCAATGGCTCGTGCCACACAGTGTCGACGCCAATCAGCGAGAGGAACACGCCATATAACCTTGGCGGATCGTTGCAAATGTCGACGCCGTCCTCTCCTTACAGCACCAGCGCGTCTCTGCAGTTCAAGAGAAAAAAGTCCGAGGTGAACATACCCGAAATGGCGGAGTCCTACGGTAGACGACTCACGTCCGTCAACGGATTCACCGGCTCGTATACCAACGTGGGCTCTGCCATTAGCAAGCGCGGGGGCTCTGCTACGCCTCAGATGAAAAAGAGCTATGTGGCTGGGCTAGGGAGATCGGCTACGCCCCAACAGGGGCTCAGCACATCGGCGCAGTCGGGGCCAATGAACTCGGCCTTCTCGAGGTACTTTGCGGGCCTGCAGCCCGCGTCCGCTTCGGCCAACAACAACCTTTACTTTGACCAGATTGCTAGTGCATCTCCGCACGCCCAGCAGAGAGACAGCATCTCCAGACAGAACCGCGACAGCATTTCATCTGAGTTCACCCCGTACTCGGCTTCGTCACCCCCTATCTTTGACGACACCGCTCACCGGCAATCTTTCACGGTGCCGAGTGACATACCCAACTACGAGGGGTACATTCAGAACGGAAACGACAGGCTAGCGTCGCCTGCAAAGAACGAGGATGATATGGAGACCGACGACTTCTTCAAGAACTACACGTCTCTTCACAGCGAAGAGTCCGAGGAGACTACGTCGCCCGAAACAGCGCTCATGGGAACCATGGGGGGTAAGTTCGACATTAAGCCCACAACGACAAAGTCCTCGCTTACTCACGGGCTCAAGGGCGAGTTTCCCAATGCACTTACTCCAGGAGAAGAGCAAAAGCCAACAGCCGATTTGGACTGGTTGAAGTTTGAGATTTGACATCACCTTGCTTCATGCGTACGTCCCTGTCTTGCAAGCTCGACTCAAACTGCGCACCTACATACACTCATTATAGAACAGGTCGCCATAGCGAATTGGCCCTCGATAGAAAATAAATGACTAACGACGATAGGCCAAAACGTAATCTGCGCGGGCTGCCGTAACTGTCGAGGTAAACATTGGATATGCACTTGGGGATGTGGGGGAGTGGTGGCGCACACGCTTGTGAGGCGCCAGCCTGTAGAGTGTATCGATTCGATAAAGTTGTGGAGAGCACAGTAGAGTGATTCAGTCACTTCCGAGAGATGTGACCTCGCAAAAGGCGAGTAATCCTCAAATGGAAAATTGACGCAAATTTCACTAGGAGTAGATTTCTAGTGTACGAAAAGGAAGCTATCTGCCCGATTGGTCCAAACTTATGCTTAACCTGTTGAGTGAAAATTCGCCGCAGATTCTCACTAGGAATTCTCACGAACCAAGTTGGAAAATGTCTGAGCTGGGTGGTCCTGTGCAATCTGTTGTCTATTTGAAGAGAATAATGACCGCCCGCAATTTTCGAGTCTGATGAAAACATGGTTTTCGTTCCACTCAAATGCACGTTTCTGTCCGTTGGGGGATTGATCCTTTTCACATGCAATTCAGGCCACCGCTAGATACACGCCTCAACAAAGCCCACACGTTTTTCACGTGGTCGTGGATGCGGTCGTACCGCGCAGTCAACAATTTTTTGCGCCATCCACTGAAACGACCGTATTTGCCTGCACAGAGCTAATACCCGTATATAAAGCGGCGTATTTCCACCCACCGCGCCCCAAAATTTTTCAGCGTTGAACACTATTAACACCATGGCCGCCCCTGCTTCCAACTACAAAGTCGCTGACATCTCCCTCGCCGCTTTCGGCAGAAAGGACATTGAGTTGTCCGAGAACGAGATGCCTGGCTTGATGTACATCAGAAAGAAGTACGGCCCATCTCAGCCATTGAAGGGTGCCAGAATTGCTGGTTGCTTGCACATGACTATTCAGACCGCTGTCTTGATCGAGACTTTGGTTGCCCTTGGTGCTGAGGTCACCTGGAGTTCTTGTAACATTTTCTCCACTCAGGACCACGCCGCCGCCGCTATTGCCGCCGCCGGTGTGCCTGTTTTTGCCTGGAAGGGTGAGACCGACGAGGAGTACTTGTGGTGCATCGAGCAGCAATTGTTTGCATTCAAGGATGGCAAGAAGTTGAACATGATCTTGGATGACGGTGGAGACTTGACCACCTTGGTGCACGAGAAGTACCCTGAGATGTTGGACGACTGCTTCGGTTTGTCTGAGGAGACCACCACCGGTGTCCACCACTTGTACAAGATGCTTAGAGATGGTAAGTTGAAGGTTCCAGCCATCAACGTCAACGACTCCGTCACCAAGTCCAAGTTCGACAACTTGTACGGCTGCAGAGAGTCTCTTGTTGACGGTATCAAGAGAGCCACCGACGTCATGATCGCTGGTAAGGTTGCCGTCGTCGCTGGTTTCGGTGATGTCGGTAAGGGTTGCGCCATGGCTTTGGCTGGCATGGGTGCTCGTGTCATTGTCACCGAGATTGACCCAATTAACGCTTTGCAAGCCGCTGTCTCTGGTTTCCAGGTTGCCCCAATGGAGGAGGTTGCCGCTATCGGTCAGATCTTCGTCACCACCACTGGTTGCCGTGACATCATCACTGGTGAGCACTTCTCCCAGATGCCTGAGGACGCCATTGTTTGCAACATTGGTCACTTTGACATCGAAATTGACGTTGCTTGGTTGAAGGCCAACGCTGAGTCCGTCGTCAACATCAAGCCTCAGGTTGACAGATTCTTGATGAAGAACGGCCGTCACGTCATCTTGTTGGCTGAAGGTAGATTGGTCAACTTGGGCTGCGCCACTGGTCACTCTTCTTTCGTTATGTCCTGCTCTTTCTCTAACCAGGTTTTGGCACAGATTGCTTTGTTCAACGCCGAGAACGAGGAGTTCAGATCTCAGTTCCCTGAGTTTGGCAAGAACGGTAAGTTCGACGTTGGTGTCCACTTGTTGCCAAAGATCTTGGACGAGACCGTTGCTAAGTGCCACTTGGACCACTTGGGTGCTAGATTGTCTACTTTGAGTGACAAGCAGGCCGAGTACTTGGGTATTCCAAAGGAAGGTCCATTCAAGGCCGACATCTACAGATACTAAGCGCTACCCTGCTTGTTCTGTGACTACTTGAAAACGCATCTCATCGTAATCCTCGCGACTGCCTGGAATTGATGAATTCTATCTTCAAAGTTTTGAAGATGACTCTTCCTTCTCTATTTCATCTGCATCAACTGCATATCACAATCTATTTTTGAATTTTTTTATGGCTTAATGATGGTTTTTCAAGTGGGTTTAACAATGGTTAACTATACACACATATCCTCAACGGAATGTACATATTAATGCAGAATACCCCTATTGTGGGTCGTCTCAATTCACTAGTAGGTTTCGAAAGTTTTTACAAGATATTCGCGATATGTAGGTCCCGTCCACCTAGATGGTATGAGAATCAGCAAAACAATAATTTGTTTCGCAGGATCATATATATATATGCGGGAAGATCAAAATAGTTTGCCATGCATTGACTGCCGACGCTTATTTCACTTTAAAATTCAGAATACTGCCTGAGGCAAGAGCCATTATGTGATTGAGTTATTCTTCTCGTCTCGAAATACGAACAATGGTAATTATCATGTGCGATCTCCGACCTCATATCGATGCCATCCGTGTATAGATCATTTGCAAGGACGTTCTTTTTTAAAAGTGCCACGTCCTACGAGCTCACGAGAAGGTTTGATGAATTTGTCAAAACTCTGAAGCGTCAATGAATTTCGGAAAAAAGGATATCCAAGTTCAAAGAATCTATATACACATTGAGTAGGTACTGGGTATCTACGACGCGGTGGCTTTTTTCATTTCTTCGAGTAAGTAATCACTCAACTTTATGAGGCCAGTTGCGTTGCAAATTCTATACAAATTGTTTCTTTGGTAACTCTCGGGAACAATTTTCCCGGATTCATCCACCAAAACGTACCCAAAAACATCATCAACGTTCGGCGTGCGGGAGTACTTAGGAATCTCCCGAAAATCGTAAATCGGCATGAAAGTCAGGGCATTGGCTCCGGCCTCCATTATAAATGTGAAGTCATTTTGAATTCCATTATGGATTTTGTCATGAAGTAAGCTCAAGAATTCTGGATTTTCTTCAAACGTTGCAGGGCTCACTTCTATGGAAGGTGAAACCCCAATTGGCATATCGCTCGGGTTCTTCGAAAGAGTGGCGGCATATTTTCCAGCAATCTCATGCAAATAAATTTGATTGTTCTTTGCGTATTTGGAGTATTGGCGCAACGGCACTAAGTTTGAGCATCGCCTAAACATCTTATGGAAGATCCTAATGTATCTACGAGAACTGGTGGCGATAGATGCGGGCTATCTGAGTTTTAGATCTGTACACCATAGCCTGGTTCTGCTTGAAGGTTGAATAAATTGCAAGAGTAATAATTTTAAAGATTTTGATTCCTCATAAAATTTGCCATGTTCAAAAACATGAATTGACATGGATGATATGTAAGTCTACAAGATTGAAATTGTCCCGAAAAATTTCGTTTATTTCAAAACCTCGCAAGCTATCTTATATTTTTGAAAATTCACATTGTACACATATGTGCAATGACACGCAGACCTTACTGTTTATATAGATAATGAAGATTATGAAACAAGTAACCAACGTTTCATGTTTTACGTCTTGAATCGGGATCACTGATCTATCATCAGATCATCTGATTCAGAACTTGACTCTTCTCCTTCACTCTCTAGCTCTGATTCAGACATCTCTGCGCTAGTGCTTTCACTGACACTTGAATCATCGCTACCATCTTCGTCACGAAAAAACTCATCCAAACTTTGTAAGCGGTTGAATCTAGATGAAATTTCGACTGATTCCGTCTTTGAGGGAACACCCACAAAAGAATCCGCGATCGTAGAACTGGATATTCCATCGCGAGTATCATTTTTGTAGCTAGAAATAGACCCTGATCCAATTTCTTTTCTGATAGACGGCAGCGGAAGTGTGGAAGCATCAGCCCATTCAGAAATTTGCAAGTAGCGTGAAAACAAAAGGATGCCGTAAGTCTGTTCCGCAATTTGAGAGGTAGCCTTCGGTGCTTGCATAAACAAATAAGCCAACTGATGATTCGAAACATCCAGAAACAACACGTCAAGCATTCTCACCTTGTCCCGAGTATAGACTGAAACATCGTACCGAGCCAATTGCATAACATAATCGAACATTTTTTGGGAAATAGACGGTGTCTCTTGAACAATAGTCTCAACGTTAAGCTTTTGAATTTCGTACAGGTGTGATTTTGCGGCTAGAAGCAAGATCTCATACCTAACCTTCTCAGGCTCCTGCGCGTAGGTCTTTAATGCTTGACGGAGAACATCTGGACCAATGACATTATGCGTTATTTCGGTGAACTCACCTATAGTCCAGATTATACTAGCTTTTGCCTCTTCGTTTAAACTGACATTTGGATTTTGTAGCACTTGAGACAAACGATAAATGGTCTTGGTAATTTGCTCGGGTTGAATAGCCAGTTCTTGCTTCTGTTGCAAAAGATATCGTATTACTTGCAATAGATCAGCAAAAATTGAGCTCGCCGATTCTTTTTCCATCTCCGAAAGACACCACTGAAGAATATTGTCAGTCCAGCCTGGAGACTTTCGACAACATTGACCAATGGCCCTCACCGATTGCTGCGCTATCTCTTGCCTATAGCTAGTAGCGTTGATTTGAAGCTCCTTCATAACCAAGTTTGCAATATCCTCCGAGAAGATAGCCAGGAGAATGCGGAGCTTCCATGAAGCAATGGAGACATTATCATCAGGATGAAGATAAAATTTTCGAAAAGATTGCTGAAAAGCATCCGGCATGAACGAAGCAAGCTTGAACACAAGCTGCAAAACATGAAGCTTTTCCGGTTCGGTGGAAGACGCGAGCAGCATTTTCACAAGAATTTTGGGAAACCCACCTTCATGCACGTGTGATGGTGTTGAAAGCAGGACTAAACCTCTAACGGCAGAAAGAACTACCAAACTTGATGTGCTATAAGCAGCTAGGGACATGGCGGCCACAAAAGTTTCCAAGTCCAGATCCATTTCACACTGATACTCACTCGGGAATGCTCCAAAATCCTGCGGGATATCAATTTTTGACTGATCAGGCAAAATTAGTAACGGTCTAGGGACAAATTGGCGGCAATAATCCACCAAAAGGTCGGTGAGAAGTGATCGACTCCAATCTTCGAGCTCAGATAGTATCCGCACGTATCGCCTGTAATTTGAATGCACCGGAGCCCATGTTTTTGACCGCAGAAGCTTCAAGAATCTAGGTTTCAACTTTACAAATACCTTGATTGAAGCGCCTACAACAGCAGGTGAAGGGTCGGCCATTAGTGTGCTGAGATAGCTGAGAAGCTTGAGGTGCTCAATTCCGTCAATTGCATATGCCGATCCGATAGCCAAAGCTGTCGCGGCTCTTACATCAGACAGACTGTCCGAAATTGTCCTTTTAATACACAAGAGCAACAATGACGCGATTTCCGGTATTCCTATACCACCGAGAGTTCTTATGCTTGCACCCCGCACATTTGAAGATTTGTCACTCAAGGACTTTTGCACAGAGTTGATTGAAAGAAGGGCAGTGTCTGGCTCACTCTCGGCATATTTCTCGACGTAGATCATTACAAGCGCACGTACGCGTGCATTAGTCAGCGTGACGTTTTTCACCACATCAGCAAAATACACCAGTCCATCCTCGCCCGTAGAAATGAGTGCCATGATGCATTTCATTCCATTGAGTACCTCGCGATCGAGCCTCGAACTGAGAAGCTTGGCGATTTCCTGGGGACGTTTCGCTGTCGGTGTCTCAGTGAGTCTGGTTGAAGCACTCACTGCGGCCTCGATAGTGATATCTCGAGCTGACTCGATGATGGAAGAAATTTTTGCAAACGAATCGGCCATGTTATCAGGAATTCTGTCTTGATCTGCTAGCCTGCTAGTCTTGCCAGATCTAAAGCCTTGCTCGCGCGCACACCTTCTACTCAAAGAGACAAGTCACGTGAGTAGAAATGTATATCGGCGCGCGCTGAGTAGGGATGTGCAACTTGATAAACAGCTAAATCAACTGAGGTTTATTGAAGTTTTTTGCCCGATATGTTTGGAAATTTTATCTCATTTTGATTAAATTTCAAACTTTTTGGGCGGAAATTCATCATCTGAAAATGAAGTGCATCAAATATTTCACCATTTCCCAAACTACTGGCTATTTGCTTTAAGTTATCCGTTTCTCAAAAATTGTGATCTTTACATGAACTCAAAAATTTTTTGAACTGGTATTCACAAGATTCAGCAATTTGAGTACAACAGTGTATGTTGGTCTTGTTTCCTTGTATCAAGCTCGCATTACTACTAACAATCGGATTCAAGAAGCACACAACACAAGAGATTGAAGCGAAGTTTCGCAGAATACTAAAGTAAAACTGCCAAAGTTTGTTGACGACGAAATTAATTTTAGTGTGCACAATGACCGCATGTCAAAGCAAAGACTAGATATCACATTTTTATTAAGCTTATCGATTTGTCCAATGAATTTATTATGTGTTTATTTTTACCCTCAAAAAAACATGGCCTATCAGGGCATATTCCTCCATGCTTTAGTGCTTGTTGGTCTTGCTCATTATAATTTGGTTTTTTTTCTTTTATTTTCGAATTCTTTCAGCAGCAGCCTTCATGCGCTTACCCATCCCTACATCCTTTTTGTAGGATATGTAATCCTGGGGAAAGAACTCTCCTATCGTGGTTTGTTGACCTTGAGTTCGAGTCTTATTGATGTTGCGGATCAAAGGTACCATGATTTCATCAACCTTTGCTTGAGACCAACCCACGTTGTACATCAAAAAACTACGTATCTGGTCCAACAGAGGTACGCCCCATTTGAATTCAGAATTGTCATGATCAACTTCTGGACGCTTGTACGCGTCAACAACAACCTGATCGGGAAACTTGTCGGAAAGAAAAAGCTTCCCCTTTTTTATTCTCGAGATCAAAGTCTTTTCAAGTTTCAGTCGAGTCGAATTAGATCTCTTAAGTGTTTTCGTTGTCTCATCAAACCACTGCTTGAATGCATCAAGGTTCCCAAACTCAGCTAGAATTTCCATGGCTAGAACAGGTCCAATTCCTTTGACTCCCTCTGTGTAGTCACTGCCTAGAAGCAAAGCGAGTTCAATGAGTTTCTTTTGGTCAAGCCCAACCTTGTGTTCAATGTCTTCTGCGATGTAGCACTCGACGTACTGTTTTTGATTGAACATATTTTTGTAGATGCGACTACCTCCAAAAAGAAAACAGTCACTATCGTCAGTCACAATGCCGTCTACCAACCCCAACAGATATAGCTCGGCGCATTGTGCCTCAGCTTCCATTGGTGCAGTTATATATGGAACACCGAATCTTTTCAATAATTCTTGAACATCATTTATCATTGTTTGAGTCACTTCTTCCGCATCACGTTTTGCCTTCTGGAGTTGTTCTTGCAAAAGCTGCTCATTACTGACCTTTGTGTGGATAGGAACTTTTTCAAATTGAATACTAGATGTGAAATCAGCATGCTCTTGTTCCTCTTCCCGAAGTTGCTTCATCAAGTCCTCACCCTCACTTTCATCAAAATCGTAGTCCAAAATTTTCTGATTCGCCTTTTCTGTTGTTACATGTTCGTCACTCACCCCGGGAATTGCTACTTCGCCCAGTGAAGAAACCTCAACAGACAGGATTGCATCTTTTCTGACGTCTTTTGCAGCTTCCCCAGAGGGAATTTCCGGTAGATTCGAAACCTTTTTATTGTGAGCGGGATTTTGAATTCCAGCGGATTCGATCACCTTGTTGGGACTTGCTGTTTTGGCTAGCGGTCCCTTTGGTGTGGCAAAAGTTTCCTGAGCGTTCTTTCCCAGTTCAAGAAAAAGAGTGTTTTTTTCCAGGGGCGAGTACGAGGCGCCTGAATCTTTCTCCGTAACATTCTCAATAACCTCAATGTCGGAATCACTAATTTCTTCCTCGCTCTTGTGAAAAGAATTTGTTTCAGCATTTCCACGAAAGTACTGTTTCGCTTCGTTAAAAGGTATTAACCCAGCATTTTTATCCTCGTCATATATTTGAATTTCTTCCTTATCTGCTAAAAATCCAGTAGATGCATATGGGTTTTGAAAGCCAGATGACTCCTGAAACCACAGAGGTATAGAGTTTAGCCTCTTGGTTGTATTTTCTTTTCCTTCTTTTCCTTCTTTTCCTTCTTTTCCTTCTTCTTCTTCTTCTTCTTCTTCTTCTTCTTCTTCTTCTTCTTCTTCTTTCTCTTCTTTCTCTTCTTTTGACTCATCCAAAAAATAGGAGGAATTTTCAACACAGTCGCCGACCTTCTCTTTCGGATTGAGATTTTTATTTTTGAGGGCATTTTTGTGCTGTAAGTCTTGATTATCATTGCCGCCAAACAAAATTGAGTGGCCGAATTCAAAGTCTGACGCACGAGAAGGCTTGTGGGTTCCTTTGGACAATTTCTCTTCTATTCGAACCAGTTCGTAAAAATCCTTTTTAGACTCCTCTATAGCTTTCTTCAAGTCTGTGTCGCGAAATTTCTCAATTCTCTGCTGAAGCTCCCGCTCATGTGGCTGTAATTCAAAAGTATCGTCGAATTCATGCTTATATTGGTGATATATAGACTCGATTACAGCCTTACTCATGGCTTCTTCATCTGAGTCCACGTTTTCTTGGTGTTTGGATTGTGTAGGACCCTCGGTAGAAGAGAAGTTGTCTAGTGGGACATCCTCCAATATTTCATCATCCGAATGTTCAGACTCATACTCTGCTTTAAAATCGAGATTGTTTGTATGTTTTTCAAAATCTTCATCCTCGTCCACTATGACAATTTCCTCATTGGTGTTCTCACCCAAAGATAATGTCCATCCGCCCGAATTTTGCACAAGCATATACTGTCTATCCTTATCTCCTGCAATTCTGCGTGAAACATTTCCTGTATCCTCGCCCATTCCGCTCATTTTCATTAACCTCTGAGTATAGTAGTTTCTCTTTTGAACTTGTTGTATTTGAAATTTTGAAAAGTCCTGGCTATTTGGAAAAAGATCCTCGAGCTGATCTTTAGAATAGCCCAACCTTAACCTAGATCGGAGCCTCAAGTGTGATAAGATCATATACTGTGTTGCCATTGGAAGCTCCATGAAGTCTTTAGAGGATGGATCAACCGAGTCAATGTTAATTCCATCCACCTCATCCCATGAATGTTCATCACCATATTCCTTGAATTCCCCCTCGGACATGATTCTCTGATCGCCCTTCTGCACTGTGAATTGTTTTAGCTCAGGGAGGTGATATTCATCTCTCTTGCGAAAAGTATTGGCGTTTTCAGGCGCAATTGGGGTAGGTACCAGAGTGACGCCGCGGTAAGTGGGCAAATCATCAAAGTAGACTTGTTCACTGTTTGTCCCTGTGATAGGAGGCACAGATGATTCTCTTTGGTTACCTACCTTTCTCTTGTCTGGTAAGCCTGCCCTCCTGTGCATTTGCATCGCCAACAATTTCTGTGCAGTGTTTGAAACAGTCTCCTGATTGCCTTGTCGTCTATCCTTACGGGCTTGAATGACTTGCCTTTTCAAAGGTGGTGCCCCTCCATCAAAGACAAACAATGGAAGTATACCAAAGAAAAGCATCTTGCAAATGCGACGGAAAAATCCAACAATATGAGTCTGGCCTAGCGAATTTCCCTCCTTATCTCGGACCGCCTTTATAAATTGGTAGATCCAGATCGAGGCATCAACGGCTAGTCTCTTACGTGAAAGAGCCTCCAATTTCACAGGGCGGGCGGCAGGTCCAACTATTTCCCATAGCGAATGTACTCCCATGTGTCAAAAATGTGGTGAGAAATGTAACTTACTTGTAAATTACATATATCTGCGTAAATTCGCTTGCTCGGGTCGGTAGTGTATATGGCAGCAAATATGCAACACTTGAGCAATCGACTGCAAGGTCAAGTCACCGAGACTTGTGATACTTGTGTATCTGTCTAAAGGACTTATCAAAATTTAAGAAATAAATAGAGGTAGGATCGATGAGACTAAATCTAGATGATTAATTGCTGGTAAACTGTAGGCAACATCTACCGCTTCTGCATTATCAGCTGCTCAATTTCCTCACTATCGTACATGCTCGCTTTAACCCTAGATTTATAAAAGCCTTTGTGGCCTCGCACCTTCTGTGTTCTTCCCACGAGCATGAATACTTCGTTCAATACCAACAAAGCCTTGGGTTTACACTTAAGACACTCTGTGTCCCAACCCGAGTTGGAGTCTCGGCCAAACGTAAACCAAGAAAATGACCAGACTGTTGCCCACGTAGTGTCGGCTCACAACATGAGCCTTCCAAAGCCTGTAGCTGAGTCACCTCGCATGAATAAAATGCCCTCTTCGTTCAACCCTCGGGAAGCCAAAAACATGCCATTGATTGAAAAGATAACATCGTGGCTCTACAACATTCCGTGGTTTCAAGGTAATGACGGGGCATGGTATCTGGAGTGCTATCCTGGACACGCCTCTTCGAACGGCAACTCTGATGACTTAAGGAGTACTCCTGATGATCAAGACATTTTCGAGCAACAAGCGCGCCAGATAACAAGAATGATCACAAACAGCTATCTTTACAATGGCGAAGTCACTGCACGTCCTTTAACGCAGGTCCTGGAAATCAGCTATCAAAGATATTCTGACGATGGCTATCTCTATCGATACGCACAGATTGAGCTCGAAGAAGACTCAGACTTCGCATGAAAGCCTCTCATCACTGACTGGATTCTTAGCTGAAAAAAAATCCTTCTTCAAAAGTCGCTATGCCTGTTCGCTATAATCACATCCATATATCCAATTCTTCCACGTTGTATGATATCAGTTGCGTCAGGGCTAAAGTTCCAAAACGAGGATAGTACGGAACAATACTGTCGCAGTTCTGGACGTATGCGCTATTGAAAACCTTCCAATATGGAGATCTCACTTTGCGTGCTGCTTGGAACAACCCTGCCCATATATAGTTGAGGAATAGGCCAGGCCCCAAAACGATTCGAAGCGCATCTAGGCACTCGATAATCCTCATTATGACGTGTGGGGACGTCTCATATATATTTGGCAACACAAGGTTCAAAAAATGAATGAAAACTTCTTGGCAATCATCGTGACATATCCCGTAGCAATTCAAAGCCAAGTGTCGTACGATAGAGGAAGCTGTTTGTCGGTGGACCAAATCACGATCAGTCAAAGCATCTTCTAACAACGGAGTGATTGCAAAAAGATAATCTTTGCTAGTGGAACCATCCAAATATTCGAAGAGAAAACTTAGAGCTTTCAAAACACCATTTTGAACGTTTTTGTCAGGCACCCTATATTCATTCATGATGGCAGGAAGAACTGTGAAAGGTGAACATGTGTCAGCAACTATTCCAATTGCCACAGCTGTACATACACGTAGTTGACGTTCTTGAACGTTGAGGTTGTTTAGAAGCATCACCAATACATCCTGAGGCCCTATGGTTTTAGCAATGTACCCGAATGTAGCGTTTGCTGCAATTCTGATTCTTTTTCTTTGAGATTTAAGCATATCCAAGAGGTCAAAGCATACTCGCATCCATTCTTTTGCATTGATAGATTCAGCATTTCCCTTTGCAATAAGACCAACGAGTTTAACGCATTGTTCTTGTACTTTTTCTTGCCTATTCTTTAAAATAGGAGTAAGGGTAGGGAGAAGTACATTAACAGATGGATTATCCAAGGTGATCAATGCATCGCGATCCATGGTATTGATGCAGCTGTGAAGTGCTCCAATGATCGAACCAAGAACTTCTGGGTAAACTTCTCCCAACAGTTCATACAAGAATAAAATAAGTTTTCTCATTGTCGTATCATCACCATTTGAACAGAGCTTAATTGAATCTGCAATCACGGTAATTAAGTCAGCTGATTGCTGTCTGATTTCTGGTTCACTGCTTTTGAGTCGATAGAGAATAGAGCTTAAAATCATGGGCACATGTGGCAGAAGTCTCAATCCAAGAACTCGGCATGCTGTTCCAAATGCTTGAAGATAGACTGGGTTAGGCTGGGTCAGTTCCTGCAATGCAAATAACAATGCGTCGATTAATTTAGCGTCGAGGCTCTGGTCCAACTCGACAATTGATTCTGGGCAGCCTATCAAAATTTTATTTATAGCATCACAAGCTAACTTTCTCAAATTTTCATTTGCGTCCTTCGCAAAAGGCGTTAGTTTTTCAACAAAAAAACAAACATCTAGTTTTTTGGCCAACTGATGAGTTGCATCGACCACTAGACGCGATAACTGTGAAGAATCCAGCGCAACTCTTCTGTTCCAAAAACTTTGGAAGAACGGACCCACAATTTGACGTCGGTAGTTTGGAAAAAGTGCCTTAGTCAAAGGCATTGAAATGAGAATGCGTAAAACTGATTTTTTCATATCTTCGTCTGGGTTCGAGAATTCTTTCGTCATCACTTGAACAATCTCCCTCGTGTAGAAATTGGAGTATTCAATATATTGTGAGTTGTTGGCCATTAATGGAACCATGGAGCCAATAGCTCTTAGGAATGCGGCCAACCCACGGCCTCTGTGGTGTTTGAGGCCATTCCACAACGGCTCTAATATGTCCTCAAAAGCCTCAATTCCATAGGGATGAACACTTTCAGCTAATTGAGATAGAGTGTTCGCAGTTGCAATTCTTACTTGGAGCAAATCATCTGTAATTCCGGGAGACAATACCTCAACTAGCTGCAGCAAGTGGGGTAAGATCAAGGCACCATTTCCACCTCCAGAAAGAATGCAAATGTGATGAACGATTCTTATACCTGTGTGACGAGCTTGCCAACTTTTTTTCGACTTGATAACTGCTTTGATGAAGGGTAAAACTTTGACCAAACCGAAAGTAGAAGCAACAACAGCAAAAACACGCGAAGTTAAATTTCGAACATACTCGTCTTCATGGTCCAAGTCGGGACGAAGACTAGAAACAATATTGGCAAATCCAGCGGCACGCGCTACGTTGGAAATTACCTCTCTCGCCTCCAATCTTAGCGTGACATCTTCATCGATCAACAGTGGAGAGATAGCTGTGATAATCTTATGAGTGAATGGCTTGATGGAATTCCCAAGAGTACCAAGCAATCTGCCCACTAGCTTTGTGAGAATGTGGCGGTCTGCTTCGTCGAGACCAGGCTCAAGCATTATGGGAAGAATAATCCCGAAAAGGGTCGAGGGGCCGTAATCCGCCGCCCCAGAAACAATGGACCTCATCGCTTTCTTTCGTGTACTGGAAGACCCGTTCTTGATTTTGAAGACTAACGCCTGTGCGTTGTAGTTCAGTCGATCTATTGGTTCAACGAGAGACTCGGGCTTAACATTTAGAAGAGCTGAAAAGTGTTTCACATCTTCCTTGCGCATGGCAATGCCTGAATATTCTGGCAAGGCATCATTGAATACCTCTGCCTGCGAAATTTGCAGTGGAAGACTGTAGAGTTCTGGTACTTGCAAGGCGGCCACGTATCCTTCTGGTACAGGGGCCACGACATATCCTTTGGGGATAAGCTGGTCAAGAACAGCATCCGACAATGTAATTCCTTGCAGTACCGGGGATTTCTCAGATCTGATAATACCAGCCTGAGTCATGCTATGCTCTGTGTCGTTCTGTTCGAGTTTTTTATCTCCATTACTCTGCGCTTGAGCGTCCTCAGAGTTGACAATTTCGCCCCTGTCGCTCCCATCCAAATTTTCACCCATTCGATGTCTTTTAGTTGGTTGATCAGCGCTATCATTGAGCCGCCTGACATTGCGATTTTTTGTCACGACTAGCATTCTCTCCTGATATGTTTGAACATCTTGAACGTCTATAGATCTGTTATATCTTTGGTTTTTATATTCATCTTTATCGATCACGTGCTTTTGTGAGTCTTCGGACTCTAATGTAGCCTCTAACATTCCCTTCGGTGCCCCAAATGATCCATTCAATGTGCGTTTGGACATAGTTATCGGGCAATGGAATAGCTATCAGTGCGGATACTCTTCGCGAAGGGTAGTGCTCGCGACTCCGGATGATGAGCTGGAGCAGTAGCAATGGAAAATTTTGGCATTCATGCAAGTAATACGTACATAATGTTATCCAATGAATCAAACACATAGATATATCTCTTGGCCCTGAACCACGTGTTTTTGTGATTTGGCTCGCAAAAAAAGTATTTGCTACTATCTATCTACCTAATTAATTTGCCGGTCTCAATTATATATAGACTACCATGTCATCCAGTGATAATAAACGCTTGATATGCCCTGAACAAGTTTCATAATCAAAGACAATATCTTTTTGAACTGACCATCTTGTCGTTAGTTGTCAAACTTGTCATAACATTGTCTAGAAAAATGACTACTGTATCGCGCATGTCATCGCACCCATCATCGTCGCAAGTAGACCTTCCTAAAAGATATAGTCTACCTCACCTTAGCGTCCTTCCTAATGACGTCTCACCCCTCACTAGTACTTCTCAATAGGCATTTGGCAATAAAGGAGAATTCTCCTTTTACGCTAGTAACGGACTCCTTGACCCAATCTGCATACCATCTTATTCAAGAAATTGTCTATCGATTCAGCGGACCAGTTATATATCTTTCGTTTGAAACCACAATCAAGCCAACATATGCTACAAGCTATATGGACTGCGCTGGAGCCGATGTCAAGCATATACAAGATTTTCTTTCCTCGCAAACTCCTCAAAGGAACCCAGCGACAAAATCACTAGTCATCATTGATTCCTTGAACTATCTTGAAGACGAATCACATGCATCCTTCATCTCAGGAATAGTGCAACCATATTTCTCGGTGGTGGCTTGCTACCATAGCGATGCTCCTACTGCTCAGACTTTAGGATACCCCCTGACATTGAGACTCTTGTCATACATCGCCCTGTCAATTTTCGAAATCGAGCCTCTCGAGAGCAGTGATCGAGAAGAAATTGAGGGCAGAATTTCAAGATTTCAATTCCCTGTGAACGTGGGCTTGAATCTGACAAGATTCAAGGTCCATCTCACAAATCGGCGGAAGTCAGGGAAGTCTCAGACCAATACTTTTTTAATGGATACGAGCACCCACTCTTACGAGGTTTACAAGCAATCAAAAGACAATGAAGTCCAGGATGACGAAGAACTTCTCAAAGACTTGACGACTTTCAACTTGACGACAAACTCAAAACAAAAACTAGCTAAGGAGCAGGTTGAGCTACCGTTTATGGAAGCACAAACAGAATTAGGAAAATTCAGTGGCGCTATTGTCTACGAGTTCGAAAAGGACGACGATTATGATGAAGAAGATCCTTACGAGGACCCATTCTGATACTTCAAAACTTTTTAACTGTATGGCTTGAGTATGTTAATAATATTTCTGTAACTTCAATTTGATAGTGGATCTCTCGGGCAGTTCCAAATGAAAGGACGAAGAGCCACACATTCAACCAAAAATGATCTTTGCTCGAAAAAAGAAAGCCCGATGCGGGGCTCGAACCCGCAACCTTTTGATTGACCTTATGAAGTTTAAGAGTCAAATGCTCTACCGATTGAGCTAACCAGGCTGTTATTGAAAGGTAACTCACTAGTGTTATTATGAAAAATTATTTCATAGTCCCATAATCAAAATTTGTTTTTTTGTAAAAACTCTTATATACAGTATGACATATGGTGATTGCGTAGATATAGAATGGCTTTTGATTCTCGTCTGGATGTACGGCTGAATCTCATCGTGAGAGCACAAAAAACCGAAACCAACTTGACGCAGAAATTGGATGGACAAATTCTCCTGTTGACTTTTTGAGATAAAATTTAAGTTTTCAAATGAAGTGTTGGATTTCCTGTCATTGAATTCTCCTTTTTTTAAGAAACGATTTGTAAAAACGAAAATTTGATTACTTATTTTCGTCAAAGTATGAATGATGAGCATGTATGAGCTTTTTTTTATAAATGAAAATTTAATATGAAATTGTAGCTTACACTACAAGAACAAATAACTCCCTCAATTTGAATGGAGTTTCTATCAAAAGGCGGTATGTTTTTAAAGTCTTTCCTAGCATAACACATTTATTTAATCTCGTTTGTGATACTTTCTTAAAGGGGGGAATGCGATACATAGGTTTTACAAGATCTACAATTGCAGCCTCCATACACATCTTTTAACAAACAAGAAAAATGAAATGACCAAGTTCAAGTCTTGCTGTTCCTACGGCTATTCAAAGCCTGAAGCTTAGCCCGCATTTTTGCAAACTTGGTGTGCTTCGCAGCCTCTTCAAACTCTTCTTCTGTGACGACTTTTTTGGTCAACAAATTGAAAATCGTCCCAAAAGCCAAAGCCATCACCGTGCATGTTAAAATGATGACATTGTAAGGCATGGAGAAATCGGGTGTTGGAAGGGTCAAAAGAAGACTCGTCGATCTCAGTTCATAACTCGTTTTCCCGTCTGCATTTAGCACTTTGATAACGGCAGGAGCAATTGCAAACCCGTGATTGGCGTCTGGAGGGTACTCCGAGTACAATAACAAAGATTTGTCAAATTGATAGGTGAACGTGATATCTTCCTTTGGAGGGATTCTAACCAAAAGTTCCAAATGACCAGGTCTTTTCCGATCAATGGCTGGCATATAGAACTGAGACAAAATCTGGCCTTCTCCACTTATGGTGAGTGTGTGAAGATAGACCCTCATAAACCATGGCAAGGTCTCGAAGTACAAGGCCTCAACCAGGTCAGAGGAGGACGGGTTTTTCAAGTTCACTCTTATGCCGCCTTTATCTTGCGAGTACCCAGTTAAGGACCGGGAAACAAGCAAAGGTGGGTCACCCGAAAATGTGACTGCGCTTGAATTTTTGGTACTAAACTTGAGATTGAATGTGCCTGTACCTTGCAAGATTTCCACTGGTTTAGCGTCGTGCAGCACCCTCAGATCGTCACTTTTTGTCTCTTCAATCTGTACAAGCCACTGAGTTTGGTCAAAGGCTAGCGCAATTGTGCTTCTGACGACATTATCGTCGAATCCGGCACCTTGGATTTGGCGTCCAAACAAGCCCTGGATATCAAAGTTCAACTCGGTTGAGTCGCCGAGGGGAAAGCATGTCCAGCTGTCGAATTTTTTGGTTTCCTTGTCGCACCTCAATTTTTCAGCTACAGTCGGCTTGGGAATACCACCTTCTTCGAGACGGCGAAGCAGGCGAGCTACGTCAATAACCTGATGTATGCTTTGCTGAAGCTTCAAGTGACAGACGTTACCCACACACTCGGTGGTGACATCGATACCCATTGAGTGCCACAACGAATCGTAAAGCTTGTGCCCATCCAATAAAGATGCTATACCCGCTTTTCCACGCGTGGGGAGCATTTTCAAAAACGGCGTGAGGTTTTCCGTACATACGGGCTCATCGGGGAGCGCCGCACGCAAAAGAAACAAACTATGTTTGGGATCTGTAGCATAGCCAGAGACGAGCTCTTGCGCCTCGTGGCGAGGATACGTCGTGATGGACTCGTCCACAAAATTCAACAGCGCACAGTAGAATCCCGACAAGGACTCGGCGAGCTTGCGCCAGTTTTTGTTCGCCTCGACTAAGTCCACAGCCTCAATCACGGCCCAGAGCTCTACACCCGTCCCCCCACTCAGCGAGCCGTTGCGGGGCAACTGACCCCACGATTCAGAGTGCCACCACCCTTGAGTGAAGCGTAAATGCAACTGCCGCGTGTTTGTCGCGCGAAGCACAGGCTCAACGGACTTGGGAAACAGACCATAGTGGCGAGGCGCAATGCTTGTACCAAGTTCGCTTTTTTCCGAGGACACATAAGCCAAGGGGAACTCTGGCAGCTGGAAGTCGAACTCAAACGAGGTCAAGAACTTGTTGCGGGGCAAGGGTTTGATGGAAAGTTGTTCTGCGTAGCCGGTGGTTGCACACGCAATCAGCGCAAGCGCTAGAAATGCAAGAAGAAACATGCGTATCTCTTTGTACGTGTCTATTTGCTTCCTGGTATTTGCCGCGTGGAATGATTTGAACCCAAAAGTAGTATAGCGCTAATGTGCCAATGTTCTACTGGCTGAGGAGTAGAGTGTCGCGCACTCGCCGCGCCAACTTCGACTTTTCAAATTAGTGCTTGAGTGAATACGGAAACAAACTCACCAGAGGTCCCTCGAACTTTGATTTCCATCAAAATACCGGAAATCTTCTGGAAAATATTGTAAAAATATAATCAATGTTCATGTTTGTACCGGACCTGTAAATCTAGCCACGCTTAGCGAACCCCTCAAGGCTGCTCAGTCACGGATTCTTAGTGATTGAAAACGTCAACTTTCATGTGCCTCCACACCAGTCAATCTATCGGTTTCCTCTTTGCTTACCATTGTCTTTTCCAAGTTTGGTTTCAGCGTGGCTGCTGATACTTCGGTCTCTGGAGATTTTTTGAGACATGCGCGATGTCTATTTTGACGACGCGCGGGTCGTGAAGACAAACGTAGACCTCGAAACAGCCAGACCTCAGCTTATACTTAACAACACAAGTCATCATTTTCTTCTGCCAACGAAAAAGTCTTTTAGTACACTGGTGTTTCTTCCGCGGCCAGGCTTTTGAACTGTATTTAGACTGCGAGAATATTGCTGGTCTTGAATGTCAGTCAGACGTTTCCTCGTATCTCACCCAAGCATACCTTCCTGTCTTATCACAAACTTTTCATAATGGATGCAAGTATAATAGAGAAGGACAAGGAGAACATAAAGCCTCTTGTCTTTGGTAGATCCGCTCTGAAACTTGGGAGAGCGTTGGTTGAGCGTCGTGCGCCAGGTGTTTTGTCCAAACAACGGGAAAAGTTCGAAAGGGACTTATTATCTGACGAGTTAGACGACCCTCTTCAAGTGTACGTTGACTATATTGCTTGGACGAACAATCATTTCCCAGAAGGTGCGAACTCAGAGAGTGGCTTGCTACATCTCCTCGAGCGATGCACGTCATGTTTCAGAGATACTACGCATTATAAAAACGACCCTCGCTACTTGAAAATCTGGCTTGAATACGCTGCATACTCAAACTCACCTCGCGATATATTTGTTTATTTGGCAAAGAAGGGTATCGGTCAGGAGCTTGCTCTTTATTACGAGCAGTTTGCGTCTTTTCTCGAATTAAAGGGCCTGAAGTCAGATGCTCGAGAGGTCTATGAGATTGGCCTTGAAAGAACTGCCTGGCCCATCAAGAGATTACAAAGATCTCTCAATCAGTTTTTGGCACGCTCTGGTGTCGCAGAAATATCGGAATCATCAGATATCCGTACCTCTATTGCAGCAAAAAGGCCCCTGGCCTCATCTGTGTGGAGCGAGAGTGGTCAATTCACCAAAAAGAGCAAGCTCGATATCCATAAAGACGCTGGCCCGACTTCCCTCAAAGACACGGTTTTTGCACGGGATCTGTCTGCCCGCCTCAATTCGACGGTCCTAACCACAAAGGAAAATCGGATTTCGGCAAAGCCATGGGCCGGCGAAGTTGTGAAACAAAATGATATATCCGATGGGGGAAAAAATCTATCAAAATTCGAAGTGTTTCGTGACAGTGCTGCAACTCTGTTCGATGGCTTGGAGTACCGAGAGGAAAACGGCCAGACGTGTACCATTGTGACCCAACCTGGAAAGCCTCGCGAAAAAATTTGCGTTAATTTGAAACTTTTGTGCTGTTCATCAGATACTGAATATTCCCCTTGTGAGCTCTTGGCGATGTCTCAAACGAACAAGTTCCACGATCAAGGGACACCTTTATTGAGAAAGGCCACAGAGTACAAAGAGCGGGATCAAACATTCACCATTCCTCTACGAGATGATGATACCGTGTACAAGCCAAAATCACCTACAATTACCGTGATGTCTCGGATGGCGACGCATGATGTTCTTGGGATGTTTAATGATGCAGCGGCGACTGCCAATCTGGATGACGATACAGGAAAAGACTTTGAAGATTCCACCAACTACGATGGGTTTCACACCGAAACAATTCAAGTCGAGTCTCAAGATCTGGGACAGCAAGCTATGCCAGTGATATCCACCCCACCAACAGATCAATTTAATACGGATGAAGGAAGCTCGCCTTTCTTGGAGGGTAGCTAGTTTATATAATTAAATTTCCTTTCGAATCATGCTTCACATCTTTTTAGATGATACTGCTGGAGGACCAGGAATTATAGAGGATTATGCTACAAACGACAATTGTGAAATACAAGAACTCAAGGCCCAATCGAGGAACACACAATTTAACTGCGCTATACGCAAACCTGATATACGAGCATATATATACAGAGGTTTCATCTACTTTTTTGCCGCCCTATATCTCACTAGCTTGTTTGATTGCAGACAAATTATCGCATCAAACAGGGTGCTAGTCCTCGTTCTGTTCCTAGCGCAATAAGCTCGGATAAGTGAAATGTTGCAACAAAAATAAGGTCTGTACAAGGTTCTCGCAGAGAGAGAAGGAATATATTTGCTTTAGAATTCGATAAAAATGAAATATCAGGACAGTCACTGGGAAAATTTTGACGTTTTAAAGTACTTTACTTCTTCAAAACCCTGACATGATGAAGCACAAAAAAATTAGATAATTTTGCAAGGTCACTTATTTCCCCACAAGATTTGGAGTGGTAGAGTGGTATTCAACTTAACTGTGTATCTACTTTCCGAATGAGATAACTGAGAATATGCGTTTTTTTACTTTAATTCAAAACATGTAATTTTCTTATAAAAAATTGACAATTGCATATGATCATGCGCAAAGATCTAAAAGTTCTAAACTTGAGTTGTTCGGAAATCGATAAAATACCCTTCTGTCGCGCGATCCGAGGTTCGGATATCTAGTTGATCTACCTGATAGGCCCCTCACCAAATACACTCCTTCTTCAGCGAAATGCTGAAAACAAAACGAATTGTTGTTCATAGCATTCATTATTCTCAAAAAAATTTCAACTGATCAACTCACGCACTTTCGGCAACGATGTCGTCTCTGCCAATAAAAAGAAAATCAAGTGATGCCATACAGACGGACTGCCCATCTTTTCATTCTAATGTTCTAATCATTGGTGCGTCCTACGCCGGTCTCTCTGCCTTGATTGCGATCAAAAATCATCTCAAGAAAAGAAATAGACTACAGAAAATATCGGTGACTATTGTCGAGCCAAAAGCTGGATTTTTGAACATTTTGGGAATACCAAGAGCAATTGTTGACACAGAATTCGCTCAGACCCAATTTGTACCGTTCGAAAGCTTGGAAGATATCGTTTTGGATCATGTGATTACGAATGACCAGTATGTCATCGAAAATCTAGGCAAGACTGTCAAGCCAAATAATAACGAAACAATTGAGATAACATACGTGCAAGGTAGCATCCTGGATTTGAAAAACAATAGTGCTTCGTATCACCTAAACAATGAAACAGACGTACTTGGCAAAATTGAGTTCAACTACTCGGTGATTGCAGCCGGTAGAAATCGCCACTGGCCCACCTCACCTCTAGCATACAATTATGAAAGCTATATGAAAGAAATGGTTGAATTTAGAAAAACGGTTGACTCTTGCCAAAGAATCGGTGTGATTGGGGCGGGAGCGGTCGGAATTGAGATAGCAGGAGATATAAAACACAACTGTCCAGACAAAGAGGTATTTTTGGTTCATCCGCACGAGAAGTTCCCACCAGAGCCTTTGCCTGAAGATTTTAAAGACCTTGTAAGAAGTTCACTTGAAAGAGGCGGAGTGAAGGTCATCACTGGAACTCGGGTGAAGACCGAGCTGAAGGATCACGAGTTGAGCTTCACAAATGGGGAAACACTCAAAACAGATTTCAACTACTGGTGCAATAATTTCCGCAACAATACCGAATTACTCTCTTCTGAGCTTTCAAAGTACGTTTCCGCAAAAAATAACCTTTACGTCAACGAATTTTTGCAACTTTCACAACCTGGCTCAGAGCACCCCATCCCACATGTCTTTGCCGTTGGTGATCTTGTTGAAATGCCGCTCATCAAGTCAGCTGGATGGGCGCTTTACATGGGCAGGCAAGTTGCGAACAACATTGTCTCCTTGATTTTTGATGGTACTCTTGTTGAGCCGATGCCTGACTTAATGCTGATGCCCAAGGGAATGGTCATAGTCGCAGGTGATAACGAAATAGTGTCGACTCTAGATGGTGTTTTGGAACTCAACAATGAGAATTACGTGCAAGAATACAAGGACTACTGTATTGGCAAAATTAGGGCAACTCTTGGCGCCTAAATATGACCCGGCATGATCCAGGGTTGAGTGCTCCGATGGCAAGTTGCCAAGTGATATCGTTGACGCAAGCATTGAAATGCGTGGCTGATAAGTTCCCATGCAAAAAATGGAGTTTTTGATACATATTCCGCATATAGACACCGGATCGCACATTGTGTGCAAAAAAGCGATATCATCGCTCTTTTTGTTTTGTATGGAAGAAAAAATGTTTGTTTTACAACCTGAGATTTTTTTTTCCATTCATTGTAAATCTGAATACCATACATATGTATTCTCGCAGATTTATAGATCTGGGTAAATCACCTTGTATTGTTTGGAATCGGTTTGTGCGGAGAGGCGCGCCTTAATCAATCTAATCTTGGCCCGCCCGCTCAGACTTTAACAAAAAAATGCAACAGAATCTATTTGCTAAATTTTATCAAGCAAATTTGAAAAATTTTCCGCATACAGTGAAGTGGCTTCTGGTACATGAGAAAAGCGATGACAAGCGCGTGTTCTGAGCTTGGCTCTACCGTCTTGTTGCAATTGCTCACTCGTGCATTTCGGGGCGTGCAAGATTTGACATGTGTCCGCGAATTTGGCGCGGTCCCTACTAATTCGAACATCCAGTACAACGTGCATTTTTGCATCACTTTGTACTAGGCAAGAGTCTCAGAACCAGGATCGAGAGACTGATAACATCAACACAGCAGGAGCTCTTCCTAAAAATTCAATATCAGCAATTATTTAGTCACTGATCTTCGGATTTGTTGATCAGACAACTACCCCAAAATATCGGAGACTGGGCTCAAGAGCTACAGTATAAACTTGCCACAATAGCAAGCCTTCGCACGTGTGCCCAAAATGAGTCCTTCGGAAACAACACTGGCGTATGATGCCCAACTGGGCTCAACGCCACATACGAGACGTAAAAGGGGTCTTTCTTTACGTTCACAGCTTCTCAATAAAGCACTAGCCAGCCTGGTGAACCCATTCGCGGACTCACGCAACAAGACGCCAGAGGTACCCTTGACTAATCTTCCACCGCGAGTTGAGGAGGCCGATGGTGAAATCCAAAATACCGCGGCTCTGTCTTCCTCAGACATGCCACCTCAGATACAAGTTGATGCCCCTTGCAATAACAATGTTACTCTGTCATCCGATCAAGACCAAAAACGGCCTCTGTTTAATGTGTCACACCTCAACGTGTTGAGATCTACCACAAGACTCACCTCAAGCAGTTCTGCAAATAGCAGTGTGGATGAAATAGATACCCCTCGTTCACGAAAACTCTTTGCACGCCGGCGTGCACGTGCCTCTTACATTGCATGGATATCTAGAATCAAGCGAAAAATAATGGGGGACTCGGACTTAGGAACGACAGATGGGGGAAGAGTGATTCCAATATGTGCCGCCAAAGAATGCGCCAATACCATTTTCAACGACCATTTCTACAGCGCTCACCAAAAAGGGTTCATCGACGAGCGCACATCCGATTTGTATTGCTCAAACATGATAACTTCCTCGCGATACACAATCTACTCATTTCTTCCAAAACAGCTCAAAGCTCAGTTCTCGAAATTGGCCAATTGCTACTTTATGGTTGTTGCCATCATGCAGATGATTCCTTCTTGGTCAACAACCGGAAAGTTCACCACGATTGTTCCATTGGTAATTTTTATGTCCATTTCAATGGCTCGCGAGGCACTTGACGACTGGAAACGGCACTGCCAGGATAAAGAGGAAAATAATAAGCTTACGCATGTCATAAAGGAGGATGTTGACTTGGCTCAGCTCGATACTCACCTGGTTGCAACAATCATGACTGAAACTATCCCAGTATCTCAATTTGACACACAAGGATCATCTGCATGTTCAATTGCAGACTTATCCAATAATAGTTTTCTGAATACGCTGTTGATGAATCGATACAACATGAAGCTGCATCCTGTGAAGTGGCAAGACATACAGGTTGGTGACTTATTGCTCATGAAAGAAGACGAGTGGGTGCCCGCTGACATTGTTCTTTTGGCTGTCGACGGGCAGGGGTTGGACGCTTATGTGGAGACGATGGCGCTTGACGGAGAAACCAATTTAAAAATTAAGTCTCCCCACCCCGAGCTTTCCAAGCACGCTTCAAAGCCCGCTAACCTTAAAAACATGTCATGCCTCCTTACAGTGGAGGACCCAAATCCTGACTTGTATAACTTCGAAGGTCACTTCAATTTCGACGGGCTGAACTACGCTTTGGGTCCCGAAAATATAATTTACAGAGGTAGCATATTGAGAAACACGCGGTTTGTACTTGGAGTGGTTGTATTCACTGGTGAGGAATCCAAAATAAGAATGAACAATGTGCGCAACCCTCGTACCAAGGCCCCAAAATTGCAGGGCAATATCAACTATATTGTTTTGTTCATGGTGATAGTTGTGATATGCCTCTCTGCATTTTCACTAATGGCACAGCGTTTGTTTTACGAGCGATACAAAGATGATATGTGGTATACTTATCAAGAAGACGTTGGCATTGCGGCCACATTCATGGGATTTGTCATTATGTACAATACGCTTATTCCATTATCGCTCTACGTTACTATGGAGATCATTAAGGTCATGCAATTGCTCTTTCTTCAGTTCGATATCGATATGTATCACGTTGAGACAAATACCCCTGCAGACGCAAAAACTGCAACGATCTTGGAGGAGTTGGGTCAAGTTTCCTATATCTTTAGTGACAAGACCGGAACTCTCACTGATAACAAGATGCTTTTTCGCAAATTTAGTGTATGTGGAACAAGTTGGTTACATGAGGTCGATCTAATTGCGGAGGAGAAAAGTCGCCCAAGTGCAGATGAGCATCTTTCGAGAATTCTTCATCGCTCGCCCAGACTCTCTCCGAAACCTTCGCCAAGAGACAGCACTATATCAATTGTAAGACAAAGCATAGACCTGTCTCCTTCTAATATAAAGCTGTCATGGAAGACATCGGCTCAGCCGATCTATGATGAAAATACTGCCAGTTCGTTGCTTCTTTTGAAGCACATTCAATCGAACCCACATACACTTTTTTCAAAAAAAGTACTTTTTTTCATGTTAGGGATTGCATTATGTCACACTTGCCAGCCTCGAAAGGATGAAAATATCGGTCGAAGCAGAAATGGTTCCGCGTATACTATTGAAGAAGCAGACCAGGATTCGCACGATGAGGTTGACGCCGACGCAACCATAATATATCAGGCTGCGTCGCCTGACGAACTAGCGTTGGTGAATGCTGCAAGGGAGTTGGGATTCATAGTCATTGACAAGCAACAAAATCGTCTTCAAGTTAAAACGTATCCCCATGGCTTTGCCGCTGCACCCCAATATGACGAATATGAGATTTTGGATGTCATAGATTTCACATCGTCGAGGAAGAGAATGTCAATTGTCATCAAATTTCCAGACTCAAGAATTGCTGTGTTTTGCAAAGGAGCGGATAGCGTAATTTTGGAACATCTAAAAAATGCAGATCTAGCCAAACAGAAAGCGCGTGAAATCACACTATTATCAAACGACAGAAAAATTCTAGAGGCTGAAGTTGTCCTTCAAACTAAACTTTCGAATGAGTTAGAATCTCGAAAATCGATGGGCTCCTTAAGGAATAGTATTGATCTAGCTCAAAGACTTGGATCTATTGATGGAATTGTGCTGAAGGAGAGTCAAGATCTAAAGAACATCGCGATACAAGCTCGTAAAAGCCTTCATTCACACCAAGCGAAACGCTACAGTTTACAAAGCCAAGCCCAAGATACGGATACTCATCTGTTTTTGTTCCCAAGTGACAAATGCTTGGTGAATGAAGAATATATCATCGAAAAGACCTTGGAGCATACTGAAAGCTTTTCCACTGAAGGATTACGCACTTTGTTGTACTCTTTCAAATGGGTCACCACCACAGAATATGAAGAATGGGCCATAGAGTACCGTGAAGCTAAAGCTTCGTTGTACGATAGAGCTTCGAAAGTCGAGAATGTGGGAGCTAAGATCGAAAGCAACTTGCAATTACTTGGAGCAACGGCTATCGAAGACAAGTTACAAGAAGGTGTGAGTGACGCAATTGATAAATTGAGAAGAGCGGGCATCAAGATGTGGATGTTGACAGGAGACAAGAGAGAAACTGCCATCAATATTGGCTATTCATGTCGGCTTATCAAAGATTATTCAACTGTCATCGTTTTAACAATCGATGAGGGTATGACAAAATTGACTCAAAGAATAGAGACGGCTTGCGAGCAAATAAGAAGGAGCGAAATAGCACATAGTGTGGTAGTCATTGATGGCGCTACTTTGAGCCAAATTTCGACTGACCCAACTATTTTCTCGATGTATATCGAGCTATGCATACAAGTCGACTCAGCAATTTGCTGCCGCGCATCGCCATCTCAGAAAGCGGAGATGGTTAATTCGGTAAGGACTTTACGTCCCAAAGATGTGACATTAGCTATTGGCGATGGTGCCAATGACATTGCTATGATTCAAAGCGCTGACATAGGCGTAGGAATTACTGGTAAAGAGGGATTGCAAGCAGCACGATCAGCAGATTATGCCATTGCTCAGTTCAGATTTTTGCTTAAATTGCTTCTTGTCAATGGAAGATATAACTATATCAGGACTTCCAAATTTGTGTTGAGCACTTTTTATAAAGAGTTGATGTTCTATTTGACACAGTGCATTTATCAAAGGTACACATTGTTCACGGGATCATCGCTTTACGAGAGCTGGTCTTTGTCTATGTTCAACACACTTTTCACTTCATTGACCGTCATCTGCATTGGTATGTTTGAAAAAGACTTGAAGCCCGCAACTCTCCTAGCTGTTCCAGAATTATACGCTACTGGGCGTCTTTATCAAGCCTTCAATTTGAAGGTATTTCTTGCCTGGATGGTTTTGGCTGCCGCACAAAGTGTGGCGGTTTCTTTCCTAGCATATGAATGTTGGGGGTTTAGTGCGCTCAAAGACAATACAACTCTTCCTATTGGAACGGCATTATTTTGGGCACTCGTGATAGTGATAAACGCCAAAATTCAGTTCTTGGAGACTCATAACATTCAATGGTTTGCATTTGCCTCGTTTTTTGTATCAGCTTTGGGATACGGCCTTTGGAATATTTTGATCATGTTGTTGAATCGGAACAAAGAACAGCCCATTTTTTTCGTAAACTATGGCTTATTGGAGTTTGGGGGTGATTTCTCTTGGTGGGCCACAGTTTTGATGCTTTTCACAGTGTTGCTTCTTTTAGATCTTCTCATAAAGGTGGTCAAATTCATATTTGCACCTACCGACACTGAAATTTTTCAACTATTTGAAAAAGATATTCACATGAGAAGAACATTTGAGCAGAACGCTTTAAACGAGTTACAGCAAAGTTGGTTCTTTGCTAGGGACCCGTCAACCACAAAAAACAAGATCTTGTCCCTTTTTAAAATCTTTGGATTCCGGGGTAAGATACAGTTGACTGATGCCGTACAAGATGAGAGCTTAGGTTCGGTAGTGTATCGAAAAAGAGCTGGCACCCAGACTTTGGATAGCGAATTGCCACCCAGCTCTGCAGGTTTCTCTTTAATCGAAGGAGATTTTGAAACACCGCAAATGGATGGATATGAAATACTTCCCAGTGGAGCAAAAATGAAGATTAAAAAGAGTGGTGTTCTCGCAAAAATTGAGAGGAGAATACGAAAGAAAGAAGAGGATATTGATGTAGACCGGATTATCGGGGAGCGGATGAGAAATCTAGAATAAAATAAACAAGCTAGCCTTCGTTTGAAAACTATTCTTTCAATTCAGCCTTTATATTACATCAAGTCTATTCACTAAGATAAAAAGAAACATAAAGCCTCTGAACAGGAACGTGACAAAACTGCCCGGCAATTCCTTAATCGGGTTATTTTTGCACTAATTTTCGGCGATCTTGAATGCAAATGAAATAAATGTGGATGCAACAATCAAAGCGCATATCATGTTGGGGCCAAATTTGTCAGCATACTGCGTGACCTTTTTCTCTCTGATAGCCAAGGTTCTGCGAATGTATTTGTAAGTTGCATAAGCCATGGTGAACAAAGCCGATACAAAAAAGCCAATCGACGCAACTAACGCACTCTTGTTACCGTAGTTGATAAGAGTGGTGGCAGTGGCTCCAAGGATCATTCCAATAGACAACCAACTCAAGAATGTTCTTTCGGCAGCAAAGTAAACCTTAGGCTCAATTCTCACCGGTACACAAATAACTTTGCCCTTGGGCAATCTGGAACGGAATGTGGTATTCAAATCAAAGTTTGTACCTGGCTTGATTGTGAAGCTGCGGTCATCATTGAAGATATGAAGAAATTGTCCATACATTTTTGCAAAAAAGTCGGCGAGGGGAGAATCTGTTTTTCTTGAAGCGAAAGATGAAGGCAATAACAAAGGTGAACTTTCGTCAAGGTCTTCCTCCAAAGGGTTGATATCATTTGAGAAATGAACATACCTTCTTCCGTAGTCGTCATCAATCATCTCTTCTTCGTCCAAATCATCGCCAGATGATGATGACTTAGCTTTATTCTGTTGCCTGAGAATACCGTAATCTTGTTCAATCTTTGGCTTTCTGATATCGACGTCCATTTGTGGATACCAAAATGGCAACAAAGTAACTTGGTCTGTTAATAAAGTAGCACCACCATGGATAAATTTAGAGTATTTCGGAACAGCCTCAACAAGGTGTGAGGTCACTAAATCTCTAACCCAAGCTGGTGGTTCTTGTCCCATCTGAGTTTGCAATTTGACTTCCAAAACAGCGTACGGGAATCGGCACACGTCTTTTTCAGGTAATTGCGAGAACGGGTAGTCGACGCCAATATCCATTCTTCTCCAATTACCATTCGTGCGGTCATGCCCATCGAAGTCATCTTCTCTCACCATGGTCAACTCCGTGTCCAAAGAAATTCTAACTCTGGCATCACCGGGTAATTGGAAGGCAGTTCTATTGTAGAAGGATCTCATAACGGGTCTGAATTTTTTCTTGAGCACAGAGTACTGTACTTCCTTCGCCAATGCTTCCAAATTATCAATTTCTTTAAGAGGCTTCTTTCCATCTTTTCTCGCTTTCTCAAAAGCTTGAGCTGCAGTATACTCTCCACGTAAGAATTGGTTTACCTTGTTCTCTTTCAATGCAAACCGAGCCTTCACAGACTTTTCTCCGGTCCAATCTTCTCTGTGAGTCTTTCTTTCGACAAAAATTTGGTCTGACTTCATTCCACCATACCATCTCAATCTGATAGCCTCCGCTCCTTCATCTTTCTTTAGTCTACCATAATACAACTCCATATCCTTATTGTCAAAGTAGATGGAAGTGATTGCTGAATCTTCTTGGTCAAACTCCTTGTCGGCATTAAAAACCAATACTGGCAAATGCTTCAAGACTATCAATTTCAATTCGGTGATGTTATCTGGATGAACCCAGTACTTGGTAGTTTGCCTCACAAAGTTTTGTTGGGAACCACCAGCAGCAGAATCTCCTTTTACTGGGTTACCCCTGGTTCTCACCAAGTCATACAACTTAGACAATTTTACGATCAACTTGTCATAGTTATCTTTGTAAAATGGCTTAGCATTCAATCTCACTTGAAAGATGGGTTTCAAGGCAAATTTGGTGGTTTTATCGTGCTTCTTCAAGATTTTTTGAAACCCAGTGTAGTTCAATCTAGTGAACTTTGCCAAATCATGGACATCTGCAATAATATCAGACAACTCGTCCTCCAATTCATCGAAATCCAGTTCCAGCGGTTTATTGGGTGAATTTGGATTTGTCAACGCATCGACAACTTCATAAACGTACTTTTCGGCGTCCTTGATACGACGGTTAACCTCAGTGTTTTTCACTTTCGTAAAAGTATAAACCTTGTCTAACTCGGACTCCAAAGCAGCCAAGAAGTCTTCTTCATACTCATTAGTCCACTCATAGTCCGAGTCTTTCAATTTCTTCTTGATCTGATGTTTCAAGTCATCATACGCTATGTAGTAAAAACTGTAGTTCTTGATGAGAGCTTTTCTCAAATGCTCCCCAAATTTCATGACTTGTGAATCAAAAGCAAGGCTCTTTGCGTCAATGAGAACAAATTTAAGGAGAGTATCGAAGATGGGAAATCTTTTCAATGTTCAAGCGGACGTAGTGAATATGTAAGGAGTTTAAATTTGGGTCCAGAAAATGTATCGATAAATTTGTTCCTGCCTCCAATGCTCAATTGATTAAGGAAAGAAGTAATTCCGCGAAACCCACGTGCGGAGACTTGTCTCCATGGTCTTACTACTCATATGCCAAGACTGTTAGTTGTAAGATTTGGCTGGCTTTTCTTCCTCTTTTCAAGCTGTCAAAAAATTGTAGAAGATTGCCTAGGTTCGAAATGATATACGAAAATCAGAATTTCTATCACATACACAAAACACATACATCGGCACGGAATATTCTATGCTCACCTTTTCTGCTTGTGTAAAAATATTGTATACAGCACGATCTTATTTGAGACGGCTACCCAAAAAATATCAAAAAAGGTCGTACCCGGATTCGAACCGGGGTTGTTCGGATCAAAACCGAAAGTGATAACCACTACACTATACAACCTTTTTGGGTTATCTGGACACAAAGGCACAACTATATCAAAGAAAATACAAATGTCCTGCATTTTCTACTCCACTTAATCTTTTTTCCAGTTGACGCGAGCAAGTTTTCCCCGCGAATCAACTTCACATATGACTTAAGGATGCTTACGATTAAGAGAAAATTTTCTGCTATTCTGCGTCAAAAGGCAGACTTTTCACACGTTGTTGTTGGTGGCGGTATTGTTGGGGTCGCAGTTGCTAGCGAATTGCAGCAAATTTCTTCCAATAATGTAGCTGTTTTAGAACAGCACTCAATGATTGGTATGGAGACCACCAGTCGCAACTCGGAAGTTATACACGCAGGCATTTACTATCCTCCAAGCTCGCTTAAAGCACGTTTATGTGTAAGAGGCAAAGAACTTATCTATCGGAAGCTTGATCCCAAAATTGTGCCTTATCAGCAATGTGGGAAATGGATTGTTGCGCAAAACGAACGCGAAGCCAACTACTTAGAAAAGCTACACCAAAACGCCTCAGACATGTCTGTATGCACAAAGTTTATCAAACCCGATAAGATCAAAGAGTTGCATCCTTTGATACGCGCCGATTGTGGTGCTCTCGAGTCACCAACCACTGGAATAATTTCATCTCATGATTTTATTCGATACTTTCAGGCGTGTTTTGAAAATGCAGAAGGTACATTAGCAATGAACACTCGTGTTGACGATTTGGGATATCTCTCTGATCATAGAGAGTATGCTGTAAATTTTACAGAAATGATATCAGGCGAGCAGTTCTCTATTTCAGCAGAAAATATCATCAATTGTGCCGGCCTTTACGCTCCAAAAATAGCCAATATGATTCTACCGCCAGAGAGACACTTTCGAAGTTTATTTGCGAAAGGAAGCTACTTTTCTTATGTGCCAGAGACCCCGATTTCAAGTAAACAGATTACCACTCGCTTAATTTACCCATGTCCTCATCCAAACGCGTCTGGTTTGGGAACACATATGACGTTTGATATGGGAGGACAAATTAGGTTCGGGCCTGATCTAGAGTGGATCGACGAACTGATAAACGATGCCTCTGCTTTGGATTATAACGTTTCGTCGAAGAACATTGAATCAGCACAAAAAGCCATCGCTACATACTATCCCTCGATCAAATTGTCAGAAATACAACCCTCATATTCTGGATTCCGGCCAAAGTTGGTCTCACAAAGTGAAAGTGTGGATAAATTCAGTGATTTCTACATCAAAGAGGAAAAAGATTATCCAGGTTTCGTGAATATGATCGGAATTGAAAGCCCTGGATTAACTTCAGCTTTTGCTATCGCAGAATATGTGAAAGAAATTTACCACAGTTGAAGCTGAATTCATGCTATATGAATGGATAATGGTCAGGATTCATGCAGAACCTGATTTCTTACCTCGTGGTATCGGCGAATTGATGCTGACCCGTACATTTTTCTAGCCTAATTTTTGTCTCTTTTCATCACCCTCATTTCTTTTAGTAGGCAAGTCACGCGGCAGCGTCGCAAGAGGCGACTCCGTGAAGTATTCGGACATCAAAGCCAGTGTCAGATTGCATCTTCTGGATGGATCAAGCTGTGTCAATGCTATCATCAAATCTAATGCCTTTTCTGTTGCTGCGCTGAATCTATTCCGAAGCTCTTGTCGGGAAGGAAGGGGATACACTCTCAAAGCGTCATACAATGGCAAATTGGAAACATTTGGCCATACTTGTTCTGTTGGTGTACCTAGCGCTTTGAAGGTAACGTCAAGTTGATCTAGATCGTCCTTTCCTGGAAGATAGGGAGTTCTGAGCATGAGTTCTGCGAAAATAATGCCCACTGCCCAGATATCAACGGCGCCAGTGTAATGTTTTGCGCCAAAAAGCAATTCTGGAGCACGATACCAGCGAGTGACAACTTTCGGGGTAAAATCCTCGTTTGCGTTTCCAAAAGCACGAGCTAATCCGAAATCAGCAATCTTAAGCTGCCCATCGGGCGCCAAAAGTAAATTATTGGGTTTCAAGTCTCGATGAAGAATAAAGTTTCGATGACAGTGGTGTATGCCACGAAGTGTCATGAGAAGCCACGATTTAATATCTGATGATTTAAAGACGATGCTCTGGTCTTTGATGAGAACTTCCAAATCACAGGGCAAAAACTCTAGCACGAGATTTAGGTTGTTGTCATGCGACATGAAGACGTCAATTAGCTCAACTATGTTTGGATGGCGAAGTTCTTTCAAATATTTTACCTCACGGATTGCAGACATATCGAGGCCATCTTTAAACAAACCTGTCTTTATTTCCTTGGTGGCGATTCTGCGATTTGTTTTAACTTGTTTGCCGACGTACACAACGGCATATGTACCTTCTCCAACCTTCAGGTCCTTCGTATAGGTCTGAGCTGCTGCTGCCGGCATTGTGTTCCTTAAAATTTAGAAATTGAAAGTAGATTTTAACTGAGCGGGTGATGTCAAAATACAGAACAAGTGCGCAGCTCGCGCACGTAGATGTGAGCATGTCAGATTTAATAAAACCAAATGAATAAATAACGAAATTTATGGAGTGAAGAAGAAGAATTCTTCTTTGAGTTTCTTAGCTATCAAGTCATGGATTTAAACCATTTGAGAAATAAATAAAAAGGGCTGGTATGGCAGTACTTATTGATGACTAGCTTCCAATATTGCTATCAGCTATTTAATAATTTGTGTATATGTTTCAGCTCACTAATATAATTAAATCCCTTCACATTCCCACTGTGCAAATACATACCAGCTGTTTCCACTGTCTCCGATTACCAAACCACGGTATAATCCTTTTTCTTGACAAAGAAGCTTCAGTTGATGAATGCCATAGGGCTTGTGAGGTTCATCTTTCACAAGTTTGGTGTACTTTCCTGAGGGACTCTCAATCACAATCTTGAAATCTTGGTTCATAATTCCTGAACCACTATTCAAGCCCATGGACGGATGTACCTCCACCTCAAAAGTATAATTGTTATTAACACTAATCGCACTTAGTTGTGGTCGCTTGATGTAGAGATCGTTGTTTTGACTTCGTATCGTCGGAAACCGGGGAACAAACGCGGTCAGTTTGCTCTTTCCGCTGTGAGACAACGGAATCACACATGCTAACTCGTGTATGTTATCGAATTGGGTCTGTAAGCCTTTTTGGCCTGCAAAAATTTGTAGCACACCAATACTCTCGCCTTCGGGTAAAATTGCCTTAATCTTCGCTATTCTCCGTGAATTCTTCCAATAAACCTGACACAAAGTGAAGTCGTTGGTTGTTTTACGGGAAGTTTTGACGAGAGAAAATAACTCGACAGACGCAGGGACAATAAGATCCGCCTCAAAAAATTCAAAATCTCTCATGCGAGTCAAAGAGTTGTTGAAATTAAGAAATTCGAGATTATGCTTTTTGAAGCTTGAGTACATGCGAGGTAGATGAAATGCAATGTTGAGATCTACCGGTGGGCAGACATGTTGTAACTCTATCATAGATGGAATATGTGTCGAGACCATATTGATGGGGGATGTGAGAAAGTAGAACTCATTAAGACCTTTGATATTGCACATTGCGCCGTTTTGGAAACACATCAAATCAACTAACCTGAATGATCCATTTTTTCTATCGTCGGTTTGCAACATCACAGAAAGCCAACAATGATTGACCAGAAATTGGTCAGAATGATAATATTCATTGGGCTTCTTCCAAAACCCAAATACAACCTCTGAAGGGATGCGAAGAGCCTCAAGAAGCTTTTTGAACAAATAGTTGAGTTGGAATATGGTGGCCTCGCCTTTTCTCATAACCTCATGAACCTTGGGTTTCAATTGCAGTATCTTTGAAGACTCCTCAATGATGCGGAACTTACAAAGATGCATTAAGACAGCTCTTATTTGGCTGGGTCGATGTGAGCCAAATTTGACACTTATGTCCGTTATTAAGTCGTTGAGATCAGAATTGTGATCATATTTATCCAGGAATTCGTTGATCTTCCGAATGTTCACAACGATATCTGATTCTTGGGGCTCATCAGGCCCGAAAGTTTCACTCACATTGACAGATGTAAGAAACTCAAGTGGCTTCACAATAAAGTTGGCTTCGGTTCGCACAATTTGTTTAGTACGAGCTTGTTTGTCCTGCAGAGTTAGGGTATTCATCCGATTGAGTTCGGACTTCATTGTTTGCCAGTCATCAGGCTCCTGAAAAAGTCTCTGCTCCATCAAATTCTGCTCCGGTTTTTTTTTCTTCAACATTTTGAAAATGTTTGGATGTTTCGATCTTTTTGATTTGAAGACGGAGTTCATGATATCTTCGCTGTCACCGAGAGATAGTTTCGACAATTCTTCTTCCCCATTGCTAGCTTCTGAATGATTATTGCGTACTTCTTTTTCAAATTTGTGACGCGAAAATGATCCAGCACTTGTGGCACTAAGCTCAGATAAGTTGAGAACATCACTCTGTAATGATTTCATTGAATTCTTCAATTCCTCGGGATATTGTGATCGACTACTTAGCTTTCCATCGATTGTAGCACCAGAAGCTCTAAAGTCATCAGCGTCAAATGGGACTCGGGCATGTTTGGGCGGAGGAGGCGGTGGAGCGTCTTCTGAATCGAGATCTTCGTGGTTCTCAAGCTTATATCCTAAATCCTCATTGGACACATAATTGCGCTTAAACAGAGATAAGTCTTCACTGACAAAACTGTTATTCCCTGGAGAATATTGTTTTTGTTGAACATGTGATTTCTCTAATTCTTTCAAGTGGTGCAATTGCAATTCCAACTCCTGCTTTTTTTGCGCTAATGAATGATAAAACTCGTCATTTGGAGAAGCGCTTGTGCCAATATAGCCCAGTCCATTAACGGCAGGCTGTGTTTGAAAGATGTCAGCAGAGCGAGTCTTGGCTGGAGATTTATCTGCTGAGATTATCTGGCTAATTCTTTTCGTCTCCATAAAATTATCAGTAGTTTGTGCCTTTGTGAGACCCAGGCTCAAAACGTGCAGCGAATAAAATTGGGGCTGCTTTTTCTTGTGATTTGTCTTGTACAGAAATGAATTATTGTGTTCATCAAAGGAATCGTCATATTCATCTAGTGCTGGCGTCAGGTGGGACTTTGCTGGATTAGTATACGCATACTCGTGGCCAGGGCTTTTCGATGGTGTCATTTGCTTGATTGTACGATCACCATACTCGCATGAATTGGGCTTGCTCGGAGTAGCAGAATTGGAACCTGAACTATGGTTTTTTGGAGGGGATGTCATATATTTTGCCTTTGGGGAAGTGATGTACTTACCTGTGGAGGAAACCACATGTTGATCAGGCGGTACTGTCCCGTAATCATTCTGAAGAGAACAGCCGTGTTTTGCTTGTACTGGAGAATAGCTGATGACAGATTTTTTGGGAGTCTGTTGAGCTGAACAAGGCGCTGAAACTACCTTTACAAAATCTCTTGGAAAGATCCCCTCAGCCCCATTTCTCATCAAGCTCCCTTGCCACCACAGTTCATCCACAATGTGAAACACCTTGATCAGTTCGTTTTCCAAAAAGCCAAGATCACCCTCTTGCTCTCCAGTCCACGAAACATTCGTTTTCACCAAGAACGGTAATGGCGGAGTGGTCATGGGTATAGTATGCGCACCGGATTGATGGCCAATCAGTCAGAACGAACCAGGGGCGAGACGTATGGTCAATAAGTAGGCGTATAAAGACCAATACAAACAACCTTCAGACCTTCAGACACAGCGACGTATTGACATACCAGCATTTTCGCAGACCTTCCCAGGTGACGTACCTGAGTGCTGCGAGGGACAGGAGAATTACTTGATTCGGATAGATCATAAACATAAACCAGCATTCCGTTCGTCACGTGATTATTTTCGATACAGACCATAAATAGCCAAAATCGTTTCTAAAGAAACAATAAATAAAAAGGAAATGCTTTAATATACGAGAACTCTTGTTCATGATTCCGAGTCGGATATCTGGACTGATATCATTGTACTTCTTTGGCTCGTTTGCGACTAGGTATAAATTAAACACGTGGGATCCATGTCAGACATCATCATTATTCCAGATTTAACATTTGCAACTGTAGCCTGAAATCATCCCTCTTTAGCTTTTCCTAATTCGGAGCTGGCGACTATGATTGACGAACGCCACTAACAATATCGTCGACTCTTAATAAGAGACACGCGCTCTCGATTGCGGTTTTGATTGATTGTTGTTTGATAACCTCGGGCTCCCAGATTCCGTAGTCATTCATGTCAACTAGCTTACCCGAGTCTCCGTTCACACCATATGTGTGCTGACCTTGTGCGTGTTTTGCTCTCAACTCAGACAAGACACGGATAGGTTTTCCGCCGCAATTTTGAATCAAAGTTCTTGGAATGACCTCAAAAGCATCAGCAACAGCCTGGTATGGCCATTGCGCGACACCGTCAATGCTTTTCGCCTTTTCCGAGAGTTTCACACTGACAGCCATTTCTGTAGCACCTCCGCCAGGACTTAAGGATGGTTCAAACATGACATTTCTTGCCACTGCCATGGCATCCTGTAGGTTGCGCTCAATTTCATTCAAGATATCCTTTGAGGCACCTCTTAACAAGATGGTACACGCAGAAGGGTCCCTGCACTCAACCATGTAGGTGAAGTACTCATCGCCAATGAGTTCGACTTTGAAAAGCCCGCACTTCGTGCCGACATCAGACTCCTTCAAATCCTCTATGCGGTTTACAATAGTTGCTCCTGTTGCACGAGCAATTCTGTTGTTGTCGGATTTTTTAACCCTTCTTAATGCAGTTACGCCACCCTTCAACAAATAGTGTTGGGCCAAATCAGAGACACCTTTCTCTGTGATGACCACATCAGGCTTAAACTCCAAAAGCTGCTCGCAGAGTACGCGCACCTGCTCCTCCTCGATTTGCAAGATTCTGTTCCAGTCTTCCTCCTTCGTGATCTCAATATTGGTCTGAGATTCACCTTTCTTGTACTCCAATGGACAGTCCAACAAGATGACACGCGGGTTTTCGATACGTCTTTTCATCTTTGGGTGCGTCACATCTTTGTTCAACAAGATACCGTCCAAGACCTCTGAGTCAGTGACCTCTCCACCGGGAATTTTCTCGACACGTGCATACCTCTTGATGTCAATCTCTTTCTGGTCACCATTTTCAACTGTAACAGTCTTAACGGCTTTTAAAGCCAACTCGCACATCTTCTGCGACCATTTGTTGATGTATTTGGTCCCAATGGAAGCCTTGATCAATTTGATCATGGCCTCATCGTTCTCGATATCAATGGAAACGGAAACAGAGTGTATGATTTCCAAAGCGTCTGCCAAAGCCTGTTTCAATGCCTGGATTATAACCACCGGGTGCAAGTGTTTCTCGATGTAGGGAAAAGCCTGGGCCAAAATTTCACCCGCCAAGATGATGACCGTGGTGGTACCATCGCCAACCTCCTCGTCCTGTGTTCTACTTAGTTCGATCATAGACTTGGCCGCGGGATGGGATACATCGATTTCTCTCAAGATTGCATGACCGTCGTTCGTTAAAGTGATACCTCCCATTGGATCCAACAACATCTTGAGCATGGCCTTGGGGCCTAAGCAAGTGCGGATGATGTCGGCCACAGCCTTTGCGGCAGTGATGTTGGCAACTTGCGCCTGACGCCCACTTTGCCTTTCGGTGTTAGCGTTGATGTATACAACTGGAGCTTGCATTCTGGCGTTGGATTGGACTCAAAGCAAGCACTTAATCGATGTGTATTTGTCGTTCTTCCGGGTTGGCACACTACAGTTTTTTTTCGGGCCGCGCCGCGAGACCGTCTGCATGTTGCGAGGGGAAAAGTGAGAGAGTCTAAAAGAATTACCCTGACTGTCTAGTAATGAAGACGTGGCGTACGTGTCTAAAATTCATGACTTTGAGCTGAATATCAGAATTTAAAATGACGTGTAGAAAGAACAAAACTAAGTTGGTGATAACTTTGAGATATGGCATGTTTCGCAGTTATATCTTTATGTAATTATTCTCGCTCCGCATCTTTGAAATTCTTCTAAATTTGCTTCGAAAAGTGAATATTGCCAAACGTGAAGGTTTTTGCAATCAGTTACTGATTTTGAGCCGCAAGCAAGTCTTGCAACTCTTCTCCTTGAATTGCTCCTCTTCTATTCAAGAAAAAAAAAAACAGTTTATACATCAACCAGATTAGATACGTTCTTCATATTCGCGAGCCACGCGGTCTCCCCGCCAGAAAACAACTGAATACCGCGTGTGGGCAATCCAAATTCTTCCACAAATACCAAAACGCAATGAACTATATCAACGCAAACTTTACATCTTTGCTGGATCTAGATGATCTTGATACGAAAATTGCTCGCTTGAGCGAAGTTAAGCAGGAGCTTTCCCAAACGATAGTAGCCAAATCTTCTGGCGCACACTATGATACTCCAACGGCTATCCCGACCCAAATCTTAGACTTCATTCAAGATATTGAAGGTCTCTCTCCCGCCAGTTCACTTGACAGAATAGATTCGCTTATAAAAAAATATGGGAGTGTGGCAATTCTTACAAAAATCCGGTCTCTTCTTGAGTCTAGGAAATCATTGATGTCTGAGCACGCAGAGATTGAGGCCAGTGTCGCCGTAGAAAGCCAGATTAATCAGCTTTCAAATGTGCCGAACACTGAAGAGGTTCAGAGAATTTCCATTGAAATTGGCCAAATGAAAGCCAGCGCTCCAATGTGTGATATATTGCACACGTCATTGAGACAGGTCATCAATTCTAAACGTGCCTCACTTTCGGCTACATTATCTTCTCGCTTAGCAGAGATAAAGTGGCTTTCATCAAAAGAGAAGGTGACAATTAATGCAGACAAGTTCAAAGATATCTCCACCATATTCAACGAACTTGTTCAGCTTCAGACATGCGATGCTGTTCCTAATTATCCAGATGTGTGGTGGGGTCTAGAAACTCTTCTTGCCCCGTTCACTCTAAGATTTAACTTCCACTTTCGCGATTCGCCCGAAACCAATAAATTAAGCAAGCCTGAATGGGCCCTTACTTATGCCGAAGAGTTTTTGAATGACAATCTCCTGACCCTAGAATTCATTATAGGGGATACTTTTTTTGACCACGAAAAAATTGGGGTTTACGAGATCATTTCTGCCGTCCTTGTTCCTGTTCGTGAAAAGCTCAAGATCATGTTAGATATGATCAATCAAAAAATCTCCGAAAGCCATGATGACGAGAAAGCTACTGATCAGTTTGGAAGGCTAATATCACACTTGATCTTCGAGGTCACTTCTTTCGACCAAAGAATGCGAAACAAATATAAATACAATCCATTTATTAAAAAATTGGATTCTGTGCCTGAGAAAAAATGGATGGGACTTACTGGCGACATTTTGCTTTCAAAGGAAAAGGAAAAGGAAAGTTTGTCAGTAGTTAATTGGTTAAATCTAGAGCTTCGCTTGGCAAAGGTGCGATTTAATACCGAGATAATTTCACCTGATAATGCCTTTGAAATTGATGATGAATTCACTGCAAACTTAGACTCTCCCGAAAGTATTGTCAAGCCAACATATTCCGCGTATGGTCTATCTAAGCTATTCGATAACCTTACCTCACATTTTAGAACTATTAATATCGTGAAATATCAGTTGAGGTTTGTGTCTCATATCCAGCTTGCATTTTTAGATCAGTACTTGGAAGAATTAGAAAAGCAACTTCGCCAGTTCAATGATTCGCTAAGACTGAAACTTATTTCAAGTTTTATGAAAACAACAGTTAAAAATGAAGCCAATCCCACTACACAAACTGTGGTCACTAACGGTTTAACTGGCCTAAAAATGTTGACAGGAATTTTTTGTCTGACAAAATTTGTAATCGGCAAAATGGAGGAGTGGGCAGAAAGTTTAATTTATATCCAGCTCTGGGACTATTGTCAAAGCAAATCGGGAGACTCTGGCGATTCGATATTCGATGCTCCAATCAAAGAATATAAAAAACTTTTAACCAGGGTTTTGAGCAAGTATGAAGAATTTTTTAAAAAGGAGATTCGAGGAGCATTGAAAGATTATGTGAATAATTCTTCTTGGGATGATGAAGACTCACATTCGACATCCCAGATTTCTACGTCCTTGTCAGGTATTACCGCAACAATTCCAGCGTATACATCCTATTTGAGGAGGTCGCTACTGGAAATTGATTACGCCATGATTTCCAGCAGCTTGTGCGATTCATTCGCCTATATCTTACTTGAGTATGTGATCACCAACAATCAATTCACTCGTCGCGGGCTTAACCAGCTCCATACGGACATAAATTTTATGGAGAGCACATTGAAGGATCACTTGTTATTAGACCAGCTGCACAGATACTCAAATGCAGAGAACAAAAACTATAAGAAAGTTCGACAGTCAATCGAGATGATGAGTCGGTTTGATGCCACAGGAGCCAAACTATTGAAAAAACAATTTCTGAATAGTGAAACCATTCGCAGTCAATTCGATAGTAGATTGGACTCCTTGAGTGATGGCGAGTGTCTCGATTTATTATTTAGGATTATTTAAAGGATTTATTGATCTTTTCTTGAATAAAAAAAATGGCAAATTGTCTCTATGCACAAATTTTAGTCACAGCCATCAAAATAAATGCGCATTTTGACTATGCTTCGAGGACAGTATGTTCGCACCAGAACGCGTCTTGAGCGTGATACAAGCACTAGTGTCTCAAATAGAGTCTGACAAAAAAAAAGCTTCTCCCTTTTATCTATCTGTTGTACAATCCTTATTGACGTGAGGCTCGAGAAAGAAAAGAAAGACAATGTCACTTACAAGAAAAAGAGTACGTTTCGTTATTCAATCTAGCCACACGTAACTTTGGAAACTAACATTAAAGCAATTGCTAGACGTGCAGAGTTCGCCCAAAAGACAAGTACACAAATATGAACCTGTAGCTAAGCTTTTCAGCGTGAAAGCAGATCAGCCTCATTTGCTCATTCCTAAAATCTCACGAGGCGTAATCGTGGGCCGGAGTAGCTCATGTGATATCAAGATCAGCGGAGGCGACGTATCTTCCAAACACTGCCATTTCACATTGTCCAATACGAATGGTAATGAGTATCTATCTTTGACAGATACTAGCTCAAATGGCACTTCTGTGAATGGAGAGGTTCTCGGAAGAGGCATTAGCACACTTCTCCGTAGCGGAGACAAGATTTCTTTCGCCAGAAGCAGCTCCTACATTTTTCGATACGTGGGCGAAGATCTAGCTAGCACAAGAAAGTCTTTCTTTGACGATTACATTCTTCAAAATCAGTTGGGAACTGGCCATTATGCTGTCGTGCGGGAGGCAAGGGATCGTACTACAGGGGATATAGTAGCGGTCAAGATATTTCACCCTAACAAGACAAAGTCAAACGCAAACAATGATCAGGGAAGTGAGGAAACCAAATTACGCCAGGAAATGAACCTTCTATTGTCAACAAATCACCCAAACATCGTCAGATTTATTTCACATTACGTCGAGCCAATCAACGAATTTTCCTCGACAACCTACTTGGTTTTGGAGAAAGTAAATAGCGGTGAGCTTTTTCAGCGCATTATCAACAAGCTGAAACTCAGGCAAGACGAGACAAAAGCACTTTACAAACAGCTCTTGTCTGGTTTACATTACTTACACGAAAAAAACATCATACACAGGGACATAAAGCCAGAAAATATTCTTCTTGATATCACGCCGAGAAGTTCACTGAGTCCCGGGCAAACTGGCCCGTGGGACGAAAACGAATACGATGTTCGAGTCAAAATTGCTGACTTTGGTCTTGCAAAGTTTATCGGAGAGCTCAAATTCACAAATACACTATGCGGAACACCTGCCTACGTTGCCCCTGAAGTTTTGAACAACAATCAAAACTACACAACGAAAGTTGACATTTGGCTGGCTGGAGTATTATTATACGTCTGTCTTTGTGGGTTTCCGCCCTTTAGTGATGAGCTAGGTCCACCAAGCATGCGTGAACAAATTCTCGAGGGAAAATTTGCGTTCTACTCTCCGTACTGGGATGATATCGAAGATAGCGCTTTGGACTTAATTAACAACTTACTTCTTGTTGATCCTATGAAAAGATACGACATATCTCAGTCGAGTCAACATTTCTGGTTCGATGAAAATGATGATGTCATGAACCAAGAATCTTCGTCTTCGCTAAACAGGGATAGTCTCCAATCAATTAGCTCAGCGACTGTGCCCCTCACACTCAAGGAACGGTTTACTTCAGAGCTTAATTTTGGAGCGTAACTTCGGGCTTCGGCTCACTGCAAACTCTTGATAGCATTTGATCTCGTTACAAAAAATGCGTTCAACAAGACTTGATTGCTAGCAGCTAACTCACGGTAAGACTCAGGGACACTACTGATACCCTGCGCGAGTATTCTGTCCAACTTTTCCTTGAGGCCACGCAAGTTAGTGAGTATCATAGTTGCCTTCGCGTGACTGCCAGCTCTGGTGTGAGCATCGAATTGGCCAATCAAGCATGAAATATCACTATTCGCCTCGACACCCAATTTGAACCATTCCAAAGCTTTAGATACATTATTGAAAACATTGAGCTCCATGAAGCCCAAAGATGGGAGACTTTCTTGTAGCCCCTTAGAAGCACTTATTTCCAAGTGATATCTGGACAAGATAGGGTCAGTTATAGAGTAAAGCTGGCCCAAATAATAGTGCGCTTTGACTATGTGCGAATCAAGTTGCCCAAAACGAATCGCCTTTTCAAAACACAATTTGGCTGCATTTAAGTTCGGGCGAGGCTTGCAGTAGTGATAATAGTACACACCTAGATTAGAGTGTACATGGCTCGCTTGTATTGTGTCGTTTTCCATCTCCAAAAACTGTTGCCAGTATTTTTCGGCCTGTTCGTGATATGACTTCGAGAAGGCGAAATCTCCCGCTAGTTTGAACACCAATGGATGCTTTTGTTCCGTAAGCTGCCGTATGAGATTGTTTGCATGATCGCGGTCTTCTTTTGATGTCTCCTTAGAGGCCACGGCTTCAAATGCTAACATGGCTATTGCATCATTGTTGCCCAACTCCGCAGCTTGCTCAACGAGCTCGTTCTCTAAGTCCACGAGATTTTTGTTGATTGAGTTTGTGACACTCCGTAAATCGTGGAGAATTGACCGAAGCATCATGAGGTCATCATGCTTTGTATATATCGGTAATTGAATCTCTTGCGGGGTGTCTAGATTCGTGTAAACTGTGTTCAAAATGGGCATCGCCTTCTTATACGCGAGACGTGAGTCATTGTCAAAGAGAAGTCTATTAATGGTCTTTTTCTTCGGTAGAATGGATTCAAGCGTAGGTCTAGATCCGGTCAGATGAAACCGAATGGCCAAGCGACTCAACATTGTGGGCTCTCGTATTTTTGAGTAAGCGTATATTGTGGCGCCATTAAAGCCCATTCTCGGATTTCGCCTAAAAGTCACGTGTCATAGTGAGCGACCCCGGATACTAATCCTGCATCTCCCTCACAACTTCTACAGAGCCACGCTTGAATTTCAATTCCTTTATATTCTAAACTAATTCTTCTTAACAGACTAATCAAAACAGTCCACGCCGCAGAGTTTTTATAATACACGGATGTATTGCTGCAGTTGTTTTCAGCGAAAGTCATCTGGTTTGGGACTATGCGTCGCCGTTATAGTCAATGAACTGATCCTCATGGGCTGCTTGGGGCGGGGGACCAGAAGTAGGGGCATTGTTTGTCATTGACTGATTCTCTGGGAGTAGACCGTGCGTTTGAAATTCAGACCCTGGGATCTGTGTAGCAAATTCATACTCATGCGTATGGGGGGTCTCATCGCTGAAGGCGTGGGTTTGCTCTTCAACCGCCGGATTGAAGTCAGGAGCAGCGTACAGAGAACTGCTTTCTTGTAGCTCAGACTGGATATCTTTATCTGCTTTGTCGTTGAGTACATGAGTGTCGGCGTCACTGTTGACAAAGGAATGAACGTTCGTGGATGGGCTGTTAATAAGATGATCATGCTCGCGAATGGAATGGTGGGTGGGGACCTGATGACTGCCAGGTGTTTGAACTGCATTGAAGAAATCGGGGCTGTCATTGAAAATGTCCGTGTATTCGTTCTCGGGCTTTCTCGAAGAATGTTCTGGTATTTCGGGTTGTTTGGGGCCAATCCCTGTCAGATATTTTGTATCCGTACTGAGATTTGTTGAGGGACTCCGAGATCCATTGTGAAACTCACCAAGAGGAGAAATGCCTTTCATGGAAAAATCTTGTTCGTCTTGAGGTGACTGATGCCAATCAACATCATGCTTAAGGTTGAAGTCGTTTGACTCGTGAGAATCGTGACTCACCGTAAAAGAAGCTTTTGGTTCTGGAGCATGTATGGGTTCAAATGCATCAATTTCCGGAGCGCCTATATGATTTCCTTTGTGATCATGCTCGTAATGAGGAAGGGCAACAGATTGGAAACCGGGCACTTGATGTTCATTTTGTGACTTAACAAAATTGAGCAAGAACTCAAGTGATGTTTTAGACCCAACAAGTACATGCGGAATTGAAGAGCCACCTGGGGCAAAATATGCTGAGCTAACTTGCTGGGCTTCGGAAAAATCATCGCATATCGACCACTGGTTCAAGTTTGAGTTGATTCCGCTGAAAAAGTAGACAGAGAATTTGGGTGTTTGCGATAGTTTGAGTTTCAACTCACTAAAATCTTTGCTAACGCTGCTATCTAATAATGAGCTTGAGATAATGGAAGAGATCGGGTAAAAGATCCTGAACAAGATTTTTGAATTGTTCGAAATCGCTGCAAAAAAGTAGTTGACCTCGTTATTTTTCTTTGACAAAATCACCATTAAGTCCACAGTATTCATGAACTGGTCTAGCGTGAACGGAGACAAGTTTATGAGGGATGTTTTCAAAGCCTGATGGTCATGTTGTCCGCTCTTTATTCTTTGCCATGATCCCACTGAGAGTGAAGAGCAGTCAATAAAACAGTACTTATCGTTGAGTTCGTTTGGCATCTCAGAGTGTTGGTCAAGAGCACTGACGGAGATATTGGTTAGCAGGTTGGACCGAGACGTGGGACCGCTGGTGATACCTCGTGGCGAGATGCCCAGACGGCCACCCAGTTTCACGGGTTTGCCCATGCGCTCAAACTTTCTGAGCTTCGCTCGACGATTCTGAAACCAGATTCGCACGGCTTTTTCTGTCATACCCGTTCGTTCACTGATATCTTTCCTTTGATCCGGATTAGGGTTTTGATTGACATCAAATTCTCGTAGGAGGTAGTCTAATACCTCTCCGGAGGCACGAGATCGCTTCAGATTGGAATCCTCGGACATGATGCGTATTTTGCAATTGGACTTTCAACGAAGTGAGATCTCCTAGAGAATTTCGGGACGACAATATTTAGCTTGGTAATTGAAAATAATTATCCCGGAAACTTTTGCGGTGGCGATATAAATAGCAGCGTGCCGCAATCCGCAATTTCTTTTGGGTTTCCGTGTGATGATAAGCCTACTCGCTTTTTGTTGATGTCCACCCGGCTATGAACTTCTATGTTGTCCGGCTATTGGCGTGCTCAAAGAACGTGCTTGCATGGTTTCGTGGTCGTGCGCCTGTTCAACAAAATGCGGGACCGCCAAGTAGTGTTTTATTAAACACTTCTCGATTCGTTGGATACTAAATCAGAAGCATATGCCACAAAGACTCGAAATATATTTGTAGACTTCAAAAACTTTGTCGAGATAACCAGCAAAATGCTACGTGTATAAAATTGAGAAGGAAATGAATTGTACGACGAAATAAAAGAGTGTACTCAGGATGTTAGGGTGTTTCAGAACAACCACGTTGAGATGGTCGCATGCATTATGTTCGTATCCTTCAGTTATGTGCACAATGCGACGCATTGCAAAAGGCATTTTGCGATAACTTCGCGAATGTCTCACTGAGCTCACTATAAAAATTTTCTTCATGTCGCCTTTTAAAAATTAAGCCTCAGTTGAAAAAGAAAATAATCATAACATTAAGTCCTCTGGACTACTTTCTTCGAAAGCAGCAAAGCACAGCTTAATCTCCCGCCAAGGACGGGTGGTAGGCTCCCATGCTCTGTAATCGCACACCAAGTCCTTCAAAAGGTTCGTGTTTTTTATATGTTTAGTTTGAAGCAAATCATTTATCAAGCCTCGCACATGCCACGGCAAATGGTACAAGTTGCGCTCTGCATCTCCAGTATGCATGGTGCCCATCTTGAACTCTGCGTTCTTTCGTATTTTGAGACTTGTAGTTTCCAAAGCGAGTTTAATACCGGTGTCGTATACGTCGGGACATTTGATAATCTCTCCATGAGTGGCACAAATTGCCGAGGGGCCTCGCGATATTTCCAGTAGGTCTTTAAAAAGTTGATAATGATTTGCGTTTCCGACATTCTCCATAATTAGGATAATAGATAATAATCGGATCAAAAAGACTGGAACTTCAAGTTTTTTATCAACGAAAAGACCCTTGAATATATGGGGATGGCTAGTTTGGTATAACACTGACGATGAGATAGGAATGAATTGGTCATCAATAGACCCCATGAAGGCCAATTTGACGTTGGACTGACATAGATCATCCACACTCTCTGTCAATTTTTTGCTGGACTCAGAGTTGCTCTTTTGAAACTCGAACAATTCCATTATTATATCATACTCGTTGCAGGTGTAGGCCCTTCTGATAACTTTTGCATCGAGCCCTGGAAGAGGTCCCTGTAGGGCTCCAGACATGCTTAAAAACCCCACTTTTTTGTGTTTAAGCGCATAATCAGGTTTATTAATCAATTGTTGTAAGATCTGAATAGCTGCTGGACTAGCAGCTGAATTGGCGACCATGAACACAAAATCCGAATTTCTCATGTCTTCTCCCCAATTTCGTAGCAAACGTAGAGAGGTTCTTACTCTGGACTCGATAGTTCCGATCCCATCAAGAGCTATAGATTGAACCTGGATTTCCTTTGTTCCATCTTCTCTTGCCCACCGATTTACAGCACTGACAGCGTTCTCAGCTAATGTGGATGCGCTGCCAGTGCTTTGGGATATCACTGATCTCACAAACTTAGTGGGCAAAAAGCTATGCACGGAAATAACAAGCACCCTCTTTACAAGTTTCTTTCGCTTCTGAGCAACAGATTGGCTAGTAGACTTGTAAATGTGTGTCCCGGAAGTAGCTTCTTTACAAACTATTGCCTCACCCCATAGTCTTAACTTTGTGGACAACGTTATTACCCGGAAATTGGAATCAAGACCCGGTGAAACAGGTGTTAGACTACTCGGATCACCTGGATAATCTCTATCGGCTGGCGCAGGAAGTCTTTGGAGCAGTAGATCTTTTGTTATGACTTCATTACGATCTGCTTTGGAATTGTTCGTTTGTATCGATTTGGATGATTCGGCTGATTTTGCAATATATTGACTGGATACTTTTGCATCAGAAGTTATACCCGATGTTTTAATGGGCTGCAAAGATGATAAATTGTTTCGTGTCTGCCTTTTACTTTGATCTCCAGATTGCGTCTCCACTGATTTTGCCACTCTGGGAATTGCATTCTCAAGAAGCTGATGTGGCATGATTGGCTGTTTTTTTTCATTAAAACTTACAGGAGAATTTTCCGTGCTTGTGCCATACACAGCCAACGAAACGCTGTTCAGTGCATGAAGTTTGGAAACAGCATAGTGGCACGAATCTTTGTTCGATTCTACGGCTGCCTTTGCTTCCCGAAACACTTCGAGGTCACGCTTGTCTTCAGTATCACTTTCACAGTCTGCTGAATCTGCATTGGAGAAGCTAAGCCAAGATAGCCAGCCGTTCTGCAGATTGATTGTTTCGGAATTGTTGGTATTGTTTGCAGTTCTCGTGGGAATAGCCTCGATGAGGGGGACATGCGTTTTCAGTAGATCAGGTCTACTTTTAGAAGAGCCGGAGCCCCGCTCAACAGATTCACCAGCCACATTTGATTGTGGCCTCGTAACAGAAGACCACCAAGGGTTTTGCTGTTCCATATGGTGCCCAGCTTCGCGAGACGGCGGCGTTTCACTCGTTGCTTCTCGCAGGATAATAGACAGCCCCATTGACCACGACCAGAATGAGACTGATTTAGTTTGCTCCAGGGTCGCTGATTGAGGCTCCTTTCCACATTTGGAGTTCACTTCTTCAGAAGGATGTGGCTTTGCAAACGCCGATTCAGTTGATAGTGGCCACCATGAGCCCGAGACCAGAGCTGGCATAATTTATGTCGAAATGTCTGTATCCTTCTTTTTTTTTTTATCACAATGAGAATCCGTGGAGTGTGCCTAGTCTCACGGAGTGTACAAGTTAACAGTTGAGGTACTCTCACTATATGCGAACGTGCAATTGCGACAAGGTGGGTCTCCGCAAAAGAATACCCGACAGAGCCGGAATTTATTTTACAATTTGATAATTATATATTTGCCTGAAAAACAGATTAGAATATAATTTTAGGTTTTGGCAGAGAAGAAAAAAGTTGGTATCACTAAATAAACCCCGCAGCAAGGCAATAGATAATGTCTGGCTGAGACTGCTCTTGGAATATCGGATCGTTTATCTGGTGTATAATCTTTTGTCATTGCACAGGTCATGTTTAAGAGAGGCCGGAAGCCGCGCCTAAAAAAACTCACCTATTGAGCCGCACCTAAGCTACATAGTGTTCGCATTCACGAACAGCGAGGCAACTGCCCAACTCGACTATCCGGTATCTACCAGGCATCCATCTGGGCAATCTCTTTGTGGCTATATGCAATGACAGACCCATGGGGTATAATAACCGAGAGGCTTGCTGAGCGGGACAAGATTGAAAAACGCGACTCAGAGTACTTCCAAGCCTTTGCTCACCTATCCAAACTATTGGCACTCTCAGGGGATGCCAGTAATGATAGACTCGTGAAAGAAAATGCGCATCTCTGGGAAGAAAATGAGTCCCTCATAGCAAGATTGAATCTGCAAACATTGCGTTTTGAGAACGCCGAGACCCACGAAAAAGACTTGGTGAAAACAATCAAGGCACAAGAGGCACAAGTAGCGAGATTGCATAAAAAGATATCGCATTTGGCGCAAGAGCTCGAGGAAAAAAACAAGCTGTTTCAAATTATCAACGATGAGCACTTGATCTCGCACATACAGCAAAATGTGTTGAAGGACAAGGTAGAGCACTTGGAGCGTGAGTTGTTTGCAATGAAAGCGTGCAAGACCGCACGTGATTCTCATGATTCGTGATTTCATCAAACGGTACCGAGACACACGTTTATATTGGTTGCAGGTGAGCAATAAAGAGCTGCTTCTTTAAGTTTCCGTAGCAAAATTGACTGTTGTTGGTCGCCAAGACGATGTGCTTTGTCTGTATTTCTGACCACGAACAGAAAACGCTCATTGAAATCTACACGAAAAATGCAATTCCCCTTAAGTGCATCAATTCGACTTTACGTAAACTAAATGTTAAAAGCACACGAGGTGTTTCTCTTGCGAGCCTTTTACATTCTTACCAATTTGTCAAATTTCTGCTCGGCAGTAGACAACGATGTCACCACTACGCCGAGGGTCCCAGTGAAAGTAGCTGTTAAATATCCTGTCGCACTCACGATAATTGGTGACCTCTTTCGCCATCACCTCTTCCATAGGTTGAAAGACAACAAGATGAGATGGCCACTCATATGGCAAGTTCTGCAAGAAGGACACTGGATTATCGAAAAATTGATCCAGTTGGTCACGGTATGCTTTCATGTTTTCAATTGTACCGCTTTCGAAATGAAGGGGTGGCTCGCAGGTTAAGAACCATGAATTCGAAACTAAATCTGGTCTGTGCAACATGCTTTGCCATGGCGTTGAATGGCAAGGCGTGAGAAATCCAATAGATTCGACCGCCGGGTTATCTCTTAATGATTCAATGACCTTAATTTCGCCTATCTCGTTTACCCTGGTAAAAAAATAGGCAACAAATGCGTGGAAAATGACGAGAAGAAAGGCGATTTGTTTGGAAAATTTGCGGAATCGTTCTTCATAAATGACTTTTGCGCTCAATACTATCATCACTGGATAGATTGGCTGGAGAAAGCGGAATTCCTTATGTGCGATGGAAGAGAAGGCAGCAACAAAGAACAAACAAAGACCAACGAGAGAGGTGTTTCGGTGTTGATAAATTGCAAGGCAAACCAAGGGGAAATATCCCATAAGTATTATGGGGAGACCTTGGAACAAATAGAAATGCCAGGGAGCCGAGCCGTAAAACACCAGGAGGTTTTTTAACACATTGAACTCCAAAAAGTTATAGACTGGAAACGTCCATCGATGATAAAAGATACGATCTGCGAAGGATGTTAGCACCAACGTCATCAACAACAACAATGACAGCGAAATAAAAAGAGACACAAGTCGGGAAATTTTTTTTATGTTTCTAGTCACGACTAGTACCGCAAAGTATCCCCACAAGATAACATTTGTAGGTCTCACTATGCAGCTCAAGAATCCAAAAAAGCATGCTGTCAAAAGCAGCATCAACTTGTAGTGGTGCCAAGGCCAGAATGAAAGGCCTGCAGCGGTAAGGGCCATTTCCAAATTATTCAGAAATGATCGCGTGGAGACAAACCAGTTCCAACTGCTTAGAAGGGAAAGCACAAGGGCAGATTTTGCAACGCCAGGACTCTGCCAATACCGGAGCGCAAGTCTATATGTAAAAATGTCATTTGACGCAGCAATGAAAGCACCCATAACTTTTGGGGCAAGAATCACCGCCAGCGTTTCTGAGACAAACACGTTGAAAATTTTATACGCAGACGCATAGAGGAGAGGATGCAACGACGACCGGAGGGCTTCTTGCCATTCCCACGTCAAATAACCATAGCCGTAGATGAGGCGATGTGCGGGCTCCAAAGCTTGAAAGTATTCGTCCGGCTGGAAGAACGTCTGGATCGAGAACGCATTGAGGAGTCTAAAGATAAAAACACAGAAACATATACTTAGACGCATGCTTGGAAATGAATATTCGGATATGTGTCTGATTGATGACAGCGCCGCAAAGTTCGATTAGGTCGTGTCGCTAAAAAAGTGCCGGATACTCGGCGGGCATTAGGGAGAACGAAGTGAGTGGACCTTAGTTTTTGTAGTTCTGTTCTGAGAAAATGCGGAGAGCCGGTCGCAGATTGCTGGTGGCCCTGGCTCTGAACTAATAATTTTCCTGTGTATGTGGTAGTCCCTCGGGAAAATTGATAGAGACTAGAGAGAAGAATAAATTGAACTCTGCGAGTCAAGCTAGACTATAGAGTGATTACTATACTATAATGCAGTATGAAGAAGGACAATTACTGATTAGAATGATGGACGCGACATCAAAAACGGGTATTAAGCAATGAGCGTGCGCCTTGTCAGGCAAAATCAATAACTCCTGGAAAGATGCCGATGATATCAAAAAAAAAAACAGAGCTTCTCGAAGGCCAAACACAGGTGGGGCGTGGAAAAAAAGCTTCTTTCAGCGCTGGAAGTACAATCTTGCTGGGTACTACTTCATATCCGCTAGCCAATGCAGACGCGCGCGTAGTGAGGCTTATCGCATAATATTGACATCGCGATAAAGATGTCTATATCATTCAACTCTCGGACCCAAAAAAGAGAAATGAACACGGCCCAATGAGCGAAGCGTATACTCTCCCATTCACAGAAGCGCTAAGCGAGAGTCTTCTTTTACTCCAGCATAGCCACTGGGCATTAGCGCAGAATAAACCGGAGCTCGCAAAAGACAAGGCCAGTTCTGCTTGTATTAAGATCAACAAGCTCCTCGTCGTTCCGAAGAAAGCAACAGACAAACCAGTTGCCCAGCTAGCTCATTATGCTATCAAATATTACAAGCGGCTATTGGACAAGGGTGTGGCTGCATTGCTGGCTCAGGAAAGGTTCTGTTGGCTCACTTCCACTGATGCTGCGAGTGGCGGCTACTTGTTCCCAGTCCTTTATTTTGGACAAGGCTCTTCAATGGATATCGCGCCGCAGCCTCTTTCTGATGAAAGTATAAGGCTTCCGGATTTTGGGCCAGGACACCCTGTGACGTTTAAGACTTTTGAACCTCCATTGCTTTCTCTCATGAACAACATGTGCCTTGGTGGAAAGTTACCCGAAGGCCAGTCTCAGCCAAATGAACTTCAAGACGTCTACCAAGATGTTCTCACAGACTGTTCTTTTGTTCTGTCTCTTCTCTCAATATCGGAAGTCGGACTTACAAAAACACTTATGGAATCCGTCACAATTTTTGAAAACGAAACCGCAAAAGTTCGTCTTCTCACAAATGGATGCTGGCGTGAAGTTGGTATTACGACTCAATTGCCCCACTTTCCGTCAGATACCAAGCGCTATTTGCATGTGCGCTCTGCCGGAAACGAGTTGCTTCGATGGCCGGCTCTCATAGAGAAGGCTTATCTTACTTTGTTTGATGCGCACTATCGTTTCGATGGATCCAATATGGCCAATGATACCTTTGCATTAACTGGGTGGCTTCCTGAAATTCGCATGAATGACCACCATAGTCAAACGGAACTTTCTGAGTTATGGAAGATGAAGAGATCACGATGCCTCATGATCGGGCTAGGCACTGGTCGGATAAACCCCGCTCTCGAAGAAACTCTCGGAATCATAAGCAACCACGACTACGTCTTGAGCGATTATGATGCAGATGCTGACTTGTTTACTTTGACTAATCCTTGGGCATTCCGCCAGGAAGAAAACAAAAAATTTCGCAGACTGTTCCAAATCGACCGTGCATTTCTTCGTCACTTCAAATTTTTATACTTGAATTGGAAACAAAAACATCAGAAGGAAACAAAGTTGTTTTTTATTACATCTCCTTCAATGTGGCCTGCTGGATTTTTGGGTGATAAACAACAGTTTCATCTTCAAAATGCTTCGGCGAAGAAAGCTGAGGTATGGATTTTTGTTGAAAAGCTTCTGGAAAGTCCATGTGACTTTTGTGTCTCGATTTGGAAAGATGCTAAGCATGTTATTTACACCAGTGATCAATATCAATGCTTTCACCGCGGGAACTATGTCAATTCCAAACATTATTTACTAAAACTTGAAATTGAGCCACACCAAAGTCACATTGTAACTGTGGTGAGTAGGGATAACTCCTCGAGCAGATTTTCCATCACTCTTTATCATAGCACTGAAAATGTCTCAATTGCGAGAGCCAAGAGTTATTTCAGCAACACGCTTCCAGATCTAGGAGGCTATTGGAACCAGGAGACCTCAGGGGGGAATTGGTCACATGAAACATTCATAAACAATCCACAGTTTGATCTTGAAATCGAAACTAAAACCCGCTTTGCCATGGTTCTTGGCTGCGGAAAGGAAGCTGTCGATGTGAATCTACATTTGATTCATTGCATTTCTAAGGAAAGGGGCAAAAAGATTCGGAAGTTAGACCGATCGAAACTCATCTTTGACGAAAAGTATACACATGGAGTATTTTTCCATGAAATACAGGATCTTGAGCCTGGGTTTTACAAGTTAATAGCTTCGACATACAATCGGGGTCAGCTTGGTGAGTTCAAAATAATGCTAGCGCATAATGGAAGCCAACCTTTGAAAATTATGCCAGTCCCGCAGGCATTGGGTACTTTTGTCGAGAATATCATCTTTGAGTGGTCTATGTCAAACCGAAAAATATTAGAGATTGTCACGTTGTACAACAACACGGATGTGACATTCCACTTACGTCTGGGGAGAAACGACGCACAACAGACAAAAAATTACCGGCCAGCTATCCGCGCCTCTCTATTTGACAGCTTTACTCGTAAACCTATAGTCATCACAAAGGAATGGAACGATAACGTCTACGGTGCGTTCTTAGATTGTCGTCTATCCGAACTGAATCGCTCCTATACTTTATTAGTCGAGAGATTTGAGACTGGAGATGGTGCATGTCGCGTCTCAGTGGGAAGCAGCAGCCGCATAAAAATACGAGAATTTCCAGAACAGTGAGCTCCCGGTGTTTGAATCTGATATGATCTCAGATTTCTTGGAACTAGCTAAGAATGCCTCATCATTTTCCGTCGAATCAAATTGATTTGCCACGTAGGGTAGTTCCCGCGCCGCGCCGGCTAGCGCCGTGCACGTGACTTGTCTAATTGGAATCTCGCGACGCAACGTACGAATGCCACGGCATACATCACCAATCACCGGTCTAAGCAGCGATGAAGTGTTGGACTCCCTTTTTCTTGCTCTCACTCTTATGGGCAAGTGCTCTTGCTGCATACACAAACCAAGAATTACAAGATGTGCTCGTGGCCAAGGGAAAGAATGGCGCCATTCCCATTTCCGATGAAAACTACAAGAAGGTGCTCAATGGGGAGAGAGATTACCATCTCATCCTTTTTTTGACTTCCAAGAGTCCGCAAGTCAACTGCTTATTGTGCAGTGAGTTTGCTCCTCATTACGAAACTGTTGCAAAGTCTTACATGAGTACGTACCCCAATGGTGTAGCAGACGACGGAAAAAACGTGTATTTCTTGGTTTCGGAGCTTAGCGACTCCAAGAAACTCTTTAAGATGTTGCAGTTGGAGTCCATCCCCAAGGTATATCACTATCCACCTAGTGCACAGGGAGTGAAGGCAACTGCTCCTCCTGCTGAATTCCGCGAATACGAATTCTATCATGGAGACCACGTGGACATGTTTTCTAAATGGGTCACCGCAATCACAGGCAACAGCATCGACATTCACATTCCAGTGGATCATAACAAAATTGCCATGAATGCCTTGGCAACATTTGTCGCTGTCTTTGCATTGAGACCGTACCGAGCCCGCTTGATGAGTATGGCCAGATCTCCGATTATCTGGGGAATTGTTTCGATTGTCCTTATTATAATGTGTCTTACAGGCTTGATGTTCAACCAAATCAAGAATCCCCCATACCTTAGGGACGAAGGAAAAGGGGTTGAATTTTTTGCGCCCTCCCCTCAAATGCAATACATGTTTGAGACACAGGCGTTGGCACCATTATACGGACTCATCGGCATCTTCTTTCTTGTGTTGGTAGTCAGAGTTCCTAAAATTACCGACCCAAAAGTCCAGTTCCTCGCAAGCGTTATTGTGAGCGCCTGTTTTTATTTGTTGTGTGGAATATTCTTGAATATTTTTGGTCTCAAGTATGCGGCATACCCATACAGATTCTTTGACTACCTCAGATTCTGAGAATGTCATGCACCAAAGCGATGGAGCAAAAATATAAAATAAAAAATCATATGCAAAATGTAGAAACGCCTGGGCCTTCGTCGCTTGCACTTTTGATAGATCATTAGACGTTCACTGGGTCGTATCGAGAGAGTGCAGTGGGACTGCTGGATAGTGCGGTATACTCATGACCTACAGGCCCGCACCTGAGCTTTCAAGCGCATCAACTTTTGCCTCCACTTTATCGAGAGTCGTGACACACTCTCGAAGCTTCTTGCGTATCTTTTTCACGCGTGTTTGGAAACCTTGCAAGTCGAGCTCAGACGCACCAAGCGTTTCCGAAATCGTACTGAGGCGTGATTCGATAAGATGCAAGCGGGTAAGAAGGATCTTCTGTGACTCGTGCAACAGCAGGAAGTTCTCGTGCAAGACGTCTAAAGAACCAGAGAGAAGGAAATGCGCTGCAAGCTCGACAGGGTGGAAATCAACGTTCTCCTCCGCCATGGCAAGTCTTCTTTGTCAGTTTGTTCAGGCGGCTTTACTGGTCTGTTAACCGAAATATATATCCAGGCAATGTATTGATGAGAGGCAATTTTTCAAATTAAAAAAGAAAAAAGGCGGCTTCGACAAGTGTGTCCGGGCCGTATTGGTTGGTGAAGGTATGATGCGACTGACGACGACTTCATCCGCGCACTCTCAGCCCCGATGGCCGAGGGACGAATGGACTGACTACGTGTCTAGCATACGCAAGGCCCCGATCTCGATGCTTTCCCTGGCAAACTTCTGACTGGACGTGAGAAAAAATTGTGAAAGGAAATGAACCATAAGTATGGGGTGCATCCATTCGGCACTGCTTTCCGAAGCCCGGCATACGCCACGCTGCGTCCCGCCATTTCATTTTCCTGTATCTCCCACGCTTGCATTGTGAAGCAGCTGGAAATGAGCGCCTCACTCTGGGACATATACCCGCAGTTTAAAGCCAAATTCTTATCTTGTCCCGTTGCTCGACACATGTGCGGAATTTCTGCTGTCGCTACATTTCTATAAACTTTTGTGAGTCTAAGCGAGCAAATCGTACTGGCACCCGTCTCAGGCTTCGAGAAGTTCGCAGCTCACATTCACATGCAATAGCACACAACCTGGATAAGCTAGTTCACAGTGACGTACACCCACAAGCTCCTCTTCCCGCATCGCCAAACAGCCCCGCGAGAAGGGAACCCTGAAAGAACTCTACACCTTGAGAACCGAGTTCGAAAACCGGGCCATCTATCTGTCCTCGCATCTCCAGATGGTGGCGTCACTCATACACAAATCTCTCCATAGCATCGGCATTGGCCAGACCATTCGCCTCGAAATCGAGTACTCGCCATGTGACTCGGAGGAAAACTATTTTGCATCGCCGCCGGCCAGTTTGTGGCTTCGCGTGAGAAATACAGAGCCACTAGCGTTGCGTGCTGCGTATGTGGCTGGTCCGTACTCGCTATATGTGGACTGCCGCCCCGGCAGCTTCTCCGTTTCGGAGAAAACATTTGTGACTGCCGACCAGCCTGTCTTTGAGCCGCAGCTTCACCCAGGCCAGACGTTCCATGCAGCGCTCTCGTGCCACACGTATAAACATACGTACAAATGGTTGGTCGATGTCAGCTCGCAAATGCTCTTCAGCCTCTCGCAAGTAGTCAACTTCGAGGTGTGCGTTTCTGACGAGCGTGACATAAACGAGGGCCTCTCGCTCAAACCGAACCCACGCTTGGTCGTAGGGGTGCATGACACCCTTGATTTGTGGAACTTGCCTCAACCAGACCAGTCGCAACCGATACACTTGGTCATCCTCACCCACGGCCTCCATTCAAATGTTTCCGCAGATATGTTGTTCTTGAAGGAAATGATCGATGCATGTTCCGAGAACGTCGTGGTGAAAGGCTTTTTCGGGAATGCTTGCAAGACCGAGAGAGGCATCAAATATTTGGGCAGTCGCGTGGCAGAATACGTGGTTGACCTCCTCAAAAACGACTGCCTCAAAACTGCAACTAAAATCTCGTTCGTGGGCCACTCGTTGGGTGGTCTCGTGCAAACGTTTGCTATTGCATACCTCGAAACTAATTACCCGTGGTTTTTCAAACAGCTTCAGCCTGTGAACTTCGTCACGTTGGCATCGCCTATGCTCGGTGTGATTCATGAGAACCCGGCCTATGTGAAGTTTGCTCTTCATGCTGGTGTTGCAGGTAGAACGGGGCATGATTTGGGTCTTCAGTTTACTGAGCAGGACGATAAGCCTCTTTTGCTCCTTCTTCCTTCAGGCCCAACGCACAGAGTTCTCAAGAGATTCACCCGTCGGACCGCATATGCTAATGTGTTCAATGATGGCATCGTGCCATTACGCACATCTGCCTTACTTTATTTGGATTACAAGGGGATCTCAACGATTCTAGACCCAAAAAAGCCTGAATGTGAGTCCACATCCACAATAAACTCAATAAGGCCCACGATATCATCTGCCAAAATCCCTCGAGATTTGCCTGATAATCGCCAAGATTCGTCAACTCTGCCGTTTCTGGCAGTATTCTCTTATTTCTTGCCTCAAAAGCAGAAACCAGCTCAGGATAAGAGTGAAGCCAATTCTGCTACAGAGGGTCATTACCTAGGGGACTCCTTGAATAAATTTCACAAGCCTTCTGTGCTAGAGAGTGCCACGTCCATTTTTCTTCCTTCGCTACCGCCTATGAAATATATCACTGATCCTGATTCAAGGGATAGTGTTATCTTACACGATAAAGTATATACAGAGAAAGACTTACCGCCGCTTCGTCCAAGCACTTCTTCAAAATTTTTTCCAAAGCGAGATCGAGACAAAAATTCGAAAAGAGAACTCAAACGCAGGTCAAGTGAAGGGGAAAAAGTGGGTATGATTCAAAAAATTTCTACGAAGGGTGAAGAGATCAAGCAATTGTGGCTAGGATCAATGACCGAGCACTTTGAAGAAGAGATTGCACGAGAGTATCATAAAAACATGCTGTGGCGAAAGGTTTTGGTGAACCTCATGCCGGATGCCCATAACAATATCGTGGTCCGACGCAGATTTGCCAACGCATTTGGGTGGCCCGTAATCGAGCACTTGGTTGCAAATCATTTCGATGTCGAAGAGGAAGTCAAGGCCGATAACACCACGGAAGACTCCTTCGATTTAAGCACTGATGGGGCAGAGCTAACCAAAATACTTTCGATGGAGGTAATTAAAAAAGAAAATGAGGAGCTTGATAGAATTCCGATTCTAGACAGGGAACACTCATGGATACAAATTAAAGAGAACAGCGAGACTTTCGACGGACCTGCGGGAGTATTCCAAGGGTTTAGTGAGAGAATGCTTCAGTTTAGAAAGGATTGGCAAACCAGTGGGCTAAAGATGTTTGGAGGCAAGCCCGAGGAGAATGACGTGGAGTCAAATAACTACAAGTGTCGAGTGATGGAGGCGTTTTTATAGATTTAGACAAGATTTATAGCTAGTCAGAAGGGTACAAGATAAGCATACAGGCTCAGTAGACTTTTTAAATTTGTCTTTTCATGGCAGCCTTGCTTAACAATGAAATTTCATACGGGGCGTCACCTTAAGCCTCGCCGGCGTCCATTGCCTCCTCGCCATTCTCAAACTCCTCTTCTTCACCTTCCTCCTGTGCCATAGGAAAAAGCTCGTCAATTTTATCAATGATTGACTGGCACGCGTCCTCATCGAACCGCTGATCACACTCTTCAACCAAGCCGTAGAGATGAACCATTGATCTGGGTAGTGAATTTACAATCTGAAGCTTCTCCGCTTTCATCAAATCAAAACTATTAAGAAACTTCACGAGTTCGCCAAAGCCCAGTTCTGACGTGATAGTACCTGCAGCATTTTTTGTCAAATACAGCAAAATATCCCTGGTGATGGTCTCTAGTCCCACGCCTGCGCCTGCAAATCTCTTCCTCTTGTATTTGGCGTTGGCATCATCCTCGGCCGTGAAACTCCAGCTGAATTTTTCCTTAACTTCAGTCAAATGTTGTAGCACTTCATAGTCCAGTAGAAATGCTTCTCTCTCCGTCACCACTTTCATAATACTTGTTTAAAGTTTGGGGTCCCTCAGCTTATGCACCAGAAAAAGATGCGCGAAGACCTCGTGTTATGATGCCCGCGATATAAGATCGAAGGTATGATAAAGGGCACGTAGGTAACAAAAACAAATAACAAAGAAAAAGACCCATCACATTTAGCGAGCCGTATAGCTTTTTCATACCAGGATACATCCCTGGCATCTTTTGATTTAAAATCCCTGTTAATAATTGATGATTTACGTCTCTATGCTATGATACACATTCTCTTCACTCGAGAGACTATTAAGCTCTTCTCTGCTTCTTGTGCTTTTTTTCAATGGACTTGCCGCTGGCCCCAATGGTGATGTTGACCTTGGGAGGAACATCAAAACCAAATGATTTTGCCACCTTAACAAGGTCCAACTTGTCGATTTGATAAACAGTCTTTAAGTGATGCGAAGCGTATGCCTGTAGGTAGGAGCGGTATCCGTCTTTTGCACTTTGATGTAACCAAAAGTTGGATTTGATCAATTTCGTCAACTGACTCTGCACATTTGCAATTTTGTTTGTCGGGAACTCGTATTCGTTAAGAGGCACGTTTGCGGCTTTCAAGTAGCGCAAGAAACCAAGCTCCGAGGGAGTCAAGAACATCAAGGATTTACCCTTGCCAGAAGTACCTCTGGCAGTTCTTCCTACTCTGTGGATGTAGTCTCTTGGGTCATCGGGAGGGTCAAATTGAATGATCCAGTCCACAGCAGGAATGTCAAGACCTCTGGCGGCCACATCCGTACAGATCAAAATACCCTGCTTTGCGTTACAGAACTCAAAGAAGGTACTCGTTCTCTTGGCCTGCTTTTGTTTGCCATGCAAGTCCAATACTGGCAAGTCGATGTAGTTCAACAACTCTCCGAAGTATTTCACGCAGTTACACGAGGAGAGAAAAACAATGATCTTCTTTTTGGCATTCCTCTTCAAAAACGAAAAGAGAAGCAAGAATCTCTGGTCACTTTCGCACACAACATATCCCTGCTCCAAGCCATCAGCAGTAGATGCTGCTGATTCCGGTACAACGTTGATGTACAAAGGCCCAGGTCTCAACGACATGCGGGCCAAGTCCTCAACCTTGGTGGTTTGCGTGGCCGAGAACAACATCGACTGTCTGTCCTCGTTTGGCAAGATCTTGATGATCTGCTTCATCTCCTCCTCGAAACCAATTTCCAAGATCCTGTCGGCCTCATCGATAATCAACGCCTTCAAGTTTTTGTACACGAAACCCTGCGTGTTTTGCAAATGATCCAACAATCTACCCGGAGTGGCAATCAACAAGTTGACACCTTTGGCCAACTTCTCGGCCTCTTGCCTTCTGTTGGCGCCGCCAATGACGATACCAAACGTCTGAGAGTGGTGCAGCATCAACTCACGAGCCACGCCGAAGATCTGAAGCGCCAATTCCCTTGTGGGGGAAATCACAATGACACCTGTGCCGTTTCTGGGCTTGAACTTGAGTGAATATAAGAGTTCGATCGCAGGAAGCAAAAACGCCAAAGTCTTACCAGACCCGGTTTTGGCTGCGCCCAACACGTCTCTTCCGGCCAACAATGGCGGGATGGTCTTGGCCTGCACCTTTGTCATTTTGCTGAAGCCCATGTCATGGATTGCCCGGAGCGTGGGCTCTGAAAACCCAGCGTCGTCGAACTTGTAGTTGTCTGAGTCTTCCTCATCGGCAGCAACCTCTGTACGCGTGGGCTTGATTGCTTCATCCTGCTGTTGCTGCTGGGCCAATCTGGCCTCCTCCTTCTTTCTTTGTTTTTCGCTTTGCTTCTTTTCGGGGTCTTCGATGTTTTCGCCCAAGAGCTGTGCCACCTCATCAAACTCCTCATCGAGCTCATCGACCAAGTTCTCAGGGTCCGAGGATTCCTGCTCGTTCTCAGATTCACGCACCCGTTTGCCGCTAGGCTTGGTGGATTTCGCTACCGTAGAAGGGGCCATTCCCGCGGGCTTGCCCACAGATTTGCTTTTCTTGCCCATGCTGACTTTTGATTTTATTGGCAAGAGGTGTGATTGGGATTGGAAATTTTTTGGAGATGCGATGCGCGGTACCTGGACTGCGATGCACTAGACGTTAATTTGTCACGTGACCGAGGCAGCCACGAGCAAACAGCCGCAACTTCACCACCTGTTTGCCTCCATCTACAAAGAGACCGGAAAGAAAATGTCACAATACTCGGTATCGTCCACCAAGTCGTACATGCAGGCTATGGCTCCCATGGTCGAAATTGTGGACAACTTGCATGCGCTCGTGCTGTCAAAATTGCCCAAAATCGATGGCGAATCAGTCCCTCGAGTGAACATCCAGGACACGCTAGATATTTTCGCTGATATCTCAACAGAAAACCTACAGTATATCACCGATGGGTCAAGTACAGGCGAATCTTCATTGCTGGAAATAAACAAGGATTGTGCGAGAGTCAGTATAGCCCGAGGACAGGACGAGCACGAGACTATAAGGCTAGTGAAGAATATTGTGCTGGGAGATCCCAGCGATGAAGAATTGCAGTCGGCGCTTTTTGACATTTTGGGATTTGAAGAGTTCGATCTTATCTCAAAAGTAGTGCAGAATCGTCACATCTTGCTCGAGTCGAGCACACTGGCACTGCCAGAGACCGTAGAAAGCAGTTCTGAGACAATCTTCATGACTCCCGAGCAACGCGTGGAGCAGCTCTTGGCTAATAGAGAGAGCCGTAAGAAGGAAAGGCTTGCTCCAGCAGTGTTCAAAAAGGGCCAGTATCCTCACGTTTTTAAGAAGCAAGAGGTGGGTAACGTGATCGCCATCACTGGTAAACTGTATCTGTTGCCGGCAGGAACAACCAGAGAAAGTTATCCCACACACGAAGAAGTTGTTATACCCTACCCTGAGAACATTTCAAACAACTACATCAGGGAGTCTCAATTGGTGCAAATCAGTGATCTCGACTATTTGTGCCAAGGCACGTTTAACTACAAGACGCTCAACAAAATGCAGAGTTTAGTCTTTCCAGTAGCATACAACACCAATGAAAATATGTTGGTGTGTGCCCCCACAGGAGCGGGAAAAACAGATGTTGCTCTTTTGACTATCCTTCACACAATTGGCCAGTTCGTGACAGAAGCAGAAGAAGGCATCATAGATATTGACTATGACGAGTTTAAAATCATATATGTGGCTCCGCTCAAGGCTCTTGCTGCTGAAATTGTCGAGAAGTACTCACAGAAGTTGAAGTGGCTCGGTATAAAAGTGAGAGAACTCACAGGTGACATGCAGCTTTCCCGAGCAGAGATTATGACAACACAGGTGATTGTTACCACACCAGAAAAATGGGATGTGATCACTCGAAAATCCAATGGTGACACAGACTTAGTTGCAAAGGTTAAACTCTTGGTCATAGATGAAGTTCATCTATTGCATGAAGAACGAGGCTCAGTGATTGAAACTCTAGTCGCCAGGACTTTGCGGCAAGTCGAAAGTACTCAGCTGATGATCAGGGTAGTTGGTCTCTCCGCCACTCTCCCAAACTACATGGATGTCGCTGACTTTTTGGGCGTCAACCGAAACATTGGAATGTTCTATTTCGACCAACTGTTTAGGCCTTGTCCGTTGAAACAGGAACTTATGGGTGTCAGGGGAAAAGCGGGATCAAAGACCGCCCGTGAAAATCTTGATCGAGTATCTTATGAGAAACTTTTGGAAAATGTACGACAGGGCGTTCAGGTGATGGTTTTTGTGCATTCTAGAAAGGACACTGCAAAAACCGCTCAAACTTACATCTCGATGGCGCAAAAAAATGGTGAGCTTGATCTCTTCGATACTTCCAATACATGTGACTCCTACGACTGGTTCAAACGTGAAGCCGGGGGCAGAAATAGATCAAAAGATTTACGTGAATTATTTCAGCACGGATTCGGTGTCCATCACGCAGGCATGCTTCGTTCAGATCGTAACTTAACTGAGAAAATGTTTCTTAACGGAGCTATTAAAGTTTTGTGCTGTACAGCCACCTTGGCCTGGGGTGTCAATTTGCCTGCTGCGGTTGTGATTGTCAAAGGAACTCAAGTTTACGATGCAAAGCAAGGTGGTTTTACGGATTTGGGGATATCAGATGTAATTCAAATTTTTGGTCGGGCTGGTAGACCTCAGTTCGAGAAATTTGGTACCGGCGTTTTGTGTACAACAAGTGACAGACTCGATCATTACATTTCTCTTATCTGCCAACAACACCCGATCGAGTCAAAGCTTCTGGCTAAACTCATTGATAATCTAAATGCAGAGATTTCATTAGGAACTGTTACAACTATTGAAGAGGGCGTTCAATGGCTTGGTTACACGTATATGATGGTTAGAATGAGACAGAATCCTCAAGTCTATGCCATCAATTGGAGAGAGCTTGAAGAAGATCCGATGCTTTTGAATCGCCGGCGGAATATGATTATTGATTCAGCGAGAAGGCTTCATCTGTTACAAATGATTGTTTTCGACGAAAATTCCGGAGCATTCATTGCTAAAGACTTGGGTAGAGTCGCTTCCGACTTTTACTTGCTCCACAACTCGATCGAGATTTTTAATCACACACTTAACCCTAAGGCTACCGAGGCCGATGTCTTGTCCATGATCAGTATGAGCACAGAATTCGACAATATTAAGTTTAGGGAAGAGGAAAAAGAAGAGTTAAAAAGGGTGGTTGAAAACCAAACCCCATGCCAAGTTGGTGGAGAGGCAGAATCGAATCAATGGAAAACGAACATTCTTTTACAGGCTTTCATCTCACAACTTCATCTTAAAGAATCATCTCTCGTCTCTGACTGTAACTATGTGGCCCAGAACTCTGCTAGAATTTGCCGTGCTTTGTTTTTGATAAGTATCAATCGCAGATGGGGGCATTTTCTGAAGATTATGCTTTCACTTTGCAAGTCTATTGACCGAAGATGCTGGGCTTTTGACCATCCACTAAGTCAATTTGATTTGTCAGAGACTATTATGAGAAATGTTCGCACCAAGAATCCTTCAATTGATACATTGCGTGATTATTCTTCAGCTGAGCTTGGGGACTTAGTACATAACTCTGGTGCTGGTGACAAATTGTACAAGCTTGTGGGCAGGTTCCCCTATATCGAAATTGATGCCGAAGTTTTTCCCATCACAAACAATGTGGCCCGGATGCATGTTTTCTTGGACCCCGACTTCATTTGGGATGAGAAATTCCATGGTAATGCTCAATTTTTCTGGGTCACAATTGAAGATTCTGGAGACTCTAGGATTTTGCATGTAGAGAAATTCATTCTTCGCAGAAATCAGATGAGGACTCCACATGAGCTCGACTTTATGATTCCTTTATCTGATCCCCCACCAGCACAAATTGTGGTCAGAGTTCTTTCTGATACATGGATTGGGTCGGAAACAATCCACTCCGTGTCATTTCAACATCTTATCAAACCCACTAATGATACTATCAGAACAAACTTATTGCGCTTGCAGCCATTACCCGTGACGGCATTGCACAACAAGGAAGTGGAAAAAATCTACAGCCCGAAATTCCGCTACTTCAACCCTATGCAAACTATGACCTTTCATTCCTTGTACAACAGCAACTCTAATGTGTTTGTCGGTTCTCCAACTGGGTCAGGAAAGACTGTTGTGGCAGAATTGGCTATATGGCATGCATTCAAGGACTTTCCAGGATCTAAAGTAGTATACATTGCCCCCATGAAAGCTTTGGTGCGAGAAAGAGTTGACGACTGGCGTTCAAGGATTACAAAGAACACAAATCACAAACTAGTCGAATTGACGGGTGATTCTTTGCCAGAAGCTCGCGAGGTTCGCGAAGCCAGTATTATTATCACAACCCCCGAGAAGTTTGATGGTATTTCCCGTAATTGGCAAACTAGGAAGTTTGTTCAAGAAATTTCTTTAGTCATTATGGATGAAATACATCTTTTGGCGAGTGACAGAGGTCCTATTTTGGAAATGATTGTCAGTAGAATGAATTTCATTTCTGCGCAGACGAAAAAACCTATTCGCTTATTGGGTATGTCCACGGCTGTATCAAATGCCATTGACATGGCGGGTTGGCTTCGAGTCAATGAGGGGCTCTTCAATTTCTCATCTTCAGTGAGGCCTGTCCCCCTTCAGATGTACATTGATGGATTTCCTGATAATTTAGCCTTCTGCCCTTTGATGAAGACTATGAACAAACCCGCTTTCATGGCCATTAAGCAGCATTCACCCGAAAAACCAGTTTTAATTTTTGTTGCATCGAGGCGACAAACGCGACTTACAGCGCTTGACTTGATTCATTTATGTGGAATGGAACTGAATCCAAGAAGATTTTTGAAAATGGATGATCAAGAATTACAAACAGTTCTTGAGAGAGTAAAAGATGATACATTACGGCTTTCTTTACAATTTGGAATGGGGTTGCATCATGCCGGTTTAGTCGAGTCTGATCGTCAAATAGCACACAAATTGTTTGAGGCTGGCAAAATCCAGATTTTGATCGCTACATCCACTTTGGCGTGGGGTGTTAATTTACCTGCTCATCTTGTTATCATAAAAGGAACCCAATTTTTCGACTCTAAAATCGAGGACTATAAGGACATGGACTTAACCGATATCTTGCAGATGATGGGAAGAGCTGGCCGCCCAGCCTTCGACACAAGTGGGACAGCCATAGTCTACACAAAAGAGTCGAAAAAAGTCTTTTACAAGCATTTCTTGAATGTTGGGTTTCCTGTAGAGTCATCGCTCCACAAAGTTTTAGACAATCACATTGGTGCTGAAATTGCAAGTGGAACCATCAAGTCCCGCCAGCAAGCAATGGACTTTCTTACCTGGACGTTCTTGTACAGAAGAGCGCATAACAATCCTACCTACTATGGAATTGAGGATATGTCATCCGCGGGAATCTCTCGTTACCTTGGTAGCCTTATCGATGAAACAATCGATAGTTTACAACAGTCACTGTGTGTGAAACTTGGAGCAAAAGATCAACTCTTGCCTACTCCATTTTTGCAAATCTCATCATTCTATTATTTATCCCACAAGTCCATACGCACCGTACTCAAGCACATAAAGCTGGACTCAACATTCAGGGATTGTTTGCGTATATTATGTCTTGCTACAGAGTACGATGAGTTGGCGACAAGACACGGCGAAGAACTTATAAACATGGAAATGTCTCTGGCCATGAGATACCCAGCGGAAGACATTGATTATGAGTTTATCTGGGACCCTCATGTTAAAGCATTCTTGTTACTTCAAGCATTCATGAGTCGTGTTGATCTCCCAATTGCCGATTATGCTCAGGATACAGTTTCTGTACTAGACCAAGCCTTACGTATCTTACAAGCATTCATTGACGTCGCATCGGAATTGGGCTACTTGCAGGTTGTCCTCACTTTGATTGAGGTTATGCAATGCCTTAAGCAGAGAGTCTGGAACGATGAAGATGCATTAGCTGTCCTTCCAGGGGTTGACCCAAAAAAAGCCAGTGGCGTTGTTGATTTAAACACATTGGGGTCATCTCATCAGGGGAAAATAAACAAGCTTATTAAAAGACTAGGCGTTGAGGACTCTGGGGATGAAGCCGTTAAGTCTTTTGTGCGTATTGTGTCGCATTTGCCAACAGGTGAATTTTCCGTCAAACAAAACGATCCAGAAACCCTCTCCGTGGTATTGGAGCATCACAATAAACCATTGACGCGTGAGTTCAAGGCTTATGCTCCTCATTTTCCGAAGTCGCAAAGAGAATCTTGGTTTTTGATATTGTGCGATGTAGAGAAGAAAGAGCTTTTACTCATAAAGAGAGCATCGCCGAAATTGTTTGGCCAGAAAGGCAAGGTCGCTTGCTCGTTGGAGGTATTTGATGATATGAGAGGTCAAGAGGTAGTGCTTATGTGCGTCAACGATGCATTAAAAATTAGATACGAGGAAAAGCTTACATTAATGTGACATGCAACAATGTCAACATAAGAAGTCCCTATTAGATACATAAGAATGATAGAAATACAAAGGTTATTCGAAGAAGTCGTCTTCTTCCTCGTTGGCATCGTTGGTAGCTGCGTCAATCTCCGTCGTTTCCAGGGGCCAAATAATATTGTCTATGTTGATGTGCCTGCCCTTCAAGACGTCCTCAAAAGAGAATGGAAGTTTTTCAGAATCTATGATATCTTCCACCTTCTTCTTGAACTCGAGTCTTCTTGCGTCAGTGATCTGCATACCCTTCTTAACATTCTCGTCTTCAGCATCTGCAGCCGAAGGGCCAGTTGGGTAGAGTGATATATACTTGTGGGACTTTGGATACATGATATTGTAAGCAACGTCAATTTGACAGTGCTTTAACACCTTCCTGGCCTTCTTGATATCTTTTTTCACACCTTCCTCTGTTGCTTCGTCGTGAGCTTTCTGAGCTTGTTTGAGTTTCCGGATTGCCTTTTTTCTTTCGAAGAAACGTACCATGTGGTATTTCTTTGCTCTTTTTTGTGTCTTCAAATCGAAAAGCCGGGATTTTAAGTCCACACGTAAAGCTTTGAGTGCTCTTTCCTTCTCTATCCGGATATCTGCGGGTAAGTCGTCTCTGGCGAGCAAGCTCTCAATGGTCTTTATTTTCTTTTTGGCACGCACAGAAGACCCGAAGACATCTGTGAGATCCGTGCCTGACCTGTCATACTTATAGTTGGTTTTGGGCATGTTGGAGATCGATAATTCTTGGAGATGAATAAAGATGCATGAGATGAGGAGATGGCGGAGTGCAGGCTGTCTCACCGACCTTGACTAAGGCATCTATGAAAGTACCACCCTAACTGAAACCTGCAAACTCATATTAGCGAGGATAAGATACAAGGAAGCATAAATGCTGCAGGAAGCTGCTAATCCAGATATGAATGTTCCATGAATCTGACCAGGAGGATTAATAATTGAATTTATTCAATGATTTTGCAAGATGTACGGGTCTTTTGTTTTACATCGCTTGAGAACCACATAATCTGATTGTTCTTTAAATATCAAGTTAGCAAAAAAAAAACAAAGCGAACATGGGAATACTAGAAAAAATTGCCCAGATCCAGGAAGAACTCTCACGTACGCAGAAGAACAAAGCGACAGAGTATCATGTTGGATTGTTGAAAGGAAAATTAGCCCGCTACAGGAGAGAGCTTTTGGAGCCTCAGCCCGGTCAAGGTTCATCTGGCGGTGGGCAGGGTTTCGAGATTGCAAAAGCTGGAGACGCGCGAGTCTCACTTATTGGATTCCCTTCTGTGGGTAAATCGTCGTTTCTTTCAAAGGTCACCAACACGAAATCCGAGGCTGCCAACTACGAGTTTACCACGTTGACTTCAGTGGGAGGGATTCTCGAATATAATGGCGCGGAGGTTCAGATCGTGGATTTGCCGGGTATTATAAAGGCTGCCTCGCAAGGTAAGGGTCGTGGACGCCAGGTCATTGCCGTGTCGAGAACGTCGGACTTGATTCTCATGGTACTAGATGCCACCAAAAGCGGAGAGCAAAGACAAATCTTGGAGAACGAGTTGGAAAGCATGGGCATTCGACTCAACAAAGAAAAGCCCAATATTCTGTTGAAGATCAAGAAGACAGGTGGCGTCAAGCTCAACGCCACGACGCCGCCAAAGCACTTGGACGAGAAGATCGTGAGCGCGCTTTTGAAAGACTACAAGATCCACAACGCTGACGTGCTTGTGCGCGATGAGAACTGCACCATTGAAGATTTCATTGACGTCATCAATGAACAACACATGTCCTATATCAAGTGCCTCTATGTGTACAACAAGGCGGATGTCGTCTCGTTGGAGGAGTGCGACCGGTTGGCGCGCGAGCCCAACACCATGGTAATTTCATGCGAGTTGGAATTAGGCATTGACGAGTTGAAGGAAGAGATCTGGCGCCAGCTAGGCTTGATCAGACTTTACACCAAGAGGCGGGGCATCATGCCCAAGTTCGACGACCCCATGGTGGTGCGTCGCGACTCTACGATTTTACAGGTATGTGACTCCATCCACCGCGAGATGAAAAACCAGTTTAAGTATGCGTTGGTCTGGGGCTCCAGTGCAAAGCACTCGCCGCAAAAGTGTGGCTTGCAACACCCCGTGAATGACGAGGATGTAGTGCAAATTGTGGCGAAGTAGGAGTTATGAAAAGGAACGGTGTTCCGGGAGAAGTTAAATACAAGAATCTAACGTGAAAACGTAGTAATGTTTTGCCAGAAGAGCCCCGTTCCAAGAACAGAACAGAGTTCTCAGCATCATGAGCCTGGGGTGTATGGGCCGCTTGGCTTGCACATGACGTCAGTGCCATCGCGCACACGGCTCGTGTATTATGCGAGGATAGACACGTGCACGCAACAACCCCAGCTTCACGTTGCAAGAGGTACGATTGCCGACAAGAGCCACCACATTGCATCTGCCAACCGCGACATGGAAACGTTACCTGATTTGGACCAGGGGCCTGACGTGTTTGAGACCTCTGACGTAGAGTCTTGCGAGGAACCGGCTCCGGATAACGAAGGCATTCCACCACCGGAGATTGAGTCCGGCTCGTTTGAAGCAAGTTTAGCGGCCACAAAATTCGAAGAAAACACCTTAGTTGGCCACGTAGACCTTGTGGATTTCCTGGGCTCCTTGACAGCTGAGAGTATGGGCCGGAGCTCATACTACGCAAGAAAATGGACAGAGACAAAGGCACAGAGACTAGCGAGGATTGCGCGGGAGCTCAAAGAACTTCAAGAGGAGGACGAGGAAGAAAGTGCCGAGGCACAGAAGCTCGAGAGGCTTTTGGAGGCGCTGGTGCAGGCATGCGGCCTGGACGGATATTTCTCCGAACGGTTGAAGGCGGTATTTCTACAAGTAGACAAGCACTTGGCGCGTCCTGATGCATCAGATTATCAAGAAGGCGCGAGAGGGGACATCGAAACTCCATCTGCTATCAACGCTGGCTTCTCTGGCTCCGCAGCCATGGCTGCGCCTGAAGCGGTTCTAGACTTGGAACTGCGGATCAATGAGCTAGAGCAGGCCATAGGCATCCATGAGATGCCATCCGCGGCTAATCTCCGGGTGAGCTTGCGGGACCTTGACCGCAAAGTGAACGTACTTTACAACCCTGAGCATGAGATGAACACGATGAAAGCCAAAGTCTCCGAGCTCAACGCGGAACTCGAGACGTTGGCCAAGACCACGAGGATGGCGCAGTTGGCGCTTCCTGACACCGTGCGAGCACAACCAAACAAAGGCATTGGCTACCCAGGACCTGGGGCCGCGGCCCTGTTCGAGAAAAAAGTCGACCAGGTGTATCTGAAACTCGACGAAATCGAAAGCACAAAAGCCCGGCTTCCGGCGGTGCTCGCCCGGCTCCGCAGCCTACACGAGACCCACAGCGACTTGGCGGCAGCGGTGGCCACAGTGGGAGACTTGGACGAAACCTTGGGCACGCTCAGCCGTGATCTACAGAGCTGGAATCAAGGTCTCGGCACGGTAGAAATGGCGATCGAGCGACAGGCACTGGCGTTTGCCAAAACGCTGCGGGAAACCGAGGCCGCACTACAGCAGATGGAGGCCCGCGTGGAAGCTTTACTATGAATATGGCCCAACGGGTTGTCTATGGTATACGAGAGATTTGATGCGCACCCAAAATCACTACTGAATGGCGTGACAATGTTGGCGGGACACGACGCACTGGCGGTGCTCGTCGCCTGCCTCTTATCTTGCCTCTATACGGTTCGAGGACCCAAAGCTCTAAAGATTCCCCAAGCCCAATCGTGAGAGAAGCTAAACTAAATGGAGACCAAACAAGTAAATCAGAGCACGACCGGGCCCACGCGGGCCTGGCGCGGCCCTTGCTCGCCAACAACATCCCGTTGCGGCCCAGACGCATGCGACAAAGATATGGTATATGCAGGTCTGGCTCGCCATGGCCTACCCCCGCATGCACCCGTCACTTTTGGGCTCGCTCCATCCTGCCCTGCGGAAGCCGCGCAACCAATGCGGGGAGGAGGCAGGTCTCGCCAGCAGTATATAAGTACCGTCCGTATTCCCATGTCTCAGCCCGAAATACACTCGCCTTATTCATACTATCGTCTCTAGTTTTTTTTTTTCCTTTCTTTCGCCTGTCCATTGCTTCTTCAATGCTAAGAATTGCCCGCACATCCCCTCGCATGCTCCGCAGCCGTGCCGGCCCAATGTCGATCCTCCCCAGGCTCGCCGCACGCTCAGTGAGCCAACTTGCACAGGTGAAAGTGCCCCCCACGCTCACAAACGAACCCATCAAGGAATTTTCTTTTGCCCATCAGAAAGACTGGGATCTTTTGCGCGCTTCCATCACAAAATTCACCGACACGCCAACGGAGATTCCGCTTGTCATTAACGGCACGCGGATCTACAACAGGCCTACGGTAGCACAGGTGAACCCCGCCAAGCACTCGCAGGTGTTGGCGAACTTTGCCCAGGCGAACCAGGATGATGTACGTGCTGCCATCCAGGCCAGCAAGGACGCCAAGCAAAAGTGGGCCCGGATGGCATGGACAGACCGCGCGGCAGTATTTTTGAAGGCCGCAGACTTGATTGCGACCAAGTACCGCTACGATATGTTGGCTGCCACCATGCTTGGCCAGGGAAAAAATGTATACCAAGCAGAAATCGACTGCGTCACTGAGTTGGCCGACTTTTTGAGGTTCAACGTCAAGTACGCAGAGGAGTTGTATCAGCAACAGCCCATTGAGTCCGCGCCCGGCGTATGGAACCGCGCCGAGTACCGGCCTTTGGAGGGTTTTGTGTATGCCGTCACGCCTTTCAATTTCACGGCCATTGCTGGCAACTTGGTGGGTGCACCCGCGTTGATGGGAAACACCGTCGTGTGGAAACCCTCTGCCACTGCCGTCCTCTCCAATTACCTTCTCTTGGAGATCCTTGAAGAGGCCGGCTTGCCTGCAGGCGTTGTCAACTTTATACCCGGAGACCCAGTTGAAGTCACTGACTTGGTGGTGAACGACCGCGACTTTGCCTCATTGCATTTCACCGGCTCCACGCAAGTTTTCAAAACCTTATACGGCACAATCGCCTCCAACTTGGCCAAGGATGTTTATAAAGACTACCCAAGAGTCGTGGGTGAGACTGGAGGCAAAAACTTCCACTTGGTCCACGCGTCTTCCCCCGTGGATCATGCGGTTTTGTCTACTTTGAGAGGCGCCTTTGAATATCAGGGCCAGAAATGTTCGGCAACTTCCCGAGTTTATGTGCCTCAGTCGATGTGGCCAGAGTTCAAGGAAAAGCTTTCTGCCGCCATGGAGAACATCACTATTGGAAACACCACGGAGACCTCCTCTCTTCACAATTTCATGGGCCCAGTCATTCACAAGCAGTCTTTTGACAAATTGGCCGGGGCAATTGAGCGTGCCAAAAAAGACCCGGAGTTGACCATAGTTAAGGGGGGTGAGACGGACTGCACGACCGGATTCTACATTCAACCAACATTGATTGAGACCTCGAACCCAGAGCATGAGTATTTATCCAAGGAATTCTTTGGCCCTGTCTTGACTGCATACGCTTACCCAGATGGAGAGTTTGAGGCAATCATGGACAAGATCGACAAGGTGTCAATGTATGGTCTTACAGGCTCCATTTTTGCCAAGGATCGCGACGCCATCAGGTTGGCCGAGGAGAGGTTGAGATACTGTGCTGGAAACTTTTATATAAACGACAAGTCTACGGGCGCAGTCGTGGCCCAGCAGTGGTTTGGCGGTGCCAGGATGTCTGGAACAAATGACAAAGCGGGCTCGGGAAACATCTTGACGCGGTTCGTGTCCATCAGAAATGTCAAGGAGAACTTTTTGGAGTTGAACGATTTCAAATACCCATCTAACTACGACTAGATGGACCAATAAATGGATAGTTGAAAACAATGAGTAAAACGTAGGTTCATGATGCGCTCATTTTTTTTTTTGGAAAATGGACTTAATGCAAAACCGGTCAAGCGCCTTGGTGCTGAAAGAGAGTGACAATGGGAAGGCTTGGTCCTTTAGTGGCCTTTATGGTTCGAAGGATCTTATCACAGTCTCGCAGACAAACGATTTGTTTTCCCAAGTTCTTTGATTGTATTCGGGGCGAGGCGGTTTCTTGGAACCAGTCCCCAATCTTTTGCCCTCTTGTATCTCTAGGATCAACACTAGAGGGCGCTCAAGACCGCAGAGCAGTACCAGCCTCACTCCACAGATGCTCGGCGGTGTGATTTGATTGCCTGTGTGGGATTTATCAGCAGTCAGTACGCACGAATCGCCTCCTCGATCAATCCTGCTTCGATGTGTCCTCATTTCTAGGGCGGCACCGGCACACACGTGCACTTCTACAGACGCATTGCAAGTCCTAGTACTGGGTATTGAACAAGCGGCCGGCGCCTCCGCAGACCAGACATATTTCCTTGTCCAAAAAGAATGTCGTTCTTCCTGTGCCCCGACACCGCCCGCACAAAGTGCCCCCCATGCGAGGGTCGCCAGGTTGCAAGAGCTGTGGGGCCCCGGGCGGCGCAAAGCCTCCAGAGGGCATGCCACCTGCTTGATAGCCACCAGGTGCGTATCCTGCTGGCGCATACCCTGCCGGTGCGTATCCCGCCGGGGCCGGTCCATAGCTTGAGTACTGCGCCCCGTTGAAGGGACCATACGGCGTGTACTGCTGAGCGGGCACCGGCCGCGAGTAAGTGATGTGTGCCTGGGACGAGAGGTTGCGCGGAGCAAACCGCGAGTAGCAGTCCTGACACGAAAGCCCGTTCTTGACCTTGGTTCCTGTGTTGTGGCACTTTTCGCAGATGAAGCCCGGCGGGTACTTGTAGTTGAGTCTGGGGTTTGGGTTGTATGCCTTGCCCTTGGCATACTTGGACCAGCAGTGGGAACACGGCTTTCCGTTCTTCTCCCGGAACCCCGTGTTCTTGCACTTGTTGCAGTAGAATCCCCGCGGGTAGTCAAACGGTAGGTTCGGGTTATTTGTGTAGAGCAGCGCATTTAGTGCGCCCTGCGGTTGCTGCGAGTTTTGAGGGGGCGGGGGCCTGTTGGGGTACGCTGGGCCCTGGGGCCTCGAGGGCCGGGGCGGAGGTGTCGGCGAATACAGAGTTTGCTGGGATGTTTCTGACACCGGCCGGTCCGGAGGCACGGGCGGGGCGTTGAGGGCCTCCTCGTATGACGGAGGCGGTGCCGACGGCGGCTGGTCGTCGTCTTCCTTTGGCACGTAATGAGACATTGCAAGCGGGCTCTGCCTTGAGGCAATGGGGTGGTTCGTGCATGGCACGATTAGTAGTGGGGAGGACGGGTTCCCAGCGCCGGCCGGGGTGCGCGCAGGATTAGGGAAGATGCATAGAGCGACAAAAATTCAGACGTCCTCAGCAAACCACGCTTGTTTGGTGCTGTGGTGATTTCCGTGTCACAAGAGCTAAGAAGTTCTCCTTTCCACGTTGCAGACTGTGTGATGAACGTTAGCCGTGGTTACGCAGTGAATCTAGAGCAGCCCTCGACTCGTGTGCTTCGATTGTACTGTATGACCCAAGATAAATACGCTTTTGGAATTTGAGCAGGCTTTTTTTTGTTTTTTTAAATCACCATCAGCGTGTAATAAGTTTGTGAGCTGGCTGAAGCATGCAAAAGCCTCGCCCGAACTTTGTTGTGTATTTCTATGTCTGGTATTTCCCGATCCAATTTTACAATGCGTGAGCTGTGATATTATTAGACTAATTACAATAATTAATTGAGATTAAAAATGAACGCATTATCAATAATATGTCAATCTTCACTCAATTGGATATACACGGGGTGGCCCTTGGAAGACCTTCTTAGTAAAACTTTAATTAAGATTTCATAATATCTAACATAATGTCTAGTATATTTTTTTCAAGAAAAAAAAAAAACATACGGTGAGGTTTTATTTAATTATACCCTCTACAGGTGCCGGCTTGCTCCAGCCTCACGCGACCCTGGCGCACGCACAAGGCCCTTACACCAAACTTATTCAGGCAGTGTTTGGATCACCAAAGAATAGCTACTCAACACAATGCTTTTTGACTCCACATTATGGCTCACGGAGAGACAGAGTATGTGATATCCAGGCTACAAGGCTGAACATTCCATGGCACATACTAACGCGTCTATAGAATATGGCGTTGCGTCGACCGCGGCGGGTGTCGTGTTCTTCCTCCTAGGCATAGTGACATTTTTCGATTCTAGCTTGCTAGCAATCGGTAATATATTGTTCATCATCGGCGTGGTCCTCATCATTGGACCATCAAGGACGCTTTACTTTTTTGCCCGCCCAACCAAGATAAAACCCACGCTATTTTTCTTCGGTGGCATTGTCCTTATTTTAATGAAGCGCTCGTTCATCGGATTCGGGGTGGAATCCGTGGGCATTTTGTTTCTATTCGGCGATTTCTTCGGTACTATAGTGCTGTTCCTAAGGTCGTTTCCAATAATCGGGCCTCTCTTGAAGCATCCTGCAGTCGAGCCTTACATCAATCGTTTGGCAGGTTTGGATACTTTGCCTGTATAATGGTTTGTGAGATAGGATACCAAGTAAATATGACATCTTCACGATAAATTTATAAAAGTGGCATGTCTGCTAAGAATTGAAATATTTGAACATATCAGGCATGTAATTTGAGCATGCTGCAATAATTCATGACGGGTCCAACCAGATCCAAGCATCTGGTGCCACTCTGTTTAGACTCCTCAAAGCCTTGACAGAAAGTTGATTATGTCGCCAAGGCAGTCCAACACATGCCCACACAACCTGAGGCCGTAGAGTATATCATATCGTTGGTTGGTTTCGTAAGAGATGTAGTCGCTGAAGTCAGCGGATATGCTAATGATTGTAGTGTTCGTACAGACTCTCTTTTGGCTTCGCAAAACAGGTTTATCGTTCAATCCTAAAATGGCCCGCATGAGAGGGATCCAGAGGACAGCATCAGGCGTATTTCGTACAGGGCTAGGGTGAAGCGGCTGGAATGAGCTTAGCTTGGACTGGACCAACATATCGAAATTTGTGAATTGGTGTGCTGGTGTCGAAGGACACTTTATCCAGTACACCCGCTCCCCCAAATGGCGAGTCATTCCAGGGATCATATCCTCCTGAGCCACAGAAGCAAACGAGACATTAGAAGAATGGCCGAAATACATCTTCAAAGTGCTGATAACGACATCGGGATGGTAAAGATAGCCGGAATGATTATCTCCTGATATGCGCGCAACAAGAGTCAGGTGCTGACTTCTCAATGGAATATCGGGGTTCAATATGCGATTGTTTGGAGAATCCGAGAGCCGGATGTTGACTAGCGGTATTAAACTTCCAGACAACACACCGTGCAAAAGTCTGCTTTTTAGAAACTCCCAATTCTTTCCGTGCGAGCTGGAGATCATGCTGACGCCACACCACGGGCTCACTGCATTCAGAATATGATGACAACTCAAAATATTGATAATGTATATTTTCACAGCTCTTCCATAGTATAGTTGTATTGAGGCAGCAATTAGGTAAGAAACTAGGTCAGACTCATGGGAAATTACAAAAGTTATCATAACATGCACCTCTATCCAATACGCACAGGCCAATTGCTCAACGATCAACGAATGAGACCGGGTTAAAAAAAACCCAGCCTCCAGCGTATCACAGATTGATACTAGAACGGGCGCGCGCGCATTGACTGCCGAAGTTGAGCAAATTTTGGGTGGCAAACAAATGCATTTGGATCTCTGGCTTCCTCAACACACCGTCATGTTCTGTAATGATTTTTTTGGCGATACAGCAGTGATTCTTTGGCAAATTTCGGGGTTTACGCTATTTCTTGTAGAAACTCAATTGCGACATTTCTGCATGTCGTATGACGCAATTCTCTGTACAGCATCTTTTGAGCTGAGCGCCCAGATCAAGTATGCAGAAGATGGGAAGGGATCGCGCAAAATCCCACCAATTATTTTCTACGGATATCGAAAAAATACCAAACGTTTACATATATATTCTATGTTTCTGGATCGCAATGAAAACAAAACCTAATTTCTCTGGCAATAAATGAGCCAGATATTGTGTGCACTAAAGATGTTTCGCAAAATAAATCGAACTATAATTCAACGCGGCTATCCGTGTAGCTCCCTTCTCAGTAGTTGAAGCCAAATTTTCGTGCATCTGCAGCATGCGTTTGGCATCACGTTTCTGCATAATTATGCACCAAGGCTCGCACTTTGCAGGTCGTTTTGGCCCGCATATGGGCTGACGAGAGACGCCCCTACCAGCCACCTCAAAGGTTCTCCCATTCTCATTGAGACTCGACACATAAACAAAACTTAGTCTAAATTACCAAATATTGAAGATGCGTCATTTATGCTCTGATACATTTTACACAGGGTTGTGCAAGGTAAATATTGAGATGAATTGACCCTCAATGCTTTGTAGTGAACAATCAGATCCTTGTGCAATAGACTGTGTCTTGGCAGCGAAAATTTTTTGGCGACAGCCCTTTCCAAAGTAAACCAACAAAAGGCTGGGTCTTTGATAGAATAAATAGTATTCCTTGGAGGTACAGAGAAAGAAGAAAGGATAAAATGGTTTAGTCAGATCATCTTCGTATTTGAGGCCCCAACATTCAAGTTTACTCGAAAAAGACATCTTTTATACTTCACGGGTTGAAACTGGCCAGTGAACTCTGTTATCCAGAAACTCCGAATACTCAGCTTTGTTCCATTAGTATCCACGACCAATTGGTCGTCTGTGTATTCAAGTTGCAAGGCAAGGGACTGCTTTTGCTTTTGTGTTTGAGGCAACTGACAGGAAGAGAGACATGAATAAGTTCCCTCGATGATGATGTCAGCAATCTATTAATATTCAGTGATCTTTGAATCAGCAGAAGAATTGGAAACAAAGATTTATGTCCACTAAACTGTGAATGCTAGAACATCTTCCGATATTGACGATCGGGTCTTTTTTTTACATGCTGTGACCCTCATACAAGAGACTGATACCACAAACACAAACTTCTCTTAATGCTTGCCAGATAATTCCCATTTTCTTTCGACTCTTTATGAAAAGGTCAGAGCGATTTCTCATGAATCCAATGTATGCACCTCACTTATCTCCGAAAGTTTCAAAGTTGAGGATATAATCAAAGGGCAGAGTTTTGACGCTGGCTAGTTGAAAAAAATGGCGCATACAAGGTAAATTAATTCTTTCAGCTGCCAAATATTTATCTGAAAAATTACCAATTTGCGTTGGCTACGCTCCCTTGTTTTTTTGCGTTGTACGTGAGGCCCAGGCTACATATCAGCATTTCCAAACTATCCTGGGAATGAGATCTGTTAATTAAATTTGATTGAAAAATTCAAAAGCTGTGATTCCAGAGCATGATTGCCTTGGTTGAGTCAAAAAGCTTTTGAATTGTGTTGATGCTCGAATTTTTTCCAATGAGGCTGGTAGTTCTAGCTTCATCGAATCAGTTCGGTGATTTTAGTTGATCAATTTTTCTCCAAACTCTCATTATAAAAAATTGTTCGTGTGAGAGCTGTGCCAATTTTGGATCTAGGCAATTATACGAATGTATTCAAAAAATGAGTGCAATGTATTGACTTTAGGATTGTATCGCGAGAGGAGCGAACATCCTTTTAGAATTCACACCCAAAGTTTGAGTGATCAATTACGCACCGCGCATTTTTATCTCCAAAGCTTATTTGATTACATCACCATAAATGCCAATCAAATACAGATTTAAATAGTCTTTGTTGGTTTTTCAGAAATGAATTTTTCTAAAGAAAGCGTTTTCTTTTTTGAAAGCGCACAGTGGAATGAAGGTGTGATATAGCATGAATAAATACGCATATTGCAAAACAGTTTGCTGCGTCTATATTTGCCGATTCAAATGCTAGATAGCGACCTGGTCGTTGGATCTTAAAGTTTGTTTTAAAAGCCAGGTAGAAAAAGCCTCAGAAAATACAAATTTCATTAAGATGAAAAAGAATTTCAATTTTTTCATACTTATTCGACCAGTTGTATGCCTCACTTTTTTTTTTGCAATAGCAGTTTGTTTGCTCAGCTTCGATTATCTACAAGCTCATTATTTGCTTGACGGAAACAGAAACAACAGTACTGCGAACAATAAGTTGAGTATCATATTACAAAGTGTACTATTTATCGAAAAGAGATTTCACGCTTACATTGTCAGAACAGTGAATGAAAGAAGAAAGCGCGAGATTTTAGTGCTTAACAACGTAAAAGATTTAATAACGCCCAGCGCAATATTTTTCGCAGGTGTTGCAGTTTTGAAATCAATCAATCTAGCAGATGTTCGCAATCCATACTTTAAAGTATTTATAATGTTTGTTTTCAAAGCGGGTGGAGGTTGGAATTTTAACGCCTCAATTAATCCCTTAGGATCGAATCCATGTGTTTTATTAATTAAAAATAAAGTCTTGCAATCACTATATATAAGCGTCACAATATTTCTTTAATTTTCTTCTGAGTTCCTTGTGTCACCAGGGATGGAGATTGAATTTTAACTTGAATTGGCGTAGTTACATTCAGGTATCTTTCACAACTGCTTTTTTGAAAGTCAAATTCTGAAAACAAAGAGGATCGATAACAATGCGAGCTTTGGTGCGCTTTCTGAGTTAAAGCTATTGTTTTATTCGCTTTGCCTCCTACGCATCAATACAATATTGACTATTGATCTGAACTGCTTGTTTTACTTAATTTTTCGGAAAAAATGTTATGATAGGTCAGCAAAGGCTTCTTTCTTTCGTCCGCAAAAAAATTGTGATTAACAAGTTCGACTTTGAAATGTTTCAAAAATGCGACAGTGCAGGTCTTTTTGACCACTTTTTCAGTTAAAAAAAATTTAAAATTAAGGGGACTCTTCCCCAGATATCTATTTTGCCTTCAGTTCCCGAATAATTTAAGCACATTTTCAGCCATTCCATATTTACAGGACCAAGTATATGACAAATCAAAATTCTGAACTAGTCAGTTTGAATTATGATTTTTGCCCCTAACCGTTTTCTTCTTTGGTGATGAATGAGCTCAGGTTTTTGAATAACATGTTTGAAGCAATGCTTTGCAGCCTTCTACATTGACTCATTTATTGTCTTAGGGTTGAAAAGGCTGTCTGAATGTCACAGAAATATGCCCAAGACATGTTAATCATAAATTTTAGACCTGGAAACCTACTAAAGACTTTCAAAGTTCATCCACGAAAACTGAGTGACGGACCGGTGCTTGTGGCAAACGTTTTTTATCTCAGGGTAGAATGAATTTTTTTTATTGAAACTGCGCAAATAAATGAATAATCTATATCCCGGTAGATATCTTATTAATAGATCTATGAATATTTCCTTTAAAACAAACCAATTTGCTCGAAATCATGCTATGAAATTTAATATTGTTTGACAATTCATGTGACCTGTTCTTTCACAAGAAATCCGCGATAGTTTAGTGGCTAGAATTACCGCTTGTCGCGCGGTAGACCGGGGTTCAATTCCCCGTCGCGGAGACTCTACTCAAGCGCAGCTGGTTTAGTGGTAAAATCCAACGTTGCCATCGTTGGGCCCCCGGTTCGATTCCGGGGCTGCGCATTTTTTGCCATTAAAGCTGCATTTTTTTTTTTGAGAATATCTGAGATTTGAGTCGATTGATAAATCGGCCCTTCGAAGAACAGCTTCGTCTACTACCGCCTCGCAACTGAATTCTATCAAATTTTTCTGAGGTGGGCTGTTTGCGATTCCATGAATGACTGGATTTTCAGTGACTATGCGCAAACATAATATGAGGTCTCAAACCGGCTGCGTTGGTGTTATAATACAAGTTATTACCTTACTAAGTGTCATTTGCCAATTTAGAGCTTGTAGGAACCCCGGAGATTATATGTGCAAAGACTGCTATACAACAAAAATAAAACCTTGTGTATAAATCAGTCCCCCACTCACGACAAGCACAACATACTCCGTCATGTGAACTGGTCCTGGCGCGGCCTGAGGGCATCGCGAATTCTGAAATCATCTCAACATCGTACTGAAGTGCCATAAAAAAGGCTACAATGCTGAAAGTCAATCGACGAAAAGAAATAAAAGAAAAAGAAGATTTTCAGCTAAAATTTCAACTTGCCTTATCTTCTAATAATCAAAACGTTCAGAACTGGCTACCGACATCTAACGAGCTCACACACTCTGAGAAACTCGACGATGATAAAGACCTGTTTTTTGACTTGCCTGTGATTTCGAATGGAGCAGGTCTCTTTGAGCTTGAAAGCGCCGGTGGAAAAAACGCCATTTCAACTATTGGATCTTTTCTCGGATCTGAAAATATGCCAAAAAAGGTGGAAACAAAATCAGCCAGAGACATCAGAACAGGCTCTAAAGCCATGTCTGCTTTGATGAATAAGATGCGTGCTGACACACGCAAGAATGTGACTGAGAAGTATCAAGTTAACAAAGACAGACCAAATCATCGCCCGAGACTGAAAATAATGGAAGATTTGAAAAAGCAGAAACAATCACTAAAGAATGAGCATGTTGATCGCTTTGAAACGCATGAAAGCGACGAGGAAGAGTCAAAGATGAACCAAATCACAGGTAAGAAGAATCAGGTCCCGCAGTTTGGAAAGAAAATCAAGGGAAGGCCATTTTGATGAAGATGTTTCATGAGGCTAAGATAGAGAAACCATAAATTTCATCTCACATTGCTACGTTTTCTGCTCGCAACAAAATGCAAGAAAAATGGAGAACGTGACTAAATCATACTTAGAAATTTAAAGTAAAAAAAAGAATTTGAGAATGCTAGTAGTATTATTCGTCTAAGATCTGTTTCTTGAGTGGAGGATGCGGCGAATTCAAGAAAAATTCAACCCTAGGAAGTTGAGTTTTTGGGGCCAGCCAGCTTCCCTTATTTGTTTTGATTTCCGACGCTGGGTATTTACCCTCATCAAGACATGACGGAAGAGTGGAGTTCTCTTTTAAACTGGGAAGAGATTGACCTCGTCTAGTGGAGGATATATCTGATTGCAGACCGCCACGACTAGAGTCGGTGATAGACAGCGTCGATTGAAATTCAGACTGATTAGACGAATATGCCCCGGTAGAAGCCGATGAAAGCGATGATTGGTTGGAATAGACAGCAAACGACTGTGAGGGTGCTTGTTCCATGCTTTTCAGCGAAACAACTTGTGGCTGCCGGACTAGATGGGATTCAGAACGAGAAGTGTGGAGTTGAGCTGCCTCAGACTGCCCAGCGGGGGTACTTTGCTTTTCCAGGCTCATGAATACAGAAGATGGAGAGATATCCTTTGTAGATACAGGATTAAGGATTGAGTTCGGCATTGCTTGTGATCCAATTGCAAACAGAGATGAATGATATTCCACAAAACTTTGAGGAGCTTGACATCTCTTAGAGACGTCTTCTTCCTGTTTTGTCCTGTGTGCGTGAGACTTTGCATTTTCACTAGTCGATTCAGTAATATTGTTATCGTGAGAAATGAAGTTATCACGTAGCGGGCTGCCTTTATTTAAAATTTTACCCAGTCTAGACTCGTTTGAAAATTTAATAGTCAATGAGGTGGGTGAAGAGTTTTTATTCATGGACCCACGTGGGATGTGAGTAGGCACTTGAGAAAATTGATATCGATTTGTTTCATGAGGGCCGAGCCTCCCATCTGCAATCCATTCCAGTCTAGGCTTTCTTGAACTAGACGACACCGCAGAAGCAGGTGGTGTATATGCCGAGGCTTGTGCTGCTTCTCCCATCGGCAGCACATGATATGGTGTATAGTATGACATGTGACCTGGGCCTGACGGTAGTGGTGAGGGTGGGATAGCAGAAGGCATGAACTGAACCGGCCATTGTCCATTGTAGACGTGCTGCTGCGGAAAATGCCCATTTGGTCGTTCCTGTGGCAAATGATATATATTTTGAAGTCCCTGGGGCGCACCCATCGGTAAGGAATAAGGTCCTGGGGGCTCAAAATATACATTGCCAGGGACAGCGCCATGAGAATTGGGATTGTGCGATGAGTCGTACACCTGGAAAAACTGAGGCGGCGTCTGAAGCATTCCTGACTGAGGCGGTTGAGAAGAGGGTTGGTGTTCCAAATGAATATTTTGGTAGAATTGTTCCGGATAATGTGTATGGTAGTGGCCCATTTGAGCTGGAGCCAGGTTCCCAGGGGTATGGGGGACTTCCCTTCGACTCAATGACATTGAAAAGTGCCTCTGGGAGCTCGACTGCAGTCGGCGTTTGATGTGGGATAGCATGGACTCGTTACCTTGACGAAATTTACCAGAAGCATGGCGGAACTCCCAAAACATAGGCCCTTGCGCAGAATGTGTCAGCAACGAATCGCTCACTTTATGGAAGCCATACATATGTAGCTGTCGTACAAAACTGGCAACATTGCGGTGTTTGAAGTACTTTGTCAAAGCTTCGCAAAATTCCTGACTCGGAGAAAGTTGAAAGGTGTGGCCTTTGGGGTTACCTGACCACCATATCAAGTGGGAGATACTCTGGTCATTGAGCATTCGATAGAGCTTGTAGACGAATGCATTCTTCTTTCCGGGTGTATCCTGAGTCTTTGGATTTGCACGGGTCATTCTTCCATGTGTTCTATTCGATCTGAAAGGGGTGGCGAAAATTGCCGACCTTTACAGCCAGAATAAAATTATTGTTGACAAAGTTGAAAGAAGTCCAGCTTCTTCGAGAACTGCAGCGGTGTTTTTCTGGGGTTGGTTCGAAATCCGGAAAATCCGCTGAACAAATCATGATAGCGAGGGCAAACTAGGTATTTAAAGTTGTGATTCATTTTTTCCCTCTCACTTCCCGGTACGGACCGTTTAGGCGCTGTGCCGTGGAGTATGCCTGTCGCAAACAAGCAGGAATAGGCAAGAAGCTACGGAAGTTTAATGTATGCATTATCGTGCCAGGGTAGCCCTGGGTCTTTTGACAATAAACATCAATGCGAATGCAATAATTCATGAGACATCTGGCATAGATTTCGAGGCTGGACCCTGTAGAGACAATAGCTTTACTTGAAAATGGGAGGCTGAAAATCGTAACCGAACTAAAATGCTAACAAACCATCTTGGAATTCTAATTCTGCACATCAGAGAAAGACTCCTTTTTTTTAAATGCACACCCGTGGGGGAAGGAAACATGCATCATATATGTGAGATTTGGGAAAAGTGCTGTGTACTATCTTCTATTCTGCATGCGCGCTTGCTGAAAAAGTACCGCCCACTCCAAAAAAAAAACACAATCTACTTGCAATTAGCCAATTTTTTTGGCTAGCTCAACACCTGTGGATTGAAAACAAATATCTCCAAACCTCTTATATGTCATATGATAGCTAAGAGCTTCCACAGTCTACGGCAAATTTCGGACGTGCATATAAGAAATGTCGCTACCCTGCAACAGTGTGAAGTACATGCAGGGCGAATATAGTGGCTTGTTCTTCCAGCAGGCTATTGCGCCATCGCTATAGGACAAAGCGAGCGCGTTCCATGAAAATAGCGCTGCACAGGTTATGGAATGCGAAAATGATAGTCAATTTTCTTGGCGCCAATGTTTCAGCTTCGGGTAAGGAAAACGTTTTACGGCAGTCTAGAACCTAGAAGCGAATCATATAGAGTTTGCATTCGAATCGTTGAGCCCAAACTTGAAAGGCGCGATTCTGCAGATAGAATTCGGACGCCTTATTTGCCGTTTTGCCCCCCATCATATGAGGACAGTTTTGAAGAAGCCAATGACACGAGAAGAAATAAGGAATAACCATGCAGTAACTTCAAGCACTTCAAGTCATGATTATGAAATACCCAAATACTTGCCCAAGGCTATAGTGGTTTGGTGGGGTTTCCTCGGAAATAACGTTTGATTTGTCAGCGCGAAGATGTATAGTCATACATGCTATACTAATCGAGATGAAGCTTGCGATATCTGTTTCGACAAAAAGAATCAAGCAGAACGTATGACCATAGATGTTTTGAGACAGGAGCTGATAGATGCCAATAGCGAATCGTCTTTTCGGATCTAACTCATGGGTGACAAAATCACCTGATTGCTGAAACACATGCATATTTCGATCATCAAGATGGTCCGCATCACATATATCGTTCAAATGCGCCAAGAATCAGAATTTTTCTCTTGGCGCTCAAAGCTTTCGAGTGAATTTGTTATCTGAGGGAGAGACCTATCAGAAGTTGATGAATGGTAGATTTTCCCCAAATTGCACCTTCTCGTATTTGTATAGGGCGGTCTGAAACAATTTATCAGAAATATGCTTCGGAAGGTCACGGCTAGAATTAAAGTTTGAAAATTGACCAAATGCTGATTTCAAGAATGTATCTTTAGCCGAAGATGAACCTTGGTGGGCTTGTGAGTTTCAGGCGTTTCGCTCCAAGAAAAAAAAAAAGAGCTCATGCGTGTATTGCGATTGTTTCTGGAAATACCATTGGGTATTCGGTTGGGTGAAATTATTTCACACGCAAGCCTCGACCTGTGTTTCAAGACGAAAAACACGGTATCGTTTTTCAAAAACGTCCCCAGGGCTTTTGACATTTACTACGAAATGTGGTGACTTCACTAACATATGACTTCTGAGGGGCTATATTTAGGGCATTTTTAATGTGGTAAGCTTTCGAAAATGTTTGCAAGAGTGTCTGTGGATCGAGACGCAACGCACATCTATCTTTCCTTAAATCGCGTCGATGTGCAGCACCGCCCTTCCTGCGATGCACTTGCAGGGCTTTGGCGCGGTTGCCTCCCGTAACAAACTGACGGAGTGGGGCGGGCCAAACCTTAATTCTAATGCCCCAACCACGCTTTATCAAGGACGGGCTTAGGGATCTCAATTTCCAAAGTCCCAAGAGAACAAATTTTATTATTCTGAGTGGGCTGGAAATCAATTTTTAACTCCAAATGGACGTTGATTAAATCAATATAAGTGAAAGGTCTCTGACATGCTTTCGAAACTGCCAAAGGTACATTGAAAGGTTGTCCCAGGCACACATAACCCCGACCAAAGTGGGGTTAACAATTAGTGGGGCAGCCGTGAATCTTGATAAACCTTACGTTTGTATTCTGATTTTGCACCAAAGCTTTATTGAGCACGGAACTGAAAGTGCTCTGTTTCATAAATCATGTTTTATACGATTGCTGTTTCTAAATTCTCACGCACTGCTAATTTTCGATTATGCTTATCGCCGACGGCGCTCTCTCAATCTTAATCTCCCGCTCAACATATCCCCTACGTCCGCTAATTTGCTCCAATGAATAGTCTGGCCTTTTCTCAACGCCACATCCGTGTCTTCGTCGTAAAGACTGTTGATTTCGGAAAACTTAAGCTGCGCCCCTTGAATACCAATAACAACAGATGATTCCTCTTCCATGCGCATCAAGTCAATCATCTTAATGTTGTTAACACTATGATGCATAGAGTTGTGGTGAACCGAAGCAAATACGCGGCGGCTCCAATCTTCGATGTATTTTACTGACTGAACTGCAAAGCGAGCTGCGTAGACTCTGTCCATAGAACTTGGGGTAAATCCTTGCTGTACATGGCCTGGAATGGCAGTTCTGGTTTCGAAACGTGTACCAGCAGCCTCATAAAATATATCGGCCAACAAATCTGTTGTGTAAACGTCGGAGGCAAACTCGTTTCTCACCACGATTTTACCGTTGTTATCCTGGCCGCGATCACCCTCGAATGCATCAAACAAAAGATCGATGTCTTCACGAATGCTCTTGAGATCAATCTTATCTTCTGGTCTGTAGACAGCAATAGCACCTGTGACAAGACCTGCGTAGCAAGCTACGTATCCGCTATTTCCACCCTGAACTTCGACAACAAAAACTCTGCGTCTTGTAGCCGAAGCGGATTGCTTGATGGCATCACAATAGTTCACCAACTGATTCAAGCAAGTGTCAGATCCCAAGGAGTATTCTGTCCCAGGAACATTGTTTGATACTGTAGCTGGGATCACAACTTTGGGGATGTTGAAGATTGGGTACTTCTTCTTTTTAGCCTCCAATTGATGCAATGCCGTAAATGCTTCGAAGCCACCGACAATCAAAAGACCATTGAACTGATGTCTTTGCATGTAGTAAGCGACATCGCCAAAATTTTCGCAGGGCAAGGAGCGGTTGGTGCCAATTTCTGAGCCACCCTCGTTGTGCCATCCGTCGACATCAAGCCAAGACAACTCCTTCACGTTACCGTCTCTGATTAGGCCGGAAAATCCATTCTGGATTGCCAAAAGTTTGTGTCCCTTAGCCAAACAATACAATGCAGCAGCTCTAGTGGTGGCATTCAACGCCGACAGTGAAGCGCCCACATGTACTATTCCGATGTTCAAGCGCTCGTTTTCGGGCAAAAGCTTTGAGCCATCGTCGTACTTTGCGGTGTACAAGAAGTTATCGTACGCCTCAGCGAACGTAGAGTCACGCAAACTCATTGCGCGGTCGAAATCTTTGGCTTCGATCGCGTCTGCGACTTGCTTGGTAAGTCGTACAGAGTCTACAAGCGGCTGGCGTACAATCTCGTTCTCAAGTATTCCGATCACAGGAGAGGGAACATCTGGAGTGCTCTCTAACACGGCCTTGACAGCCTCCACGCCTTGCAAAGTGCTTAACATCCGGTCGTAGGCCACAGCCGTGCCACCGCGCTGGACGTGTCCCAAAGTGGTGATTCTTGTATCAAGTCCTAATTCAACCAACACATTTTTAACAGTTTCCGAGGAAATAGGATTCAATTCGTCGTCTACCGCGCCCTCGGCAACAATCACGGTAGTATTCCGCTTGCCGTAGCCCCGGTGACGCGAGCAAATGGCCTTCAATTCGTCTTGCCATTGGCCATGTTTGGGTGGTCTTTCTGGGATGAAAATGTAGTCTGCGCCCGTGGCCAATCCTGACATTAAGCCTAACCATCCACAATGGCGGCCCATGACTTCAACGACAAATGCACGGGAATGCGATGCTGCCGTCTCGTCAATGTAGTCAACCATTTCAGAAATTCTCTCTAAGGATGAGAATGCACCGATTGTTGCGTCAGTGCCAGCCATATCATTGTCGATTGAGCCCACTAGTCCCACAATGGTCAAGTGGCGGTAAGGCTCGGCTCTTTCCTTTGTCAACTTTCCGGAATCTATCAACTCGGCAATCAAAGAGGGCCATTCGGCGCGGAAGAGGTCGGCGCCCGTGAGCGATCCGTCACCTCCACATACGATCAATGCATCAATGCCATTGACTACCATGTTGTACGCTCCTTGGAGGCGGCCTTTGCGCTCGCGAAAGGCAGCACATCGGGCCGTGCCGATATCCGTTCCTCCGTGAGAGAGAAACCCGCGCACATCGTCCCACCCTATGGGCTTGAGCAAGTCTCCGCCACGAACCAAGCCTTCGTAGCCCTCATAGACAGCAAACATGTCGCAACCGTGAAATATTCCCGCGCGCACGACCGCACGAACAGCCGGGTTCATACCCGGGGCATCACCGCCGGAAGTCATGACGCCAATTTTTTTCTTTTTGGGTTCCGAAGGTGAGCTTTGGTCAGCTGGCTCGGCTGAGAGATGATTCAGTGCGAGGGCCTTTGTGAGTTCTTCGGCCTTGAAGGCAATATACTCTTCGGGCGTGTGAAATGTCTTCTTGTTTGCTTCGCAAGATGCGCTGGAGAAACGAAGCGTGTTGCCAAGCGGGTCCTTGGTTATGATGGTTTCCCCGGTGACCTGGTGCTTGACGCCTTGCTCCTTGAGCACCGTCTTAAGTGCCTCAAGATTAGTTGAAAAAAAGCTGATATCCTGTTTCTTGTCGGCACACTGTGTCAGCCCGGAAAGGCGAAGCTTGACCAACGTGGCGGCGCTCAAAGGTTCGGTGTTGTCGCCGTTGTAGAATTCCAAGTCCTGCCACGGCACGACGTTGCCTGCATTGTCACGTGTCTGCAAGGGAAACGCCTCCAACCAAAACTCTTTGATCGAGTCCGAAGCAAAGGCACGCAAATGGCTGCTTGGGCCGTGGGAGGCCATGGCCGAATAGTTGCGAACTAGTTTGAAGCCAAGCGAGCGGTAAAACTTGCTTGTACTCTCAAACACGTGCTCGTCTGTTGTGGCAAGTGAGATCGCGCTCACACCTTCCACTGTCATATCTGTTTGGTTTGTGTTTGTGTTTCGGAGCGATCTGGATTCTCAGGTTTCCTGGGGGTGTGTTGATGGATCCGCAAGGAGTAAGTGGTGAACAGTGTCGTTTTTTTTTATATTGAGGCTCTCGCGGCTGCAGGAGCAAATGAATTCGGCTGCGCAAAGTCCGAGCATGGGGGGGAGTGGACCCGTAACCGCATATTGCGGAACCTCAAGGTTTCTTTAACGGACTGTTGCCGGCATTGAAAAAACGGGCTCATTGAGCACCAAGTCTCTATTGTTTTTTTTTTATTTTTCTTGTTTTTCAATTGACTGCAATGTTTCTGGTGGGTTGTTTCACGTGAATTCGAATATTTCGAGTATAAAAACCCAATCGCAAAAAAATCAGACAATCCAGAGTGAGACCCGCGAGCCCGACGTCATTTGCCAACAATCAACACCTCAGGGGGTATATGCACGCCATTGCGTCAGTAATAATTCTTTACAAGTCGCCCGTTTCCAGCCACTTCCTTGTATCCGCACAGGCATTTGAAAGATCTTGTATGGTCTCTACTTACACTTGCAATGGCCACCTGGCAAGTGTCCTCATCCATGTTCTACTCAGAATTGCTCGTGAGCCCACAGCAGTATTGATATAGTAGTGCTTCCGCAATTCCAACTTGGTGGACCGCGGCACACGCTATCTGGTCACGTTCCACCTCCCAAACACCTGGTTTGCCTTTCGTTCGGTTTCCACAAACACTGTCAGATTCCTTCCGTAAACATAGTAGTCGCCTTCGGTATAATTTTCCACATATATGTTTTTGACATACATGCTGAAGGGAAGCTTTGTGAAGTCCGTGAGGCCACCAGCCCACTCAACTGTCCCAGGATTGTTTGTCCCATCTCCGCCAACCCAAAGACTGAATATGACTCGCATTGGTGAAGAAGGAAGAACCCCGCCCGTTTTATGCCTCACAACCTGCCCGTCAAGTGTCCAGTCAATTTCCAGTCGATTCCAGCGCACGCCATACCTGTGATAGTTTTGCGTCGTGGAGTTTGACAATGCATGGTATATCCCGTCCGCATAGCCCGCAACGTCGCCCTTCACAAAGAAGTTTGTCTGGTACTTAGCCTGGTCATTGCCAAATACCTCTGCAATATCGATTTCATCCAAGTCATCACTTTGCAAGTAGAAAGAGGATATGATTCCTCGGCCTGGGGCTCCCATAATGTCAGCCTCGACTTTTCCGTACAACAAATAGTCGGCACTGGTCATGCGCGGGTTGTCGTAGCGCTGCAATATACCAAGAGTTGTACCGTTTCCACTAGTACATATATGTGGACATTTGCTGGAAGGGTCAAAAGCCACACTCGACCGGTTCAATGAGTCTTTTACGACTCCGTGAAGTGCATGGTTTCTTGCAACGCAGCCTTCGTCTTTTCTTGGATTGCAAGGTTCTTTGTGGGCGAGCCCTAGGCATACAATGGGTAGAATGAAAAGAATTTTAAGCATCGGTGTCATGCTTTGTACGTATAATTATTGTATCAAACTACTCCATTAGCTTGCCAGTATGCTTTTTGCACCCAAGAAAGACACCGCGAACATCGAAATAAGTTTGTTGGTCACGTGCTGTCCTGCCGGATGGGAATAATGATAGAACCAATTTAAATTCGAAGAAGCCGAGATGCAAAAGTATCATGCAGCAGATTCAGAAAGCTACTGTAATTTTTATGAGAGTCGTGATAGTAACGTGACAATTCACTGTCGAAACCTCATACCAGAATCAATCAAGCGGTCCGCATAGAGAGCTTACTGACAAGCCGCTGATTTGAATTCCTTCTTGCCAAGCAGTCTGACAGACACAATAAACCATGGCTGTACTTAAAGGAAAGGTTTATCACCCATATTCCGTTGCATCGAGACACGGGTCGCAGTATATAATGACCATTCATGGCTCTGCTGCGATGCGTGTCATTTCCATGATCTAAAATACTATATGCCAAAGTGTGCCAGGGGCACAATTTCAAAATGAAAAAAGAACAAGTAGCTTTTAGCCGCAAAAAGACCTTTGTCTGCGCAGAACTAAAGAGACGAAGCAATGAACGGTGTCGTAGTATACTTCTTAAACACGCGCGGTCGTGCTCTTCTCAATGAATACATGTAGAATGCATTCCTCATCTTCCAGTAGGCCAACATCTGTAAATGTCCACAAGCTATTCCGAGGCGCATCGGGTGCTTCTCACATATATAAGGGCCGTCAAATGCATAAGCGCAGATGAAATACTCAAAAAATTTATCGTTCTAGCAAAGCACTTCGACATTGATATACCCAAACCAATGGACGTGTTGCGAGACTACATTGCGCAAATAAATGTGCAAATTGCTCGGGCTCATTTCAAGATCGCCTCCATCCGAGACCAAGAAAGTGATGTGCAGCAATTTGTATTCATTAATACCAAGTCAGACGAGGTCATCCAATCATGCACGTCCTACACCGTACCCGAACTTGATACGATCAAGCACTTGATTGATGCAATCTGCAATTCACACGGGTACACATTTGCGCTCCCTTACGGAAATGCCAAACAGCAAATAACGACTCTCCTTAAACAAAAGGCTAGCGAGCTGGACTTGTTTATCCGAAGACTTGTGGACGATGGTTGGATCAATCTCACGGACCAAAACCGATTAGTGCTTTCTTGTGCCAGCCTTGCAGAGCTCTCCACTTACTTGCAAGACCGATTTGGTGTCTTTTCGCTGACCGACACTCTGGGAAAGCTCTTGGAATGCCTCAAATGTGGTGGATTTGTTACCTTGGGCAAAAAATGCTGTAACAACGAATGTCCCAATTCTTTTCACTTCAAATGTTTGAGTGTTTTTGCTCGAGACAATCAAGTTTGTCCAAACCAGGCATGTAGCGAGCCTTTAGCTAATGTTATTGAAGTGGGGACAAGAACTACATCAATTGCGTCGAACCCCTAGTCAAGAGAATCAAGAAAGTCAGCCTCCAATTCGTCCACCAAGTCCCATAACCATTCTTCGACGACAACCTCATCGTACCTGTCGCAGAGAGGTTGCGCCCCCTCTGGTATTTTGTGTTTAAAATCCGGTCCTCCATTAATTCTGACTACTCCGTTTTGGAAAACAGACATCATAGGGTAGTATCCCAATGAGCCGTCGTCTGTATTTCTGTAGGAAGGGTTTTGCTGCTGCTTTGTGTTTGCATCCACGCCAACCGCATCATCGGCTATATTTAAGGGCAAGAACGAGTACAAGTCATTGTACATCTCACCCACGTACTCTCCGTTCTTGTATACCACGATCCGTGAGCCCGGGATCGTTGGCACTGTGGCCTGCGTATCGGTCTTCTTTTCGAGAACTGCTGTCTCTCCAAATACAGTGACGGGGTTGAGCAAATGGTCCATTTGCTTTGTTCTTGTATATTCAAACTGTTCAAAGAAAAGCCCGTTCTTGTATCTTATAGCCACTTGGTCACGCACAACGTTATCAAAAGCATTGAGCGTTTTTTCTTCTCTTTCCTCGTCGAGAGCTGTCCGCGTAGATTTTTTTGTTTTGGAATTCCTTTGCCTGAATTCACTGAGAAAACGAGAGTTGTGTGCTCGTTGGTTTTCAAGCAGGGGCAATTCGACCAAAAGACCGATGGTATCACCACTGTGGAAGCCTTCCGACATAAATTCTTGGGGGCGACTCAATGTAATTTTTTGACCGTTCAAGTCTCTGAGACCATAGCCGTAGCCGTCGAATCCGACAGGCGCATCTAGAGCCAGTTCCTTTCTGCCAATGCCAACCCGCACATGCGCCTTGTCATTACCATTGTTCGAGTTTACGATATCGTATTCGAAATAATGATTGCCTTCTCGAATACAAATATTGCATCGCGCAGAGAGCCAACCGTTCTGGGTGGTGATCGCTGACATGTCCTCACTCAATCCCACACCTTGACTCTTATCAAAATAGCTGGCCCTTACCTTAAAAGGAGGCAACTCAGTGGTCAGATATTGAGTTGCTTTGAGGGTTCTATTTGGCTTGCAAACGCGGTATTTGTAACCTCTTCTGTTCAATGGTAAGTCATCGTATTGAAGAAAAGCTTCTCCTTTGACAATGTGCTGGCTCGTGATCACCGGCTCTGTTATGATCGAGTCAAATGCAAAGCTCGCCGGCCTCAAGCGAGAGTGTACTATCACATTTCTTTTTTTTTTGTTCGGTGCTTGCTCTGATTTGGAAACTGATTTTTCGATAGAAGGACTTTTGACTATTGGCGCCTTGTAAGAAGTGGATTCTGAAGAAGCTCCATGTGTTTCGTGATTTGGCGTGGCATCTTTGGGCGTAGCTAGGCCATTCATAACTGATGGCTGGTTTCCTTCCATTCAGGTGGCAGTAGTGGATTCTTAATGCTGACGCTTTTGCTTCAAAGTATCTCACCATTGGAAGGTTTGTAGCTTCGCGTGTGCGGAGTTGAGTCGAGTGCACTCAACAATGAAGGCGCGTACAGTGCCAGCCTATCCGATACGAAATCAACAAAACTACAGCCTTGAATATTTTTCGGTAGTATGTCTATGATTCTTAAATATTTAAAGCTCTTGACCGAATAGCCTGGAGCTTTTAAAGGTGACGTACACTTATTTAATTTTGAAAGATTTGGTGGGTCACTTTTTCAAACCAAACTTCTGCAATAGGGATTTTTTCTTCTTTGTTTTTTTCCCATTCTTGTCATCCAGTGGTTTCAGAATGGTGCTTCCGACAGAGCTTCGAGAAACAGAATTCTTGAGCTTTTTGTTGTTGATCATCCGCTCGTGCTTCTTCTCTTCATCTTCATCATATGAGATAAGACTCTTAACCTTATAGGCCCGTCCAGCAGCACCAGACGAGTTGGTTTTCAGGAGAGAACCTTGACGGCCGGCTTCCATGCTTGTGTATGCCTGATGTACTTTGTTATCGACGAAATGACTCGGGAGTTTGTCGTCCTTGATTTGCTCAAGATAAGTTCTCAGCTCGGCAAGCGATTTATCAGAGATGACCAGAATCATTGCTGCGAACGGATCCGAAGGAACCTTCACATCTTGCGAGGAGCTCTCCAGAGGCTTCGAGGAGTTTGGAGAATCTGAGTCGTCTTCGTTCAGCGCAGCAGCACAAAATGACTCGATGGAGATATCAGAGCTATAAGAATTATGACGAGGAGCCCTGGGTGGAACATCAAGAATGCTCTTGTGCGTAGCAACACCATCAGTGAAAGTCACAAGAGGTGGCAGCTTTGGAGCTGGTTTTCGGTGAAAAATCGTAGAGTTACCGACCAAAATCACCGGTACCGTCGAGTACCTTATTAAATAGGACGAGATCTTAATGAGGTAAACCTCAGCTTCAAGGTCCAACGGCTTGCTCGTAACTGGGGATCCTGCGCTTATTGAAGATCGTGGAGTAGAGCCATTATTTATAGTCTTGCTCATTCTTCTCGGATATTTGAAGTTAAGACTGGTAGATTTATTTCCAATCACCACTAGTGTTGGCTGGTATTGCTTGAAAAGATGAGCCATCATGAACTTTGTGCCAGTTTGCGCTTTCTTTGTTGGCGTCATGCTGATTGTAACAGGATCAGGAAAAGGCACATCTGTAACTAGCTCCACTGTGATCTTGAGGCGTATCTCTGGATCTGGTAGGTTGTCGAGAATATATCCGAGAATGTCTTCGCACTTTTGTTGAACCTTTTGCCCACCGACATCTTTATGTCTGGTTGTGTTTTTGTTTTCTGTCTCGATAAACTTCAATGGCACTAGGGCTGCAACCACTAAGTGATCGCCGTTTTGTAGAAACCCGGGCATACTTCGCAACAGCTCGTCCGTGAGGAGAAGCCAATCTAAAGCATTCCACGAGTGCTTCCTGCCAGATATCACTGTGAGGATTGTGCGTGGATACACGTCGCCATGGTTATACTCCGTGTGCTTCACAGTGAAGGATACGCTCTTGTAGTTGTTCTCGTTCAGCGAAGGGTAAAGGACTTGTTTGCCTTTCGCGAGAGCCGGGGTGTACGACCCCGATGTTGAGTTCCGTCGATGCGAGGAGTACGAGGGCCCTTGCGCGTTGAATTTGAAGTCGTTCAAGTCCGATACACTGCGTCTAGAGAATTGTGGATCTAGCGCCATCAATTCCTCATTTGTCATTCCGGAATACAGCTTCCGGCGCCCACTGGGCAGGTGAGAATGAGGAGATGCATTTTCGTCGCCCTGAACGGCATCTTCGTCGGCGTCAGTGTCTGGACCACCCAGTTTCCCTATTACTCTTGCGAGTTCCAGCCTCGGCACGGAGTCAGGAGGATGGATCACCAAATCGTTGAGTTCTTTGTTCAAGGACGCATCTGAATCGTGTGCGTGCAGTTCGTTCTGTCTAATCTGCTCGACTGAGAGGCCGTTCTTGAGGATCAGCTTGGACGGCGGCTCGGGCAACTTTAATCTCTTTCTGGGAGAATAGGTGGTTGGCGATGAAAGTGAGTAGTTGCTAAATAGTTTGGACAATTCTGGGTCGTTTTGCTTGGGGAGAGTTAGCTTGGGCGCCGTTGAGTAGGAGTGATACTTGGTGACGTCGGGAGGTGCTTCAGCCTCCAGCTCATCCGATCGAAGATTGTTGAACGAGACTCGCCTGGAGTATGGCAACTGGGGTGCGGCCGAAGTGATAGTGGCCATGAGGAAATTCCGGGAGAAGTGCTGCTAAGGACGTTCAATGAGGACGCGGGGCCAGGGTGAAATGAAGCGGCCGAAGGTAGAAGCCGGCCAGCAAAGCAAAATCTGAAAAAATAAAAATTAAAGATGTTAAAATAAAAGATTATGGAGCTTCGAAGAAAAGCGGTATCGGGCAAGGTTTGCCAATCAAGAGGTTAAGCCAGCGGAAGTACTTATAAAAGGGAGGGATTCAAAGAAAGAGTTGCCAGAAGGAATGTTGCGCAGCGGTTTCAGAATCTCAGCAGCTGGGTGTTGATGTCGTAGGTCGGAGTTGGAAAGGAGAACCCGGGAAACCCTTTCCTCTAAACATCCTTGCCGTGATGAAAGTGATCCATTGGACATTCTGGGCGTCCTGCACAACGGGTACCCCACGAGGAAATATCGCCATGAGTATATCTCGTAGGCGCAGCCCCGCCGCATTATCATGCGGACACGCATGCGCATGGCTTGGAGCAATAAATATCCGCGAAAGAATGATGACGCTTATCAGGCGGTGAGCTCCCGGCTGATCGGATGCGGCGTAGGGGCGCGCCACCGCAATAGGCCTAGAACAATTTTCTGGGGTTTCTCCTGGATCTGGAAACACCCGGAAATAATCGACAAATCCACTCAGCCCACTGAAACAGCCATGTGCTGGATGCAATGAGTTTCGTCGGGCAACAAAAAAAAAGATTAATTACAAATATGATTATGGCTAGAGCTATGGTCATGACCAAAGCTATGGCCATAACTATAACTATATCGACAACTAAACCAAAATGTATTGTAAGAAAGCAAAACAAAATGTCCATCTAACATTGCTCAATGTATGACGAAAAAAGCAGCGTCGACCAGTGCCAGAAATTCGCACATCACTATCGCGTGAGCGTGTGGGACGGTAGCCGTGTCGGATCTTATTTCCATGGACCCATGTGCTCACCTTTTGCCCGGCATAAGACAAGGGTGTACCAGGAGCCACGGTCGCGCCAGTAGTAACCAATCGCAGCGCGCTCTGCTCGTCACGTGGGGATGCAGAGCTTAGCCAGCCAAAGTTTTTGCCGTTCTATTAAAGCAACTCTCGTTGCAGAGGAATCCTTGCCTCGTGCACAGAGAGGCCTGGTGGCTTGGACTCCTTCAGCAGCCATGCGGTTGGGGCTGGGTAAACGACCGATCCATTCTGCGCAGGCATATGTGGATTCCGCATGCCCGTGTCATGGGGCCTGATGCAATAAACTTGCACCAATAAGCTTATCCCAATAAACTTATCCAAATAAACTTATCCCTATAAACATGCCCCACGAACCATGCACGGCGGGCCCGCGGCCGGGATTCAGGGTTGCGAATAAGAATTGTGAGACGTACCCATACTTTCTTGGTATCTGGCATATGGTAGTTATCCATCGGCCCGGGAGCGATCTCGGCTCCGATACGCTGGGTGCGGGACTCTCGCATCGCTGGGGATACAAGTCAGCGGGCCAGGCTATTCCTGAAACAAGCCCGTCGTTTGGGTGGGTCACCCCGTCGTTTGGGTGGGTCACCCCGTCGTTTGGATGGGACACGTCTTGCAATGCACCTCTCTTCTCCAGGGCTGCCTCCTCGCATCGCATTGTTTGCACCTGTATTGGGTCTGCTCTCTGACGCTGCCTTTCTGCTGGGAACCCGCTGCGGCCATGTAGTCAGTTTTCCCTGTCCAATGTACTAGGTTTTTTTTGTGCCCAGTCTGAGATTAAATAAAAACAAAAGGGAAGGCAGCAGATGGATTGAGCCTGCAAGACCGGTCTAGCCTGCTGTACACGCAAAGCGTCCCAAGACCCATTCATACTCTAGTTTGTTATTCCTCCATCACGGGTTTGCCTTCTACGTAGCGTTGAGAAAACAAATCCGCGTGCCGTCAAGCTGTATCTTGTTTCCGACAGTTGAATGTTTGAGCCACCTGGCCTGTCAGAGGTGGGGATCCTGATGGGCCACTCAAGGGGTCAATGCCCTATTGGTCGAACTTGGACTTCGACATGGCTCATTATGCATGCCCGATGGCTGCACGTGACTAGACACGCTGGTTGCGAGTGCCGCCCTAATTTTGATTTGCGGCTACCGCTTATTAGGTACCCGCGGAACCATTCGCGTCTGGCTCGAATGCGGCAGTTTGCCTGAAACAAAATGGACAGCGTCAAAAGCGGGTGCTTCAACTAAGTCACAAACGGCTTGTTGTATTTTGGCTTGGCGGTTGCCACCGGATGTATATTTAGCTCGCTCAAAGCATCTATTTTTTTTTCCCTTTCCTACTGATGCGGCTCTGTTGCAAGACACTTTCAGGACCATAGGTTCCCATATCGCTTACACCCGTCAGCCTGGTTCATTTTTTTTTCCAAAATTTTTTTTTCCACAAACACAGCTTTCAGCGAGCTTCACCGAAGTCTCATAGATAAAGGCAACCACAAGACTCATCAGCACAAAAAGTAGCAGAGTTCGGCGCCACTGTTGCTGCGCGTAATTCCAGGTTGCTACCAGTGATGCAGGAAATGGCGCCAGACACATTGTGCTGTGCTCGCTGCTCATCCAATTTGCTTCTCTGTGTTTGCTCCACAATCTTCCTCTGAATTTATAGTCGCTAGCCAATTTGCTATACAGAAGTCAATTGCTCATATTCCCCCATCATGACTTTGGACTGGCATGCTCCCGTCCCCATTGACGACTATGTTGCGTTGAACACAGAGCAAACTGCCGCAAATGTGCCCGACCAATGCCCAGGAGCAGAGTCTATTGGAGGGATCGATGTGGCGTGCGGCCCCATCCTCAGGCTTTGCGGAACTTTGGAAAATGGCTCCGATTCCTACAGAGCGTCCGTGTTGTTGGTTACTCGGGGTGGGAATCCCAGCATCACCTACCGTATTGGCGCTGCTTCGGCTGAAGCGGGGGCTGAGGAAATACAAGACGGAGAGTTTCCTGCGGCTCTCTTCTACGAGACCAAAGGCGGCCTTCAATTCTGGAGGTTCAATGTTGACTTGCCCCTCGCTGCTTATGAGCAAAGAGTGCGCTACTCTGTGAATGGTGTCTTAAAGGAATCGTACCAATTCTTCATACCTGCCTCCCACGAGTCTATGAATGTGATGTCTTTCTCGTGCAATGGGTTCTCATTGGCAACCGACACCTCCTCCTTCAAGCTGTCTCTCTGGCTCGATGTATTGCGCAAGCACTCTACGACCCAGCACTATCATGTCATGTTGGGCGGAGGAGACCAGATCTACAATGATGCCATCAAAACACGCTGCAAAACTCTAGAGCCGTGGCTTAATTTGCACACGGCTCACCTGAAAAGGGACGTGGAAGCCACTCCCGAGATGATCGAAGAGCTCGAGAACTTCTACCTAAACTCCTACCTTGAGTGGTTCGGAAAGGGCTACTGGAGAGGCAAAAACGGCGCGACCTTGCAAAGCATGTTTCCGTTGGCCATGGCTCAGATCCCAAGTGTGAATATCTACGACGACCACGATATCATTGACGGCTTTGGTTCCTACAAGGACAGAACAATGGCCCTGGACGTCTTCTCGTCCATTGGAAATGCCGCATACAAGTATTACATGCTTTTCCAGCACCACATGTCATTGGACAGCCCCGAGTATCTCAACGATCCCTCTTGGATCCTATCGAAGAAAGAGGGTATGTTCATCAAACAGAAAAGTCACTCAACTTTCATGCGTTTGGGTCGTGAGATCACATTATTGGGGGTGGACTGCCGTACTGAGCGCCGTCTCACACAGATAATATCACCTAGCACATACCAAATTATTTTCGAGCGCCTTCAAGCGGAAATAGAGAAAAGCCCTGAGACGAAACATTTGTTGGTGATGTTAGGTGTCCCTATTTTATATCCTCGGCTTGTTTGGCTTGAAAAGATCCTCACATCCAGGCTTTTGAAGCCCATCAGGGGTTTAGCCACGAGAGGTGTAATGGCCCAGGGACTAGTGAACGAGTTTGATGGCTCTGTAGAAGTCTTGGATGACTTGAATGACCACTGGTGCTCTCACAAGCACAAGGCGGAGAGAAATGAATTGATGAAGCTGTTGACAGAGTTCGGTGCAAAGAATGGCGTGCGGGTGACCATTGTATCGGGTGATGTGCATTTGTGTTGTTTCGGTCGTATGAAAACAAAGATTCACCACCATCCCAATGCTCATAGCTTGTTGTCTGAAAACAAGGAGTCTCAAAACCGAGATGTTACGGAGCATCCACAGCATGATCCACGCTTGATTTTCAATGTGATTTCCAGTGCTATCATCAATGCTCCGCCTCCTGATGCTATGGCATCTTTGCTCAACAAAACATCGAAGGTTCACCACTTCGATAAGCATACTGATGAAGATATTATTCCCATTTTTACTTCTAACCCTGATGGGTCTGAACGGGAGAACCATCAATTCTTGAATAAAAGAAATTGGAGTGACTTGGTTTTGGTGAAGCAGTCGCCTTTGTACAAAAACAAAACAGGTGAATCTAAGTTTCCCACCCCATTATTCGAAAAAGATGCTGCTGCTATGTCGAAAAGATCCATCGACGAACGGTACATAAAATACCCAATTCTTGATGAATCTTTGGTTGCAACGTTGCATGTGGAAGCAAACGGCAACGACCCCGAAGCAACAACAGCATCGTACGAGGTGATGATTCCTGATTTGCACGGAAAGTACGAGTTGGAATCTACAGTTATCAAGCACGTGCAGTGATTCTATCACATGTGCCTGGAAATACATGCCGGTCTAATTGCCACCATATTCGCACCACAATCTTTCTCCACGAGAATCACGGTTCTGGTTCTCAGCCCAGATTGTACTCGGGATAAGAATCACACTTAATATATTATTGTATAGACTTATACATCCTAACCTCTTCTTCCCTCGCATCTCGAATAGTATATCGTGTCAGTTCAAAATTGTCATGGAAGTGTTGTTGGCGGTGGCTCGAAGATCCAAGTATCTACACCCCAAACCCAAGCTGCTGCAGGGTTCTTTAAACCAAAATCATTGGCGCGCAAATCGGATCAACGTGCAGTACTCATCTCTTATCGTGCGTCGATAGCATCGCATTGCGGAAATTGGGTGGTGGAGCGGACGTGCTCGTTAACTTTCAAAACACACATCGCGAAAAAGTGTTTCATTCGGTTACACAACAAAAGAAAAAAAAAAGACACAGTATGGTCGGGCTGGACCAAAAGCGCCAGAAACTCGATTTGCAGCTGCAACCGCAAAATGTTGTCCGCTCACTAGACGCATGCCGAAGGTGTCGACTCAAAAAGGTGAAGTGCGATCAGAATTTTCCCACTTGCCTCCGATGTGAAAAGTCTGGAAGCGAGTGCGTGGGTATCGACCGTGCAACGGGTAAGATGATTCCCCGATCATATGTATATTATTTGGAGCAAAAAATAGCGTCGCTTGAGAACATGCTCAATGCTCATGGAGTCAACTCACACCAAACGTCCGTTGCACACCTGCCTCCTGATCTCTCGCAGTCTTCCAGCAAAGCATCAGTCAATCTGTCTCTGCAACCGATTGAAACTCCCCGAATGGAGTCTTTGTCTGGTAAATCAGACATTATAGAGAGCCCGACATACTTGGGTGCTTCGCTGGGGATCACTTTTGCAAAGCTAATAACAGCCGCTGTCAAGATGAGGAAGGAAACGCCAGACATCCAAGTGGACCAGCTGAAAAATCCTCCACCGGTTGATCAGAAACCTGCAAGTTTGCCCGCAAAAGGAATCGCTCAGATTTTTGTCAGCACGTTTTTCACCCATAGCAACAGTCAGCTACCCATCTTGCATCGCGAATTATTCTTGACTGACTTCTTTGAGCCAATATATGGCTCTTGGGATGATAAACTTTCCCCTACCGTCCCACCACTCTCTAGAATGAAACGCAACTCAACCATAGCGATGGAGAACACCTGGATCTACAGGTATAAAAACATTATATCACAGCACCTATCTAACGGAGGCGCGGGTGGGACAAATGACATTTTGCAACTAAGCCCACTGGATATTCCAGAGCAATTTCATCGGCCACTCTTCTATCTTAACATCATATTCGCCATAGCCTCCTCGGTGAATCATTTGCAATATATGAATTCAATCAGCGAACAATTTCGAACAGCGAGCCTCGAGTTTATCAGGTGTACATATACCACAAAAGACCCGCTTGAGCAACTACAAGCAGAGTTGCTCCAATCAATATTCTCCATAATGCGCCCGTGCAAGCCAGGAATCTGGCACTCACTCGGAAGATGCTTGAGGATTTGCGTGGAGTTGGGTTTGCATAATGATGTACACATTAAACATGCTGAACTAGACGCTTTCACAATAGATAGACGTCGAAGACTTTTTTGGTGCACGTACTCTCTTGACAGACAGGTTTGTTTCTATATGGGAAGGCCAGTCGGAATACCGGAAGGATCCGTCAAAACCTCATTTCCTTCTGAGCTTGATGACGCTTATATACTCAAAGAAAGCCCAGGGGTGCCCGATTACTCAAAAGAACTGGGAGGTATGCTTAGCTGCAAAAGCATATCCATTGCATTTTTCCGTATCAGAAAGCTTCAACTGGAAGTGCAGAGGGTTTTGTACGAGGGCGAAGAAATCCCGAGAAGATTTGTTACTTTGGACGAATGGAAAACTCACATTGAAATACAGCTTGATGAATGGTGGCGTCGTGCATGCGAGTTGCAAAAGCGCAATGAAATTGACTTTCATGTGGAGTTTTTCAGTCTCAACTATAATCATACATTGCTTCTGCTCAATGGACTTTCTCCCAGAAACTTTAAATTGAGCCAGGGTGCATTAATCAAAGTGGCAGAAACCTCCAGGAATCTCATCGACTGTTACATTCTGTTGTATAACAAAAGGGCAATCAATTACACTTGGGCCGCAGTTCATAACTTGTCGATGGCAGGAACTTCTTTTCTTTACGCACTCTATCATTCTGAAAAAGTGAGGGATATTTTTTCCAAAGAAAATGTATTGACGGTCTCAGAGGGATGTGCTACAGTGCTCTCGCTGTTGATTGCATCGTGCAATGCTGCCAGAGACTGTTTGCAAATGTTTCGAATACTTACTGCAGCAATCATCAAGATATGTTACGGTGGTTCTACCCAGGAATCCAAACGGGAGATTGAAAGTCAGGGCTTCACACTGATTTCTCCGGTTCAAACAAAGAATTCGATAAAACTCACAAAATTTGAAATGGCTGATCAGCTTCGGGTTTCTAATCTTATAAATTCAGAAGCAGATTCAAACAATTTTGTCAATGACTCCACCGACGAGTACTCTTTCGACTGGGTACCTTCTAAAATGAAAGGTAGTGGAATTGTGTCAGAAGTTATGTTCGAGGAAGACCCTATTGGAATTCCGGGGAGCAACTTCGAGACGTTTCTTGCTGAGATACAAAACCAATCACCAGGAACATCTGTGAACGATACCGCTGAGGAATCCTTGTCCGAATATGCGCTTGATGTGGAGAACGCATCCTCGAAACTGTACCCGCTCGTGAAAGACGGAAGAAAAGCGTTTGATTTGATTCAACTTCCGACAGAATTCATATGGGATCAGTATTTTACAGACCCAAAAGAATATGTTTCTGACGAAAGAAACAGCTGACAGATAAGTTTTGTTTGGTTCATAAAAAAAAATGTATCTGCGCTCGATGCGTGATTTACAAGGGCTTTAGTTTTGCCATTGCAGCCAATGTATTGGTGTATTTCCCTAGACAAACTTGCTCAGGTATAGGGTAGCATTCCACGGCCTCGATGAAGCGTCCGTCGTAAAACCCCACAATACTCACAATAGTGCCGGGCTCCACATATTGTGAAGATAATGACAGATTTATGTGGGACAATTGCACGTATGCAAGGATGGGCTCCGAGTCCTCGGGGCCAATACCATCGAGATTGATTTCTTCGTGAAGCCGTCCGATGTTTGGTAGTCTTTGTATGGAAAGTACTGCGGAGGAGATGTCGTAATCCACCACCTGAGAAATCACACGCAACCTTTGAGGAGCCTCGGCCGAAGCCTTGGGATAAAAAAGAGACAACTTTGCAGGATCGAGAACTGTGACAGTCATTGTAGTGTTTGCATATCCTGTTTGACAGTTTGTTCGTACTGGAATTAGAACAATGCGCAGTGCTCTCTTGGAGCCCCGGCGACGCGTTTGCAAATGACGCCAAAGTAAAGGAACTGTATCGCCACACAATTCTCTCTATATAGCACTTTTAGCTCTAGAAGTAGTCACATTATATACCGAGAGAGCAAGAGGAAAAAAAAAGAAAAATAAACATTTACTTGGGGCGAATTAAGAGACCAAAGGCCAGATGTCATTAATTCATTAGTTTGGCTGAGGCCGCTGGAGGGGAGGAGGGGGGTCCATGAAAATTAGAGCGCGCAAGTCTCAAGGCCGGTCATCAACTATGAGCGCGTCGCGCGCTCGGGCCATTTACGCGCAAAGGTTTGAGACATTACTTCTACTGTGCTGATATTGAATTTTGTGAAATGGAAAAGCTTAACACTGATTTGGCAGAGGGCATACACAAGAGAGTGGAACTTGACTTCCCGACGGAGTTCAAGAACAAGGAAATTTATCGGATGGGAAACGACAGAAAGTACGCTCGCCAGTTTTTCGCCATGTACGAGCACAGGCTTAAGCTGCTTAAGCCGCGTGTGGATAGCGAGGCGAATCGTATCTGGGGCCATAACTCAAGAGAAGTCAATGGGAAGTACATCCAGCATAAAGAAAAGATTTTAGATATTGTGTCGGGGGAGTTGTGCTGGGTTTCTGGTACGATCTTTGCCGACATGAAACATAAGCTCAATATCTTGAACGATGTGGACAAGGGAACAGACGACACGCTCCCGAAAACCCCAGCGAAGTACGTGGATAGCGACAACGAAGCTGTTGTCATGATCGAAGATGAGAGCGGCCGCGCCATTCTACATAACCCAGAACTCTTGAAAAGCTCTGGCCTCGTCACCGGATGTGTCGTTGGTGTGCTTGGCATTGAAATCCAGGCCGGGATCTTTGAGATTATGGAAGTTGCCTACCCGTCTCCTTCCCCACAAGGCAATCTAACAGAAGATCGCACGGGCGAGGAATGGGTTGCATTTGTATCTGGCTTGTTGGTGGACACGGTTCCCAACATGCAATTGAGGATGGCACTTCTTCTGCAATGGCTTGGCGGTGAGCTTGGCGGTCAGTCTGATGCTATCCTTGCCCTGAAGATTTCCAGGTTGGTCATTGTGGGCAACAGCATTGCAAAATTAGAGCCGGAGGCCAACACCGACTACCTGAGCACAAACAACTTTGGTTCGAAGAACACAAGCAGATTTCTGCCCGAGTCTCTACACATCTTCAACGACTGGCTCTCGGAAGTGCTCGGTACCTTGCCCGTCACGATCCTCTCTGGCGAATCCGACCCATGTGAGGTTTGCTTACCTCAGCAGCCCATGCACAGAGCACTCTTTGGGAAGAACTCGAGTTACGTCAATACAAGCACGTTGACTACGCTTACAAACCCCACGTGGATGCAAAGCCAAGACGGCCTCCGTGTTCTTCTCACTTCAGGGCAGAATATAAACGACATGGCCAAGTACCATCAGACAGGCTTCACTGGATTGAGTGAGGTGCTCAACGCCATGGGTAACACCATCAGGTGGCAGAATGTCGCTCCCACGGCGCCAGACACACTTTACTGTTACCCGTTTGAGAATAGCGACCCGTTCACCTTGGAAGAAACGCCGCATTTGTATGTGGTGGGCAACCAGGCTGAAAGTGGCGCGGAAACGCTTCGCCTAGGGGACAATGCAGTCAAGTTGGTGAGTGTTGCTGGGTTTAAGGAGACTGGCGACGTTGTTTTGGTGAACTTCAAGACGCTTGAAGTGAAGACAGTCAGCTTCCAGTAAAGTGCAGGTGTAGAGATGGAAAGAAGCGTTTCTAGATGCGTGGCCAGTGGCCAGCCACTCAGCTATGCCAACTAGCAAACATGCAGCCGCTAACAGGCGAGTCTCGTACAACTGCACGGGCGCCGCTGAGTGCCCCCCACACGTACAACGCACCAACATTGGGCCAGGACAGCAGTTGGTGATATAGCCTAAATGCGCGCCCTACGTCATCGCCTCTGTAGCACCGCTGAGCCCACGGTCGCCTTACATTTATGCAGTCAAGAGTGGAGCTACGCACAACCAACGTGAGAGTCCCGTGTGGCGTTCCACCAGGCCAGAATGTGTCATACAAAAAAAAAAGTCAATGTAAATCCAGGTTGTTGCTGTCCCACATTACCTGGCGTTTTCTCACTTCGCCCGACAATCAATCTATAGTGGGCGCGCCCTTGCGCGGGGCTAGGCCCGCCGCAGTAATTTAGGCTCGCAGCCAGGCCCTAGATGCACACAGCCTGCTCGACGGTGGCTTCCGCCTTTGCAGGCGACTTTTACGAGAATGCATGTGCAAGTTTGCTCTGATGGTCCTTGATACTTGCAAGCAATTCCGAAACTGTCAAATCAGCCCGGGTGGAAAATGGACTCTGTTGCTGCGTGCCCTTTTTTTGTTTTTTTTGGCTGGTGCTCGAATTCTGACACCACCGTAACCGCACCGATGCTAATATTCGTACCCGCGTCAAGAAGCCGCAGAGCACTGCCGGCGCCTCCGCAGTGGGCCCAGATTCCGCCCCAGATTTTGACCCAGATGTTGGCCCAGATGTTGGCCCAGATATTGGCCCAGATGTAGCAGTCCCCTCGGTGCTACTGAGGCCACACTCGACACTGACAAATTGATGCTTCTATCAGGAAAAATTCCTTTCATTCTTCAATACCTAAATAAAAGAAAAAAATTACACAAGGCCCCTTTTTTTGTTTTTTGCTTCGGCGTCGGCAGAGCAAAGCAACACGACCCAGGGGTCTCCTCCCACTGCGGCAGCAGGTGTAATGGATGATTCAATGGACGCGCGGGATAGGCCCAGGCAAGCGAGACGTGAAGGCAGGCTTGGGAAAAAAACGCTAAAAAAAGCCCCCGGTGCGCCCGCCCACGCAGACAGCCTCTTTTTTCACCCTCTCGGTATTTTTTTTCCCGCTCTCCAGTCCCCGCCCCCTGCTTGCTCACTGCCTTCCCTGGAAATCTCCTTCTTCTTTTGCCCCGTTTCCGTTAGGCTAGTTCCCGTCCCTAAGTTCCATCCGGCGCGGCTTTCCAATTGCTTACCTCTATCTCGGAATACTAGGCCCTCTTGGCGATTGCATTGCCCCTCAACACTCCTTCTGAACCCTTGCCCCGCTGATATTCCGGAGCCGCATTGGGAACTTTGGTTTCAACCCTGCCCACACCCTACACCTCCGCTGCAATCCCAGGACTGTGCCATTCAATTGCTCTACTCTAACACTTCACATCTTAAATCTTGCGCTCTCTTGGGCCTCGACCTGCTCTTGAGATACTCGGCACTTGCTCGCGTATTGTTTCTGTGGACCCATTGTTTGCGGTCTTGCCCTCCCCGTCTCACTTGCATCACTGCTTCTTTTTGAATACGAAGCCGTCTTTTGGTCATCACCACTGTTCTCGTCAGCAAGCAGTCTAGGAAAAAAAAAAAGAAAAGAAAAAAAACCCAATCAATCAATCCCTGCTTTATTTTGCCTTTCGCTTGGAATCCCCAGTCTTGTGTCTCCCTTTGCCTACCTAACCGCGCTTGAAATATATCATGTCCGATTCTCCACCCGAATACTCCCTGGAACGGCTTCGCAAGCAGAGAAACTTGCATATCGCCCATCGCCGCTCGCCAAGCGAATTGACTACTCTTATGGTTGAGCAGTACAACCTTCAGCGGCAATTGGAGGCTGTTCAGTCACAGCAAAAAGCGTTGCTTCAACAACAACAACAGCTGCAGACGCCCTCGCAACTATCTCAATCTTCCGAGCCTTACCGCAGCCACTCACGCACCTCCTCCAGCAATGCCCCAAAAGTCAACTCGCTGAGTAATCTGCATCAGACCCACGTACGTAGACACTCGTTAGGACTCACTGAAGCGAAGAAGGCTGCCGCCACGCAAAAACAGTCGAACATGGCCTCGCTCGGTGGTACGCCCTCGCAGATTGAGGTCTCTCCGAGCAGTCCGCAGCTTGCCACTCCAAACGAAATTGGTGGTTACCGCTTTCCAAATTCCCCGGACCAAAGTGCACGTGACTCATCTGCATTTGTGTCGGGCGCAAGCTCCAACAATCCGAAAGCATGGGCGCATGGTCAACAGGCATTTAAGTTTCCACCGGAGCCACCAAATAGCTTGCTTCCTCCTGCACCCAGCTACGTCCAACCATCTCCTGAGAGGAACCACCAAAGGCGGGGGTCTCACTACCGATCCAACTCACGCAACTTTGACAACTCAGGCGGCATTGCCTCCAATTGGCGCTCACAACAGCAACCCGTGGGCGGTGGGCATCAACGAAATCAATCAAACAATACCCTAAGCCCTCCGTCTGTATTTGTCCCAGGGCACAAAAACCGAAGCAGCTCCCTTGGTGGAGGCAATTCCTCTGTGTCCTCATTGCTGAATTTCATGCCCCAGGGAAACAACAACGGAAATGGCAGAAAGTCTCTCTTTGCCCCTTACTTGCCGCAATCCTCACTTCCAGATCTCATAAATGAAGGCCGGTTAGTCACAGGTACTTTGCGTGTCAATAAAAAAAACCGTTCTGATGCATATGTGTCCACAGACGGTCTTTTGGATGCTGATATTTTTATTTGCGGTTCGAAGGACAGAAATAGAGCATTGGAAGGTGACTTGGTGGCAGTTGAGCTTCTTGTCGTTGATGAAGTTTGGGAATCAAAGAAAGAAAAAGAAGAAAAGAAAAGAAGAAAAGACAATATATCTACCAAATCCAACGTGACATCGGTCCTTAGTGATGATATTCACAACGATGCCACCTCGATCCTGGTGATTGACAACGACAAGAACGAGTCAGAGTCCGAAGGTTTGGGCAGAAGAGGTTCTTTGAAGCAAAGGCCGACCATGAAGAAGAATGACGACGTGGAGGTCGAGGGCCAAGCTCTTCTTTTGGTGGAAGAGGAGGAAATCAACGACGAAGTTAAGCCTTTGTACGCTGGTCACGTCGTTGCTGTGGTTGACCGCATACCGGGCCAGATCTTCGCGGGAACACTAGGCTTGTTGAGACCTGCGCAAGCGGCGCAAGCTGCCAATGACAAGAGATCAGGAAAAGAACCACTGGTGCAGACACCAAAAGCCCCAAAAATTGTCTGGTTCAAGCCCACCGATAAGCGTGTCCCTTTGATTGCCATTCCTACTGAGCAAGCACCAAGAGACTTTGTCGACAACCATGAAAATTATGCGGATCAACTCTTCATTGCGTCTATCAAAAGATGGCCAATCACCTCGTTGCATCCCTTTGGAACTTTGGTGACTAGATTGGGTAGAGTAGACGACCCGCTCGTGGAAGTCGACTCGATTCTAAAAGACAACAACTTCTTGGCCGATGAGTACCCTTCAGAAAGTGAACAAGACGAAACATATTCCTCTTCGTTTTATGACCCACTTCCGGATGTCGAAGTCGAGATCAACAAAAAAGAAAGAGTTGAATATCTTGCTGATTACATCATATCTTTCACACAAAATAATCAATTTGCTGATCATGCGATGCATGTCAAACGCTTAAATGAAACAAAAATTGAGTTAGGTTTTCATTGTGTGGATATTTCGTTCTTTATTCAACCCGGTACCACATTGGAGAGAAAGGCCAAGAAACGCTCGCTATCAGTATTCTTGCCGCAGAAGGTCTCACACTTGTACCCCCTGCAGCTAAACAGAACTCTTTCAATGAAAGAGAACGAAAAGAGCCTTGCCCTCTCGGTGGTTTTTGAAATTGATACTACAAATTTTGATGTTGGTAGGGTCAGTGTTCACGAGTCTGTCATTCTTCCAAAATCCCTTGTAACGTATGATGCAGTCGATTCTGTTTTGCAAAACAAAGCAGTAGATGGCATCTCATCAGCTACTTCTGATTATATCAAGACATTTGCATTGATTGCCAAAGAGTTTCGCCGAAAGCGCTTACAAGACAAGTCCATAGGTATTTCTCCGAGCTTACCTTTGCTTGACCAACTAGATGATGAGAAGGTGAAATTGCACATGAACATTTTCGAGTCTAGCAATGCACTTCTGGTCATTTCCGAGATTGGCTACAAAGTCAATAACACCATAGCTTCTACTATTTACGAACAGTTAGGTGATTCCGCATTCTTGCGCCGCCATGGATTGCCCACCCTACAAAAGATGGAAGCTTTTGTAAGAAAGGCTCGAAATCTTGGTGCTGAAGTTGACGTAAGCTCTTCTTCATCCTTGCAAAAATCCATCCTTCGCCTAGATGATCCACTAAAAAGACAATGTGTGGAAACTCTTTTGTACAAGTGCATGCCCAATCCCAAATATTTCATTGCGAAATATCGAGAACAAGATCAGCACGGGCATTACTACTTGAATATGCCCCTCTACACTCATTTTACTGCGCCACTCAGAAGATTCGCAGATCTTGCTGTCCATAGACAGTTAAAGTCTGTCATCTCCAATCAAGCCCGGAATAGCATCACAGATATCGAATCCCTAAAGTCGTTATCTGACTACTGCAATTTCAAAAAAGACTGTGCTGCAAATGCTCAGGAACAAGCGATTCATTTGTTATTGTCACGGACTATCAATGAGATGAGTGCAAATGCAGGCCAATTGCTTGTCATGAGCACAGTTGTTCAGGTCTACGAATCCTCATTCGACGTCATTATCCCTGAGTTTGGGATCGAAAAAAGGGTTCACGGGGACCAATTGCCTTTGATCAAAGCCGAATTTGACAAAACTAAGAGAGTTCTCGAGTTGTATTGGGAGAAAGGTGTCGATTCGGCCACATATATTCCGCCAGACGAGAAGTCAAGCTTGAGTTACAGAACATCTGTCAAGAACAAATACCGGACGTCCGCCATAGAAGCTGCCAAAATTCAAAGTGAAATCTTGTCTGAGAAAAACACGATCGCCATGGAAAGCGTTCTTCAGAAATTGGCTAATTTGGACATAAATGCGCCCCTGTTCACGAGATTGTCGCAACAAGTGAGTTGCGATAGGGGCAATAATGTGCTTAGTCCCTACTTACAAGAATGCGTGACAAGGGCGGATGGGAACAACTTTATTCAGGAGGTTAGAGAATTGAAACAAGTTCCTGTTCTCTTACGAGCAGAAATTGGCATGTCTTTGCCTTGCTTGACAGTGAGGGCATTGAACCCATTCGCCTAATAAGTTTATTTACCTACATGAGAACATGAATTGATAAAAATTGACTTATCAAGGTAACACTTCTTATGAATGAAATGCATTCATTGATATGAGTCATCACCATTTGATCCTGCTTGTGGAATTGTATCTCAACACATGATTGGTTTGAATATCCAATTACGTAGGGGTACACGCAAGGTTTGAAGAGATCAATGAAAGCCTCGAAATATTTTCATAACTATAAAAACGCATTTCATGGAAGTGAGGTTCGAAATTATGCTTCTCTATTTCCAATTGAAAGCTGGTTGTGAATGTGGATCTAGTGAGTCATCTCAGTTTCTTTAGCACAACTGTCATTATGGCTTCCGTTGACAAACCTTCGTAACCACTAACCTTTTCTTTTTTGGTTTTTTTTTTAAAGGAATTTTGAGCCCATTTTCGAATCATGTAAAATGTCTAGCTGTCTCCAAGAAAACATTTCCTGTGGACACTTTTTAGTAATCAGTTTCCTTCATTTATAAGACGTCTTTATGCGTGATTGACGTGATGACAACGCTTACATTCTAAGGCGTTGGTGTGAAGTAAAGCAACATTTTTTTTAGAGGTCTGGGCTTGTATCCAAGTCGAATCTTAGCCCAATTATACACACACCCTCGCCGGCATCGCAAGTCTTATGTAGCGTGCAGAATGACTCGTCCGCAAGTGGGAGCCCTGTGCACTCTGGAAAGTAATTTTTTTTCATCGAGTTGCTCAGATCAAAGAACGACCATATCTAGAAACATACGCTATTTTTGATGTCAGATGATTCAATGAACCCCCAATCCGAGAACGGTGATGAATACGCTAGCACTGCCATTGTGCAGCCTGTCACCAAAAGGGCGAAGAGGTCGCCAGCTGAAGAGATGGTGGCTAGAGAATTTGGAACTCCTCTTCAAACAAGAGCTGCATCACCTTTGACCTTAAACCCACCCATCGACAGTGATGGATTGTCGTGGCCATCCAAAGGTGCAAGACAGCGTATTGAGCAGACACCCGAAGAGGCCAAACAGAGAGAAACTCGGATCGCCAATGCAGTGAAGACGATCCTCACAGAGTTGGGGGAGGACGTCGACAGAGAGGGCATCTTGGAAACTCCAGAGAGGTATGCTCGTGCCATGCTATATTTCACTAAAGGCTACGAGGACAACATCCGTGATGTGATCAAACGGGCCGTTTTCGAAGAAGATCATGACGAGATGGTCATTGTGCGTGACATTGAAATATACTCTTTATGCGAGCATCACTTGGTTCCCTTTTTTGGTAAGGCTCATATTGCGTACATCCCTAACAAGCGTGTTGTTGGTCTCTCGAAGCTCGCCAGATTGGCCGAAATGTACCTGCGCAGATTCCAAGTACAAGAGAGATTGACTAAGCAAATCGCAATGGCTCTTTCCGAAATTTTGAAGCCACGCGGTGTTGCAGTGGTGATCGAAGCGACCCATATGTGCATGGTGAGTAGAGGTGTGCAAAAAACTGGCTCTCTGACCACCACAAGCTGTATGCTTGGGTGTTTCCGCGTGCAACAGAAAACCAGAGATGAGTTCCTCACTCTCTTGGGAAGAAGGTAACTCTTTTCTTTTCTTATACTTTTCCAATCAGCCCGTCTGTTCCCAATGGAGCTTCAACCTCCTTCATGATTTCATGATTCACCTCATACTTCAATTCAATTCTCACTCTAGGCACGGTATATTGCAACAATCACTAATTATGTCAGTCTACTTTCGTATCTTCGAGACTGTACGAAAATTAAAATCTCTCTACAAGCTGCGCTACTTGTAACACTGTCTTGTCGTCCCCATATTGGCCCATGACTTGCACGCCACAGTCGCCTTTGCCAAATGGCACAGAAATAGCTGGAAGCCCCGCCATAGACGCAGGTACAGTGAACACGTCGTTTAGGTATTCATTCAAGAAATTCTGTTGCTTCTGCAGCTCATACTCCTCAAAAGTGGGTGCCTTTCCGAACGATGTGGGTCCGATGAGAACGTCGCATTGTCCTCGGCTCTCAGCAGGTGCTCCCCAGAGAAAGTTTGGAAGCTCAAAAATCTGATTAAACTCCCCCACCATTTTGCTTCGGTGCTGCGTAGCGCGGAGGTAGTTATCTCCAGCCTCTGAAGATAAAGTGTAGTTTCCCAAAATTATTCTCCGCTGAACTTCCGGCCCAAAAAGCTTTGTTCTTTGGCGAGCAATAAGACCTTGGCCATTTAATTCGCCATCCAGTAGCTCAGGTTCATCCTGAGGTTTTGTTCCATATCTGATTCCATCGAAGCGAGATAAGTTTGAAGCCGCTTCCACAGTCGCAAGAGTATAATAGGCGGACAACAGCTTGTTGATAGAGGGGATGGAAACCGGGTGAATGGAATGACCCGCATTCATCAAGTTCCTTAAAACTGAGCCAAGCATCGCATGTGTTTCAGCAAGAAGCTCCTCCAATATAAATTCTTGTGGCACGCCAATTTTGAGTTTGCGGTTAGTGTCTTTTGCCTCTTCTCTTTGTGATAAAACCTTTCGTGTGGACACGGGCATGGAAGTGATATCTCGAGGGTCATAGTCATCTAAAACTGAGTACACTTTGCTGGCAGTATCAACGTTTTTGCTAAGAATTCCGACACAGTCAAGACCCTGACCGTAAGCCACGACTCCGTAGCGGGAAAACCGCCCGTACGATGGTTTAAATCCTACAATTCCACAATAGCTTGCTGGTTGCCGCACAGAGCCACCAGTATCAGTTCCCAAAGCAAAATCAGCTAGACCTCCAGCAACTGCAGCAGCAGACCCTCCGGAAGATCCGCCACAAATACGTCTGTCTTTGAATCTGGGATTGATGGTAGGCCCATGACTCGAAAAGGTTGTTGATGATCCCATTCCAAACTCATCCATATTAGACTTCCCCACAAGTGTCAGTCCTGCTTCTTCTAATTTTGTCACTACAGTGGCCTGGAACGGACTCGTATAATCTTGTAAAATTTTTGACCCGCATGTCGTAGGTTCTAGAGTCGTTGCAATATTATCTTTGGCTGCAAATGTCGTTCCGCCAAGAGGCCCACTCAGAGGAACGGTCCTGCGAAATCTTCTTCTCGAAACTAGACAGTTGAAGTGATCTGGTAGAAGCTCATTAAGTCTTCGTAGGGAAGGTCTGATCATTGTATGTTTGCGCATAAGTGGATCAATAGCATCTCGGTTTGCGAATGGACGTTGAAGCGATACCTGCATATCAAAGACCCCATACAAAAATAAGGTAAGAACTCAATTGCAGTATAGATACATGCTACGCGATATGGTCTGAATCGCATTTGCCATTCAAATATTTGAAAACATTTCAAAGCATTATATCAATTGCTTCTGAAGGCATGTGATCACTTATTCGTCAGACTACCAGTACGTCAAAAAATTCGTGGGGTGTACGGGTCTGAGTAACCAGCTATATTTGGACAAGATGTATAAGTGAACTCTCAGTGTTACATATTCTTTCACACATAATGTCCGTTTCCATCACTGCTGATAGAGGCAAGAGCACATTGGCTTTGGTAAACAACCTCAAGGTATCCATTGCTGCCGCTGCTTTTTTGCCCAATGTCGAGATTGCTCTTTCCGAGGACTCATCTCTTCGCTTCGCGGATAAGAACACTGGTCTTGAGCTTGTAGAAGCCAATGCTATTGTCAAATACTTAGCCAAGGATTTCACCAACAGTCCAGTCTTTGTAGCTGACGAAACTCTCGCATATGTGGCATACAAGGCTGGCGATCATGGCAAGATTGTAGAGGCATTAAAGGAGATCCCCTCCCCGGAAGACACGAATCTCTCAGCATCTAACATCGTTCTTTTTGCGGTTGCGTTTCCAAACATCAAGGACTTGACCCACTTGAGTGGCTGGGCGAGTGAATTTCTGGCTTTACCTGAGGTCGAAAAAGCATTGAAGACAGCCACCTCTGTCACCATTATCGAGAGGGTGATGCCAAGAGGTACTGGAGAGAGTCACGTGAGGGCTGGTTTCACGGTCAAAAAGGCCGATGAGAGTATTATTCCCAAGGATAACGAGAGGAATATTTTGATTACATCGGCTTTGCCTTACGTGAACAACGTGCCTCATTTGGGTAACATCGTTGGCTCTGTTTTGTCTGCGGATATCTACGCCAGGTATGCCAAGAACAGAAATTACAATGCGTTGTACATCTGTGGTACTGATGAATATGGTACTGCGACAGAAACCAAAGCTTTAGAAGAAAAAGTGACGCCACAGCAATTGTGTGACAAATATCACAAAGTACACAAAGATGTGTACGACTGGTTCGACATTGGTTTCGATTACTTTGGCAGAACTACGACTCCTTTGCAAACCGAAATCGCCCAAGACATCTTCATGAAGTTGCACGAAAATGGATTCTTGGAGGAGAAGACAACCGAACAATTGTACTGCGAGGTGCACAACGCCTTTTTGGCAGACAGATTTGTAGAGGGCACCTGTCCCAAATGTGCATACGAGGACGCCAGAGGAGACCAGTGTGACAAGTGCGGCAATTTGTTGAACCCTCTAGAGTTAATCAATCCCCGTTGTAAGCTTGATAACTCCAAGCCTGTGCCAAAGAACTCCACGCACATCTACCTTAAGTTAAACGATTTGGAACCAGATTTGAAGAAATGGGTTGAAGATGCCGCTGAAAAAGGCGTTTGGTCCAAAAATTCTAAGACCATCACTAATTCCTGGTTGAAGCAAGGGTTGGAACCAAGAGGTATCACAAGAGACTTGTCCTGGGGTACCCCTGTTCCTTTGGAAGAATTTAAGGACAAGGTTTTGTACGTTTGGTTTGATGCCACTATTGGCTACATTTCCATTACTGCTAACCTCTTTAAAAGCAAAAATGACACCGAAAGCTGGAAAAAATGGTGGAAAAATCCAGAAAATGTTGACTTATACCAGTTTATGGGTAAGGATAATGTGCCTTTCCACACTGTTGTTTTCCCTGCTTCCCTTATTGGAACCAAGGATAACTGGACCAAGTTGCACCACTTGAATACCACAGAATACTTGCAGTATGAAGATGGCAAGTTTTCGAAATCAAGAGGTGTGGGAGTCTTTGGTAATAATGCGAAAGACACAGGAATTTCTCCGTCGGTGTGGAGATATTACTTGGCTTCAGTCAGACCAGAGACCTCGGATTCTCACTTCTCCTGGAAAGAGTTTGTCACGAAAAATAACTCAGAGCTTTTGGCTAATCTAGGCAACTTGGTGAATAGACTAGTCAAGTTCGTCATTGCGAAGTACAATGGTGTTATTCCGAAGTTTGCCACGAAGAATGTTCCAAAGTATAACGAATTCGAGAATGACGTCAATGAATTGTTGGCCTCATACATTGAAAACATGGAAGCAGTCAATATCAGACGTGGTTTGGAGATAGCCATGGCCATATCCTCGCGCGGAAATGTTTTCTTGCAAGATAATAAGTTGGATAACTCTTTGTTCTCAAACTCCCCAGATGTTTCAGATGGCGTTGTTGGCGTGGGTTTGAATTTAATCTATTTGGTTTCTGCTGTAATTTCTCCATTCATGCCAGCCACAAGGGATCAAATTTGTGAGATTTTGAACGCGCCCGCTTTGTCTATCACGGACAAGTTTGAACTAGTGTTGGAACCCGACCACAACATTGGGAAGGCTCAATACTTGTTTAAAAGAATTGACGAAAAAAAAATTAACGAATGGAAGTCGTTGTATGGTGGAAAGCAACAACTTTAGTATAATTACTGATCCAGCTTCAAACAGAAGTCTTGGAGCGTTCTGAGAACTTACATTTATATCAATTTATAAAAGATTTCCGAAGTAAGTATCTAAGTGGTAATTATAGTTCATGATTGTCCGAGCTTGCTCTTTTGTGGTTTCGTTAATATAAACATACGTGGTAACAGCCTCAATCATCAAGCTCGGAATCCTCTGTGTGAGGCAAATCTCCAAAATTTTCTTCGTCTTGCTTAACCAAAAATTCCACATCTTCAGGGTCAATTTCAATTTGCTTACTTTCCCAAGATTCAAGAGTGGCTTTGTTATCCACATCTCCTCCAGTGATCGCCCGGATGAGATTGACCTTAAAGTCTTGAGGTTGCTTGCTAAATTCAAGGTGTTCCCTCTTAAATTCTTCGGTGTCGGGCGAATGACCAATACTCTGGCCTACTCTCACAAGCGTTTCAACGCATTGCTTTGAATTATTTATAAGATCAGTGTCGAAGCTGAACTTATCCTTTTCAAACAAAAGTAGAACCGTAGATCCACCAAATTTGAAGTATCCAATTTCATCACCTCTTTCCACTTCTTGTTTCTCTTCAACAGTTATAATCGTGGAACCAACCATCATGGCCCCGACTGCAACTAAAATGACAGTCCCAAATTCTGGAGAGTGAATGGGCACCACAACACGAACATTTTCACCGTAAACGTCCAAATCTGATCTTATGGCCATTGGATTGACAGTGTAATATTCTCCCTCAATGTATTTAATTGGGCCAACTATACCTCCAATTGGAGAGTGGAAACGGTGATAATCTTGGGGAGCTAATCGAAAAATACCAACACAACATTTGTCTGGTTTATACAAATCTGATTTTTCTAAATTGGCAAAGTTTCCATTGAAAAGCTTAGCCAAAGTGAAGTTTCTTCCTTTTATCCAAAGATTCGTAGCGTCATCCACTGTGACAAAGGTTGTACATCGGCAATCAGCGGGAGAAACAGCAATGCCTTTTTTCTCGGGGGCCTCGATTGGCCTCGCTCCAGGCTTAAGCTTACGATAAAAGAATTCGTTGAAAGTTGAAAATTCTTTAGGATCTGAGACGAGACAATCGCTTAGGTCCAATTTGTGAAACTGAATGAAGGCTTGTATATCTTTTGCCAGCGATGGATGATCAAATTTAATACCTTGCTTTATGCTTAGTTTTTCCAAAAGATTCCTGATTCTTTTGGTTTTAGCTTTGTCAAGACCCTTGTAGAGAAGACGAATTCCTAACCTCACAGTCACGCTCATCTTCTCTTCCATTACAAGCCCAGTCGATCGATCTTGAACCAAGATGTTCGCCGAATTGCTTCCAAGCTTGTACTTGCCATAGGTCAACTTAATTAACACTTTCGAAAACCACCTTCTTGAAGCAATCTGAGGAGACACGAACGAAGATACAAGGAGCTTGTTTACAATACTCCAGTCTTTCGATGCACATATGGCAACATGTGTAATAATATCAAGATCATCCTTCCTGTTTAATCTCTTATGTGTACAAATCGGACATCTTTCGATTTCGAAAATCTTTTTCTCAGGGTCAGTATTGCCTTTGAGCACGTATTCTTCTAAGCTGTCCACAATTTCATCATAAGATAGTTTATCACCACCCCAAGTGGATCTCGACTTGTTTTTGAAAAAGTCGCCTACTATCTGATCGCTGTTTGAACATCCCAAAGTGTCGAGAAATGAGATCAACTCAATATAATCTAACAGATCAGAAGATTCATCCATGCTGTATTGCTCCAAAAGAACTTTCCAAAAATCCTTTCTTAAGTTCTCGTAAGTTAGATACCTCGCACGAATCTTTAGAGTAGAGTTGTATTTTTCGGCCATCTTCTTGTTCTTCAAATTAAGCAGGAGATTTAATGTCTTGAACAATGATGTATCGACGTACAGTACTTTGGTTCTTTTTCTTCTCAAAAATTTATTCTTTCGCGTCTTGACGAGATCACCGTCCCCGGCGAGTTCAATAGCTGGATTTGCTGAGGATAAGTCCAAGGCGGAGTTTGACTCCAATTTGCCATGATCATTTCTTGTCTTTGAAGGAAAATCTGAAGACCCAAGTATCAAATGTCCTGTCTCATCATCAGAGTGTGAATCTTCAGTTGGTGGTACTTTAGCAATTTCAACAAGCTCACGCACGGGAAGCGAAACATCCGCAACCTGGTCGTGAAACGAGAAATGATCTTTATCCAAAACAGAAAATTGAATGTTGAAGTTTAACTCATGATCCAAAATTTCGAATGCGAGGCGTTCATTGTAGATTGGATTTAACTTGTGTCTTTTCCAGCTTGTTCGAAATGTTTTTTTGCCAAAGGTAACAACAACAAAAGGGTCCATGTCAAATGTGGCTCGCGTGAAACTCTTGATAGGGGGTAAGTTCGAACAAGACGCAATTTCAAGAAACAAAACGCCCTGAACCTTTCTATTGCAAAGTTCATATTTGGAGTGTACCTTTTTATTTTTACGCCTGAGAATTTTAGATTTGTGCTCTTTCGACTCGGAAGCTGCAAAGTCGCTGTTATACAAGGCACTGTCACTAAAATTTGTCGATGAAGAGGCAATAGACAGAACATCCGATCCGGAAGAGCCACTTTGCAGTGTTTCCGCTTGCGTGTCAATGATGGGTATGTACCGAGATGTGCGATGATCAGGACCTGAATCTTTCAAGAGCTGATTCGGAAATGAAGACATGCCATCAGGTATGTTCGAAGCGCGAGAGCTGCCAACTGGGCCAATTCGGAAGTCGGAAATGGAGTCAATATCTGAAACATCGGAAGCTCCACTAAATTGGTAGCTCGTTGGCAAATCGGAATAGAACCCTTGGTCATCTACAGTGATGGGTAGTTCTGCGTCAGGACAAATGAGTGAGCTCGTCCAAGATTTAACCATAGCGACCAAGTCGCTGGATTTCACATTTGCCTGTTCTCGCTCTGCATCTGAAAGTCCCTCGATCTGAGATTCGGATTGCTGTGTTTCTTCGAATTCTCTTTCAATAGTCTTTTTTTGTCTCGCATTGAGTAATCTGCTTTTATGTTTTTCTTTTCCCAACGAAAGTTTAAACAGCAAGAGAATAGATCCTGTCACATAGCCACTTCTAGCCAGAGACAGATACAATTTGAACCACCTCGGCGCTGAGTCCAGCAAAGCACCTTCAGTCACAAGAAGATCTCGTACACGTATTCTGACTTCGCCCAAGTAAGTTTTTGTGCCTCCTGAGCGATTCCATACTGCTAGCACTAACAAATCTGAATAATCGCCATGTTTCAACGGAATTCCAAAGGACTCGTCCCAGCTTGGATTGCTGGTATTTAACTTCCTTTTGCAGCGCTTCTTGTAAGAATTAAGCTGGACCGTAAGACTAGCGTTTACCTTCTTCTGTCGGTCTCTGACACCTGGAAGAAAGAGATCCGCGGCACGGTAGGCGTTAACGTGAAGAAAGAGAGGAGCGCCCTTCTTCCTGAGTTTCATACTGGGTTGAATATTTATTCGCGCCAAAAGCTCTTCGATTTCACAAGGAAGTTCAGGGGAAAGGAAAACGTTGGAATTTTCAAATTGTGTCTTTGAGTGTGATATTCCTAATGTAGTTGCTAAATCGTTTCAGGCAAGTAACCGCAATCTTTGCGCGTCAGCACATGTATATAAGGCTGTGCTCGGTGTAAGGTTATGGTCATTCCAAATATCTTGGGAGATATGAGATCAACTACTGGATAGGGCCGTATATGTCGATCGATGAGCGCCAAAAAGCCTTATTAAATACCTAAGGTTTTTCTTTTTGCAAATGACTAATATATTGATATTTGAGTGCTATGGTTCGTATTTGTGTTAGCATTCTGCTGCGATATTTTTTTTCCCCAAAACCCAAAAAGGCTGAAAATTGATTTGATTGTGACGTGGGATTGCTGTAAACAGCAGCCTTATTTATGTGTTAAGAATTGTTTCCAGTGAGTGCCGGGTCTTATGATACATGTGCGAATAACTTCACTTAGCACCAAAAATGCTGATCCACAGAATGAACTGATCCAACAGACAATCTCGCACATTTACAAACCGATCAAAGAACGAAAGACAATTTTATGTTAAGCTAGCGCTTCAAGCCGTAAGCATGTCAACCACCCTCTTAACGCTCAACTTCTTTATATCGGTATAAGTTTGGCCTGTTCCCACGAACAAAATCGGCACTCTTGTGGCCATCACCATATTGATCATAGCACCCACTAAGTCACCTACGGTATCAACTTTCGAGATAATGAAGAAATCAAGGTTTCTTCTATTACCAAAAGCATTGTTGAAATTAGTGGCTTGCTCAACGGAGTCAGTTCCCACGAGTGCCTCGCCCACCATGATGATTTTATCAGGATCTGCTGCGTCGCCGAACTTTTTCAATGGAGCCATCAATTTGGCGTTTGAATGGGTTCTTCCAGCAGTGTCAATCAAGACGATATCGAACTTTGACGATGCAGCGTGCGTGATAGCCAGTTTTGCCGTCGTAACTACATGGTCTCCCCCACCATACCCCTTTTCGAAAAGTTCAATTCGGGATTTGCAAGAAGAGCCTGAGTTGAGCCGTTGTAGATTATTGACATGCACCTTTAGCTGCTCAACAGCACCTGATCTGAAAGTATCACAAGCACAAATTAATACATTCATGTCGTTTTGAAGGAACCAAAATGCAAGCTTGGCTAAATTTGTTGATTTCCCGACTCCATTGACACCGACAACTGAAATCACATATGGTCTATCGCGTTTGTTTTTCTTGATGTCATATAACAAGTCTGTTGAAACATTGGGTGTCAAAATCTTTGTAAGCTCTTCGGTCAAAGCTTGTTTAAAAGCGGTAGCTGTGACAGTCTTCGATGAGATTTTGTTTTGAATGCGGTCAATAATAGTTTTTGCAGTGGAAGGAGCAATATTCTTGGAGATCAACTGGTCAGTAAATTTTCTAGAAACTTCCTTCATGTCAGCTGACGAGCCAAAGTACGACGTGAGTTTTGACAAGAATCCCTCGTGTGAAGCATTTGCATCATCTGTTTCTTCATCCTCTTCACCATCCCTACCCAAGACATCTTGTAGCTCGTTGATCAATACCAAGTCATTTTCTCTCGTGAATGCAGCTTCGTGATCCACAATCAAGTCCTCACGAGAAAGCTCATGGGTGCCAGATACGTTTGATTCAGAGTAATCAAGAGATTTATCATCTGTCACAGCATCGACTAATTCCCCATTCACCCATCTCCGCATTTTCTTTCCTTTGGCGACAGGCGTCTTCTTTTTCGAACCTCCCTCCATGGTAGTACTAGGTTCTCCAGACACAGCTGGTGCTTGCTCTTTTTGTTCAATTTGAATATCGCTCTTAAGTTGCACTAGATTATTGAATTGGAAATCTATCAACTTTGCCATTTTCTCCGGGTCTTCTTCGTGCAATTGTAAGTAAGTACGAAGTACATCCTGAAGTGACAGTCTGATTTTCTCACTATCAAAAGTAAACACCAAATCAAAGTAGATTGCAGCCCATACATTCTTCATTTTCAAGCTGTAGAAGCGTTTGTGGCTTGGGCCCCCGTTGACAGTGTAGAAATTTCGTTCTAGCTCAGTAACGGACTCGTCAACTATACTGTATATCAAGTCGTTGAATGGGGTTATTTTGTTATTTTGCTGGTACAACACACGGCCCGTGGGCTCGAAGACAATCAAAGATTGTGACATTGGTTATCAAAATGTGACGCCTTTACGCTGGGATTAAAAGAGTATGAGACCAAATTCCCCGAGCGCCTGCGGTAGATGTAGCCCCACTCGCATGCAGATTTTTGAGCCACGCATTTTTTTCTCAGACTCAAGCGATAAGACGACTGCGCGGCGGTGCGCCGTTTGCCTGAAAGCAAAAACAAAAACTTACACAATGAGAGAACATGCTCACATGAATGATACATGGCCTCTGGCCGGTAATGGTTCAGTCAAAAGCCTCCTAATAAAAAAAAAAAAAGAAAAAAGCAAGTCTTGAACTCTGAAAAATAAAAAAACACGTCACAGACAGGATTCGAACCTGCGCAGGCAATGCCCAACACCTAGACCGCTTGTTAGCAGGGTGTCGCCTTAACCACTCGGCCACTGTAACAAGATGATAATATGGGAAAAACAAACTAAGTCATTCATATAAAGTAAACCGGTTGCAGCTTGCATGAAATCTCAAAAAAATGCATCATGTTCAGTGTGATAATATTCATTAAACTTTGGAATTCTGGGTCTTGTCTCGGGATATTGATTCTAGGATGTTGGCGTTTTGAAACAGATTCTTTAGGATCCGCGTCACGTGCGTAACGCGACGGGTAGGCATGGCAAGTCAGCAATTTGACGCTTCCGTTGACTGGTACCCAACAATGGCGTATTATCAACAGGATCCCAACTTACAGTTCTACCAATCGAGCTATGGTAATACATATCAGCAACCGTCGTTGGACTCGACCAATATGGGATCTATGAATTCCGGTTTTGGATCTAATTTTGATGTTTGTGGAGATATGGGAGGAATGGACTTGACACCTGGACTCTTGGCTGCCTTCGGTACTTCAGGCTACTCGGGAGAGCCTCCACTCTTGGAAGAGCTCGGCATAAATTTTCTGCACATCAAGTTGAAAACATTGGCAGTGTTGAACCCACTCAACAAGGATATCAACCCCGATATCATGGCGGACTCCGACTTGGCAGGCCCTATTCTTTTTGTGCTCTTATTTGGTACATTGCTACTATTATCAGGAAAAGTGCAGTTTGGCTACGTGTATGGTGTTGGTTTATTTGGCATCATCAGTTTGCATTACCTCTTCAAGCTCATGAGCAATGAAGTACAAATTGATGTGACGCGGTCCGCTTCTATTCTTGGCTACTGCTTGTTACCTTTGGTGTTCATATGCGCAGTGGGCCTAGTCGCTTCTTTGGACTCGATGTTTGGGTACATCTCCAGCGGCTTAGCGGTGTTTTGGTGTACTTACTCTGCATCTGGCTTGTTTGTCACCGTGTTAAAGCTTCACAACGTTCGTCCACTCATCGCTTACCCCTTATGCTTATTTTACCTTGTTTTTGCTTTGATGGCAATCTTCGTCGAAAACAAACCCATCTCCTCTTGATCCTGAGTTTTTCATACAGCTCATGACCAAAAAAAGACACAAGGGTAACGCAATTTTCAATGTGCTCATGATGATTTCACACAAACTATTATGTTGCCATGAGGGATGATAGAAGGGTGTCAAATAATGATAAGTGGATTTTGAAACTACAAATACAAGTGACCTACGTCAGTTGTCATCTCATAGCCTAAATTTATGCAACCATGTATTTTGCACGTAAGCCTTCCAAAGTGAGGTTAAGTAAGTCTTCTGGAAAGCTCCAAAAATTGTCGACTCATCAATTTCGTGTTCAAGGTTATAACTAATCTGAATCATGTTGCGTGGCTCGCCCAAGCGTCCCAGCATCCTACATACCGGAAGTTCAATACGCCTGGTGCCTACCCTCCACCCGTTTTCCACCATGCTATCGAACCAAGGCAATTTCATACTTCGCCGCTCATTTCAAAGATATAAGTCACAGGTAAAAAAGCCGTTCTATGTGTCCACGCCTATTTTTTACGTCAACGCTAGCCCTCATTTGGGCCACATCTACTCCATGCTCCTAGCGGATACTAGAGTCAGATGGGAAAAGTTAAATCCGGCCAACAAGACTTATTTCCTCACTGGTACTGATGAGCATGGGCTCAAAATTCAGGCGGCGGCTGAAAAGAATCAAGTTGAGCCCAAGGCTTTTGTTGACCGTGTCTCCCAGAACTTTAAAAATCTTGCTCTGACTTTTGGAGTGCAAGCCGATCGTTTTATCAGAACAACAGATAAGGATCATGTCGATGTGGTGCAGTACTTTTGGAAAGACATGCTTGCAAAGGGTTATATTTACAAAGGCTCTCACAGTGGCTGGTACAGCATTAGCGATGAAGCTTTCTATCCGCCTACACAAATCACTGAAATCATTGACAAAAAGTCTGGACACGGGAAGAAAGTTAGCATAGAAACCGGGAATGAAGTGTTTTTCCAGGAAGAGCAAAACTATTTCTTCCGTCTTAGTCAATTTAAAGCTCGGCTCATTGAATTTTTAGAGACACATCCTGGCTTTGTCTTTCCCGAACAGAAGTATCACGAATTGCTTGCTTCTCTCAAGGTAGAAGAGCTTGAAGACTTGTCAGTATCCAGACCATCTTCCCGGCTCAAATGGGGTATTTCTGTACCGGGTGATGACTCACAGAAAATCTACGTTTGGTTTGACGCACTCATAAACTATCTTACCGCTGCTGGGTATCCCAAACTCAGCAATGACCCAACAAAAAACATATGGCCCGCAGATACACATATTGTTGGAAAAGATATCACCAGATTTCACTGTGTGTACTGGCCCGTATTCTTAATGGCTGCTGGCGTTGAACTCCCAAAACAGGTACTCGTACATTCGCATTGGCTAAGCGACGGAGTCAAAATGAGCAAAAGCTTGGGCAATGTAGTTGACCCCTTTGCCCTAGCTAGCCACTACGGAACAGACCCCACGCGCTTTTACTTGATGGAAAATGCCAGTATATCCAATGATTGCAAGTTTTCCGAGCGCGAAATTTTCAACACCTACTCCCTGTTGGTCAACAAGTGGGCTAACATATGCTCGCGGGTGGGGGGCGAGAAATTCAGCCTCGAACAGGCAGTTCAGAATCAGAAAGTGGGCAGATTCGACAATATCGACGAGATTATCAGCTCGCTTGACACGCCTGAGTTTTGCGAAAAGACCATTGCGTTAAGGAATAAGCTTGTGCAGAGTGTCGATGCGCTTTACGGTGCGATGGATGAAGAAATGCAGCAGTATGGTCAAATGAGGGCGCTTCAACGATGGTGGGAAACAGTGGAGCTAGGAAACGAATTTTTCCAGCATTGCGAGCCTTGGCGCTTTCAAGGCTTGTCGACCTCCGCGGCAGTTGAGGGCGAGCTGAATCTGCTATTCGCTAGCTACGCTGTGTATTTGTGTGCGGAAGCGGGCCGTGTCACGTCAATCTGCGCATCGCCATTTATGCCGAATCTAGCATCCAAGCTTTTGGATCACTGGGGCATTCCGCAGGAACGCAGGATACTGACCTACTGCGGTGTTGGCACAGACACGGACTACGGGGCGATAATCAAGAGTGCTGCCAACTTCAAAGTCATGACAAAAATAAAGAAGTGATTTTTTGTTTTGTTTTGTTTTTTCCCAAGAGCCGGGATGACGACAAACTTCAAGCTTACTTCTCACTGTATATATATGCCAATCGCTCGAATATGCTCAGTATGTTATTGCCATAGAGCGCGCGCACAACAAACGCGCCGCGTTTGGAGCTTACACGTGACTTGTGGTCATGTGACCAGTGGCGCTCTTTTCTCCGGCTCACAGCACGGTCTCAATATACTATCAAGCGTGCCGACACTCTGACGCCAACATCTTTCCCGTCCACTTTTCGTACCACAGCGCCAAGTCAAAGTCAATGGCATCAAATATGCTGCGCGCCATCAGCGACGATGATGACGATGAGATTGTCAATACCTCGGCATTAGACAACTCACCCCAGCCCAGAAGAAGTAGAAGACATGTCTCGTACACTGAAGATACTGACGACAAGGAAACATTAGGCTCTGACCACAACGGTGAAAAGCCAAAGGCAGAGAAAGCTACTCTATCTCCAGCTACAGAGGATGAGGGACTCTCGGACGGCGCGCCACTGGATCCTGACAATGAAAACAAAGATGGAAATTACGACGATAACTTCTCGGACGAGGACGAAGAGATAATGCCTTCCCGAAAGCGTGCACGTAAAACTTCCCGCCGCACTGAGCGCCTTGGAAACGAGGACTCTGATTTCAAGGCTGATGACGTTTCTGACGATGAGCAATTGAGCGACGAACCTTCAGGTGGGGAGTCTGACTTCATCACGAAGTATAACAAGCTACGAGACAGGCAGTTTGTCGCCACTGACGAAGAGGACGACTCTATTCATAACAGCACTCGTACAAGGCGAAGCAAGTCCCGCTCGCGTAGACATCGACTGCAATCACAGCCCTTGGAAAGGAGACCAAAGCGGCGCCTGGCGGCAGGTCTCGATGATGACGATGTGGCTGAAGAGTTGGCCGACGACGACAGTATCCAGCAAGAGATCAATGACTTGTATGACTCCTCGCCCGATGCATCTCCCATAAAGCATAAGCTTCGGGAGCGAGAAAGAAAAATCGACTACACGATCCCGTCTCTTATCACCAACGAAAATGAAAACGAGTTGTACGCAGCAGCACAGCCATCGTCACAGCTGTTTCGCTCACGTGGAAGGAAACAGCCAGGAAATAAGTCAGAGTTCCGAAACCTACTATTTCCCACCGCGGGGCCCTTTGGAGGCAGTGACGTAGTGTCTCTTATGGGGCAGAACATTCCTCCTGGAGGCATTCCTATTCCAGGAATGGCCACAGGACCGAACTCATCAATGGCCTTGGGAAACGATTCGGATTCCTCGGACGACGACTTTGCTCTCACGGCAACAAACCCAGAAGCGCCCGGCTCCTTTGCTCAGTTGCCTTCCGTCACAAATATGCAAGCCAAAACGGATTTCCGTGGTGGCACTTTTGTCAATAACACAAACATAAGAGGAGCACAGTTGAATGAAAAGAAGAAGAACAGTCTCAGTGACACAGATCCGTTGGGGGTCGACATGAACATTGACTTTTCTGCGGTGGGCGGCTTAGACAACTACATTGATCAATTAAAGGAAATGGTGGCTCTCCCGCTTTTGTATCCTGAACTTTACCAAAACTTCGCGATAACTCCACCGCGTGGTGTCTTATTCCACGGTCCTCCGGGAACTGGTAAAACTCTCATGGCTAGAGCTCTTGCCGCTAGCTGCTCGACTCCCTCCAGAAAAATAACATTTTTCATGAGAAAAGGAGCTGACTGCTTGAGCAAATGGGTGGGAGAAGCAGAAAGGCAACTAAGGCTCCTCTTTGAGGAGGCCAAGAACCAACAGCCCTCCATCATCTTTTTTGATGAAATTGATGGGTTGGCGCCAGTGCGTTCTTCGAAGCAGGAACAAATCCATGCCAGTATCGTATCGACCTTGCTCGCTCTCATGGATGGAATGGATAATAGAGGACAAGTCATTGTGATAGGTGCCACTAACAGGCCCGATTCCGTGGATCCAGCTTTGAGAAGACCTGGAAGATTTGATCGTGAGTTTTACTTTCCGCTTCCGGATCTTGATGCCAGGAAGCAAATATTGCAGATTCATACCAAAAAGTGGAGTCCGCCTTTGTCGCCCGTATTTATAGAAAAAATTGCCGGCTTGACGAAAGGATATGGAGGTGCTGATATGAGGGCTTTATGTACTGAGGCAGCTTTGAACTCCATCCAAAGAAAATACCCTCAAATCTACAAGGCCCAAGAGAAATTGATTGTCCAACCCTCAAAAGTGAAGGTTGTTGCAAAAGATTTCATGAGAGCAATCGAAAAAATAGTTCCATCTAGTGCTCGATCATCTTCAACGGGATCTGCTCCTTTACCTGAAAGGTTATTGCCACTTCTACAAAAACCTCTTAATGAAGTTTCCCAAAGACTCAACGACTTACTTCCAGGCTCAGTTGGAATTAGCGGCAGAAACAAAATGACAAACTTGGAGGAAGCCATGTATCTTGACCCCACCATTAATGATGAGGATGGAGGGTTTTCGAAACACGAATTTTTGCGGAATCTTGAGAATTCAAGAATTTGTAAACCTCATCTACTCGTTTGTGGCGAACGAGGCGCCGGGCAACAATATATTGGATCTGCTATTCTCAATTTATTGGAAGGTTTTCAAGTCCAAAACTTGGATTTGGCAACTATTTTTAGTGATGTCACGAGAACTCCTGAGCTGTGTATTGTACAAGCATTTACAGAGGCGAGGCGTCATCAACCATCCATTATATTTATTTCCAATATCGACACATGGTTTGAGGTGATGCCGCATTCTGCTAAAGCGACCTTCGCGGGTTTACTTCGAAATCTTAAAAGCAATGAGAAGATCTTACTTCTAGGAATCGCAGAACGATGTCATGAAGAGCTTGATCACGAAATGAAAATTGCTTTCGGATTTCTGAATGGTATCAATAAAGTTGACTTGATCAATCCATCCACATCATCGAGAAAAGATTTTTTCCAAACCCTTAAAAATGCACTTCTTATGAAGCCCTTCGAGTTTCTAAATGATTTGCAAAATCGTCCAAAAAGAAAGTTAAAGGCACTTAAACCTGCACCAATAGAATCTAATCTCGACACCATCTTGTCCAAGAAGCAATTGAAGCAACAGGAGTATGCCGATACCAAATTGAAAAATATATTGAAGCTTAAGCTCGCTGCGATTATGGATCTTTTCAAAAACAGATACAAGCGCTTCAAAAAGCCAATCATTGACGATGCTCTCCTTCATCATCTATTTGAGCCTTCAGTCTTGGAAAACCCCCATGTGCCATATGAAATTTTGTATATCAAAGGGGAAGAGCCGGAACATGCTGAGACAATCAAGGAACTCGCAACCGGAAAATACTTTTACAATATGGACTTGGACACTATAGAGGAGCGAATTTGGAACGGTTTCTATTCTGAGGCAAAACAGTTCATGAGGGATATAAGAATGATTGTGAAAGACGCAATCACCTCGGGTGACAGGGAACGTATCTTGAAAGCAAATGAAATGCTCACCAATGCCCAATTTGGAATTGAAGATTTCAATAATGCAGAATTTGCGAGAGCGTGCAGACAATTGAGGGAAAGAGAGGTCGAAAAACAGGGGAAGCTTCTTGCTGAGTACCACAAATTAAAAGAAGGTTTCGAACAAAAACAGCAAGAGATTTTGCTGAAACTTGATAACAGTCCAAGTTTGTCGACTGAAAACCAGAATTCGATTTCAACAAATCAAAATTGTATTGAAGAGTCTCAATCCAATGGTAAGATGATCCAGGAAGGGTTCTCCAATATAGTGGACAATCAAAGTCACAACCAAAATCCCGCCGTATCAAACCAATCTAGCAGCGACCTTTCTGAACAATTCAAATTGGTAGGTTCAGAGCAATCTAAAGAAGGGGCTTTGGTATCTAAATTTCTACCCGAGGATTTGCAATCAAAGTCTCTGATTTCAGACAATATACCATACACGACTAATTGCACAAATGAAGCAACCTCCGCGACAAGTAAGAATGGCGAGTGCGAAACAATACCGGAAGTATCAGACAGTGAGTCTGAAGCAGAAGAGGGATTCCATTTGGAAAAAGGTCGTCAACTCACTCTCCCTTCGAATTTGAATACCTTATTCGAAGAGGATATGGTGAAGGCCACAAGTGGGTTCACTGTTGAAAGGCTAGAGTATTTTGTCGCTCGTCTCATGGAAATCATTTGGGAAGATCGCAATCAGTGGGACAAGACTTCTACTGTCGCCAGATTGAAGATCGAGACTGACAAACTACTTACTTAGCTAGCTTAAGCGCCTCCTCTGTTGAGTTAGCCGATGTTCCTGTTTTTGCTGTTAAGGAAGCTAATAACTGAAGAATCTATTGATTAAAAATATTTGATCAGCTGAACCACACTTTACTTTTCCAACATTTCTGTAGATTATGTCTAGGCGAGGTGAGTACGCAAAACGCAGCCACTTTTTTAAAGCCAAGCGCAACCCCCGATGGTTGATATAAACAGCTGAGCGCCCTTCCTGAGGTTGATAGTATTTTAGTTGCGAACGTTAACTTAGTCTTCGGCGCTTCCATCTCTAGGTCTGTAACTGATATTTTGCTCCTCCAAATCGTTGATGATGTGAGGAGGCAACTTTCCATTGACCTTCACAGCATATAGCCCCGCAACAAAAGAATCTATGCGAAGCCACCTTGCGACCCACGATACTTTATTATCGTCGCCTAGGGCCACCAACCCTTCAAATGAGGGAGAAGTGCAATCTTGGATCTGGCCGTCTTCATTGTCTGCGTAATGCAAAACAGACTCACAGTTGGGACAGCCTATTTCGAGAAACTTTCTATAAGGCTGGATGATTCCACAGAGCATGCAAGCTCTCTCGGTCTTCGAGGACATTAGGGTTGAGTAGGTATGCTTTGGTAAGCTTTGATGACTGAAAAGAAACCTGTTGATTTTGAAGCCCATGTCACGTGCTCAGTGAGAATTTAAATCTACCCATGCGTATTTCTGTCAAAACCCCCTACACAAGAAAAATACAATACTGGGCAAATTGTCATAAAATTTGAGTCAGATCTTGGTGATTCTGTGTGCGTGCTTTTACCCAGAAACTTTTTTGAAAAAGTATCGATATGCTTTTGACGTCAATTAAGCTTTGCGAGGAAAAGTCGCTTCTGAACTATATTGCATGATATTAATACATTTTTAACTGTTAACTTACGAATTTACACAGGGTGCAAAAATCGGAAAACACATTTTATTCTGCTCAGCCCAAATTTTCCTAGAAACCCAAAGCTATGGTCTTGAACAAGTTTTACATTATTCAAAGAGACCCGAAATATGCAAATTATTCTGTAGAAAAATGAGATATCTGCGACATTTTATTAAATCAACTCCTACCCCCCAGCTTTCCAAACTTAAATATGACGTATAAATCTGATTTCTTGTACTGTCGATATCTACTCATGTTATAACATTGCTTTTGGCAATACCTACTTATTCAAGCTCGCAAACTTTTTTAAACTGTTGCCCGCTTCAAAACGACTCGGGCGCTGCGGAAATCGCACCACCGCATCTGCCTGATTTCTTGCACTTGCAGTCTTGAAGCTCCTCCCTACGCCATCCAGCATCTGAATCAATGCTTCGGTCTGCGAGAATAACTAGAGCTTGCTCAAGACCACCCGGTCTACTATCCAAGTCTGCATGCCATCTGCCATTTTTGCCTTCCGGGCTAAGTACAACCTACAAGAGATGTTACTCGGTCGATCCCTCGCTCATCGTGAGCACCCTCACTGAATCTCTTCAACAAATACATGCATATGTGGGCCTTCCGTGGTACGCTTTGATTCCACTAACTACTTTTGGGTTGAGAGCTGTCTGGACATTCCCCTTAGCCCTTTTACAAAGACTACGCATCCAGAAGCAAAACAGTCTCCGTCCTATTGTCGCCGCTACCGGGCCTGCCGTTCGATTGAACTTGGCAAAAAAAGCCCTGAGCGCAGCAAAAACTACCGAAACGGCGGTGCCTTCGCTTTTGACACCTGCAAAAAAAATGAGGTATGAGGAGATCATGGTCTTGTCTACCAAAGAGGTGCGTAAAAGACAGAAGAAGCTATTCAAGTCACACAACATTCAGCTCTACAAAAACTTTCTTCTTCCCCTTGCACAAATCCCGCTTTGGGTTTGCATGTCTATGACATTTCGTGACTTGAGTGGCTGGTCGAGTTTGGATGCAGTTGCGAATAAACCATTGGATCCGAGCTTGTATAGTGAAGGTGCTCTTTGGTTCGCTGATCTCACGACGCTGGACTCGCTCCACATCTTTCCTATGGCTGTGGGGATAATAGCTCTTGTCAATGTTGAATGGACATTTAAGACTTTTGATTTGTTAAAAACTTCAAACCGACGCAAATTATTCCGCCCAACAATAACGGACTCCCTAGCAAATGTTTCTCGAATGGCGGTTGTCTTCCTCATGGCTGTCTCTCTACATGCACCTAGTGCACTTACCCTCTACTGGCTCAGCTCGCAGCTCTTCTCTTTGATCCAGAACATCTTTTTAGACCTTATGCTTCCAATTAGCTTCACACCAAAAACGCGGTTGAGCTCCCGAAAACAACTCAACCCAGCCGCCATTGACGTGATAAACCACAAGGAAAGCAATTTATAATCGTACACATGTAAATAGAAATAATCAGATCAGTGTAAAATTGATATATGGGCCAATTTCCACCGCGAATAGCCTCTAGGTCGCGGGACCCGTATCACCGCGATATATTTCAGAGGTGTAAATCAGGAAGCCCGTACGCACGGGCAATGTCAACTAAGACGTTGAAAATCTTGCAGAAAGCTGCGGCAGAACTTTATCCATTGATAACGAAGAAGCTTTCTGATCAGTCGACAAAGAAGTACAACAACGATGAATGGACGTTGAGTGAAATTGACAGCTGGAAAAACATCTCTTTGCCACAGGTTTTGAAAGAGAGATACGAGACAGACGGCGACGTTTATGTGACAAAGAATGAGCTAGTCTTACTCATGGACTGGAAGTTAGCCAAAGGAAAGTTTCGACCAGCATTGCAGAAACTAATAAAGTCCAACACGGAGGACGCAGTGCTTAATGCTTCCAAAGAGGGCTACAATTCATTCATGACGTACTTGAAAAGGGCTGACCTCAAAGATTGGTCTGAGATTCAAATCGAAGAGTACAAACTTAATGTAAGAGCGTCACTCAAAATCTTTTGCCAGCTAAAAGGGGTAGGACCGGCCACGGCAAGCTTGTTGCTATCATCATTATGTGAAGCTACGAGGTTTGCCCCACCATTCTTCAGCGACGAGAGTTTCATGTATTTCATACAAGATGCTCTGCGTCCCCTGCAGCCAATCAAATACACTGTCAAAGAATATGTCGAAGAGTTTGTTCCTGTTTTGATAAATGTTGCCGCCAAGGAAGGCATTTCTCCGAATCTTTTGGAAAAAGGATCCTGGTCCTTAAAGACCTATCAAATCTATAAAATTGATCGCCTAGCTGATGTGAGGCTTCCATTTGACATTGGGTCTGCGGCCATTGAAGTGTTTGATGGATCTGATCATGGCTCTTCCAACAAAAGACTTGGGACGTACGAAAACAAAACTAGAGCTAAGAAAAGAAAACTACCGAGCTCATGAACATGAGATTTGGGGGATAATTTACAGATTATTTTTGTTTTGTCTGAATTACAAAGCAAATCAAGTGAATATGTGTTGCAAACCAATATTGACAATACACAACATGGACACCATAGCATCAATTTCATATACTCAAGTAGTCTCTTTCAAAATTGAGAAGCCTGAATGGGTTTTTGTTCTCCGAACTGAGTCTCCTCACATTATCTCCAACGTAAGTCACCATCTTTTCTAATTTTGACTCCTTAGTGAACCCTTGTTCCTTGAGTATCTCAGAGTTGATCATGGTGGCCAAAATTTTGATATCATTCGCGTCTCTTTCAAACAATCTATTCGCTTGAGATAATTCTTTAATGCCATCCTTTTCATTGAGGAGAAGAACGCTAGAAAGTTCTAATAACGCATTGATCGAGGCTTCATCAGATTTTTCGATAAGGCATTTGCCTAGATATAAGGCCTGCTTGTACATGATGGATTCCTGGTGTTTGGACATTAAAACTTGCTCTCCTTGACACCCGAATTTAGAATCGTAAATGTTTCGCAACAAATCTATGTATTGCAGTAGTTCAAGCTCAAAAACGAACAGTTCAAGTTTATCCAAGTTGGAAAACTCAATATGCAAAATTTCAATTGCTTCCGAATAACGTCGCTCTAGAATGCTTTTTCGAAGTTGCTGCCTTTGCAATGCTTTAGTCAAAACAAAGTTTTCATCAATGGGTTGCTGAATATCAAATTCTTCCATTTCCTCATCTTCTTCTTGTCTCACATTTTTGGACAAATCATGAAGGTCAGATTTGAATGATTCAAAAGTTTTCAAAAAGCCTTCTTGAACGAGATACCCTCCAATAAAGTCATTTAAAATAGCTGGGTCATTTTTTATATCATGAACGGCCTTCTCAATTTTATAAATAGCTGTATTGGATGTATCATTGACGGTGTTGAGCTCGTCATTAATGACAGACCGGAGAAGTGCCGTTTGACTTTTTTTGAGATTTTGGACATACCCTTCAATGTTAAATTGAAAGCTTTTCATTCCAAAATTTGTCACTATTTTTGACTCTGGCATATCACCAGTGGCGGAAATTTTCGAAAATCCTGCCAAGCGAAATCCAATCATAGGATACAAAGGTCCCAGTTCGACTCCTTGACCGAATAAAGAATCTTGATATCTATTGGAAGCCGTGATATCCAGCTCTTTGATGGTTTTTACCAAAACTCCATTAAGTGTTACAAAAAGAGTTCGTTCAATAAAGTTTACCCCGAAGCCAACAGTATCTGTTTGAAAAGCTTTTTTTTCTTCCGCCTCAAAGTGGGAATACGTGTTAAATGGTGCATCAATTTCTAATTTGCTGCTATCTTGGTCTGCAGAACTATGCCTGTTTAGTTGAGAAAATCTTCTGTTGAGATTAAGTGACGATGTTCTAAAATTGGCGTCACTTCTTTTCATGTAGGCATATGAACAAGAATTATTGAAGCTAATGGCGAGACTTCCATCAAAGGAGACTCCTGGCTCAGAACCAAGAAAATTAACTGTATCTTCATCTAACGTGCTTCCTACGGGACTTGAATTATGCAGACAAATATCTGCCTGAACTTCTTTGAGGTCAATTATCAGGCTTGTCGCAGACAGAGGACCAGTGTTTGATGGAATTTTATCAAACTTGATACTCCTCTTAGTGAAGCCCATATTAAAGAATAGTGAAGATCCCGAAGACAAAGACGGGTCATTTGCTTGAATTATTGGATCATATTCCGTACTCCTTGTGGCAGTTTGTTCAACAGATACCTCATAGTAAAATATACCAGTTTTTTCTTTGATTTCATTGTTTGAAATAAAGTTGTAGAATCGTTTTTTCGGCGTCGGGGTTTTATCCGGGTTTTCGCTTCTTGAGCGTCTCAAACGAAGTATGGAATATCCATTCTCGATGTCTGAAATCAAATTAAGTTGCCCATCTAATAAATCCAAGTGTATCCCTGCGGACAATGGTGTCCAATACATTGGGAGGGGTGAGAGAAAGAAATTCTTACCTCCCACCATCAAATATGGAAGAAAAGAGTATTTGTGTTCCTTCTTGTCTCGTGCCCATGCAATAAGCTTATCAAGTGGACTATTCGCCAATGAAGAAGAGTTAATATCCTTATAACATGACTTGTAAATAAATTCTCCGTATCGCGGAAGGCTAAACATAGATTTTTGAACTTGAGCGTGTGGCTCTACCGAAACAGAAGATTCCTGAGCAGACCCGGAATTTATAGAGGCGTACACCATATCATTCAAAGTATCTTCCCCTTCAGAAATTCTTTCGTTCTCTTTTTTTCCTGGTATAAGTCTGTCTTTGAATATCTCATAGAGCTCAAATAAATACTCGTCGCCAAGGGTCTCGGAAGGAGACGATCCCAAGATCCCAAGCGCAGAGAACTTTTCCTTCAACCTGGCCCGTATTTGATCGTTTATGCGTGGATCGTCACAGAATGAATGGGGGTCTTGCGATAAGTCCCGTGGCAGGCGAAATTTGTAGCATGAGGACTCGGAAGGGAAGAAGTTCTTTGCAGCCAATTGTGGGTCTAACCAACATAATTCCTGATAAAGTTCTTGGCCAACACATGTGTTGAGAAGATATGGGGGGATAACATATATGAAACCAGGGTCAACCATTGTTTGCAGTGAATACAGAGGGGTTGGGCTGAGATGTAACAATGCGGGGCAAAACAGATAAGGTTACTGCTGAGATTGCGAATTAATTGGTCACGTGGCATTGAAATTGACATGTCGTTCGAGCGATCCAAAAGGCATAAAATTGTGTTATTTCTACAAGCCACTATGTAGAAGAATCTTTTCATCGAGTTTGGGAAATAAGCGAAGTGGTCAGTCCATGGTCTAATGTTGGGCGCTTCCTTTTACTTCATTCATTTCGGATATGAGTCATCAGACACTTTCCGCCACCATCCGCCAAGCTAGATGCGTAAAGATATCATGCCCTACTATAGAAATGCAGAAGCCATGGAATATATAAGTAGGGCAGGTTTTGCGTTTGTGATATTGTTCATTTAATTTTGCGAGATCTTAGGCGTATACGTGCCTGATTCAATGGCTAATGCGAGAGGCTTCGCATTTCCATCGCGGCTCGAGCGCATTTTCAAGTCAATGTTATACACCCTCAAACACAAATATTAGGTTTGTGACCTCATTATGACCGAAGTTATAATGGCTCAAGTCCAGCTGGCCATACCACACATAAAAATGACTGTCATTTCTCAGGGTGCTGAAGCGCTTGTTCTCTCCTCTGCCGCTCACCCATACTTGGATATAGAGGGTAAATACATTGTCAAATTTCGCCCCAGAAAGCCTTACAGACATCCAAAGATCGACGCTCAAATTACAAAGTCCAGGACTGTGGGCGAAGCAAAATTTATGCTGAAGCTCAATAAACTAGGTGTGCCTGCACCCCATTTGATACTGTTGGATGCTATGAATGGGATTATCTGGATGAACAGTATAGGAGATTTGATGCCTGATGGATCCGTCTCTTCCCTAAAAAATTACTTATGGAACTTGGAAAAACAGGATGGCAACTGTTTGGGTAGCGAAGCTGAGTCTTTCTGCAAGTCGACTGGGTCTGTGATCGGCATGCTACACATGCACGATATGGTACACGGGGATCTCACCACATCCAACATTATTCTTCAGGGCAAGGATTCTTTCCTTATTGATTTCGGTCTTTCTTCTTATTCCAATTTGCCAGAGGACAAAGCGGTAGATTTGTATGTATTAGAAAGAGCCGTTTTGAGTACGCATTCTGATTATGCTGATAAGTATAATTTCTGGTTACTTGAAGGGTATGAAAGTGCATTTCCCAAGTCCAGTAAGAGCAAGTTCAAAGATACGATAAAGAAACTTGATGAAGTTCGTTTGAGGGGTCGGAAGAGATCTATGCTTGGATAGAAGAGCCTCATCAAAGCGGCATTGTTTAAACCAATCGTGGCAGAACACTCGTATTTTATGAAACATGTCTGATACGGTAATACTGTGGAATAATCTTGCTGGAAGCAAGTTTCACTCCTTTATCATCCAATTCATGTTAGACCCCACTTGACACACTTAACGAATATAGCTAAATCATTGTTGCAAGAATTTACATTCTAGGCAAGTAAGAACGAAGTTAATTATCGTGTCTCGGTATGATTGCTCGAATATTCACCTAAAATGAATAGATATATTATAGAGCTACGGCGGCCAGCAATTGAGAAGGATGGGCTTTTTTAATTTTAGAAAAATAGAAAGACAGCCGAGTATTTGATTTTAAAAAGGAGTCAAGCTACTTCATAATTCAGGAATCTGTCCCGATATTCAAATCATCATACTGGATGCTTAGAATCAATCAGCTGTCGACATTAAAAATCTAGCCAGCTTGAATATATATTCTGAAGTCTTTTGTCTAATCTCAACTTGTATATGGAATGGAAATCTACGTCAAGACATGCAAAAGAATGCTAGCAGAGAGTCCTTTCCCGAAACTCAACTCATAGTGTCTCTCTATACGTCTAGGCTTTAGGAGCTTCATTCGAGCTTGTCAACCATACCACTGGCGTTCGCATGCACAGGCTCTCTTGTGTTCTTGCTACGCGGCCACATTGACGGTAGCTTTACTACCTGAAACCGTGGCTCTATACATCTTTCCGTGAACCAAGCCCGTAGTTTGTTTTCAATGAGTTCAGAAATTTTTGGCACATCCTGAAGCTTCGCTCTCGAGCCTATAAGTGATTTTACCTGAAATTCTAACCTGTAATCTGGGGAAAATGAGAACATGAGAGCAGTACCACCGCTTCCTGGAGGGCACTCCTCTGAGTGTGCGGTAAAGCCAGCATCATTTGTATTTACCAAGGAAACAGTCAAGCAGCTCGAAAATCTGACCAAAGAGACGGACAATTGTACCGGTAAGATAGCCGTATGTGGTCTTGGATAATTGAGTAAAATGCGTGTCTCAATTCCTAAAGTAAGGGTATCGGATAAATCAACATCAATCTTTGCCTCCAAACGACCGGAATCATCAGCATTGTGTTTGATGCGGCAATTGGAAAAGATGGGGAAATCATCGCCGATGTCAATTTCTGTCAACTTAATTTTGTCAAGATAGTCAGGCAATTCCAGTGTTTCCAAAAACTCACTTAGAGAGTGGTAGATATTATCTGCGAGTAAGGCCTCGGTACGGAGCTGTGAGATAGTTTGGGCAACAAGCACGTTGAACCAATCCAAACTTTCTGGATTATGATTATTCACATCATAATAAGTTTTCTCAAGGATGGACTCTAGTTTGGAAGTGCTCGAGACACCTTCGGCGTCGTCTCCTTTGGCTTTTCTATCCCTTTTAACAATAACACCAGAGGCATCACGTTTTGCAGATTTGCGTGCTGTATCAGACGACGAAGGCGATTCAGAGAAGACAAAGAATTTAATGAAAATAAGGACAATAATAACCACGCTTAATTGGCCACAAACAAGGCCTTGGGTAAAGCTCCAGCCATTGCTTGTATTCGCGGGCATATGGGAAGATGTTTCAGGTCCACTGATCTTCAGCATATCGTTTTGCTGGGGTCCACCCAATATATCCTGCCTTGTGTCAATCAAATATTTTTCACCGACCATAAATAGGTGGTGTCTTTTGAAAATTGACGAGTGTGATTGGGGATTTTCTGAGATTTAATGACGCGAGGATGTACTTCTCCATTAAGAGCGCGCGTCATTGATAGCATGGCACACCCGACAAGTCTACTAAATTCCACAATGCTTCGGGAGTTTGGAAAGGAATACATACTCTTTGATACTTACACTCTGAAATTTGAAATAGTCATAAGTTATTTAACAGTCACACATTTGGGCTCTAATCGAAGAAATGAAATCGCACCTCAGTTACGACATCAAAACATGTACCTCCCCTGTCCCTGGCCATGGTCTTGCCATGCAGAAAGTACTTCGTGCCTCTCTTTCTTCACGAAAATCTAGTCTTAGTACTCTTTCCGTCTCTTAGGCTTTTTATTTCCTTTATTGGTTGAATTCAGATCGTCTGCCTTTGAGCCGTTCTTTGGGGTTCCTGGCGCAGAGCGAGAGCGTGTAATGCGCTTTGGTTCTTCGCCTGCTGAATCTTCATCATGTGAATCATCGCGACCAATCCAATCCTTGAAATTTCCTAAAATGGATCGAATTGGCTTATCGTTTTTGTTGCCAATGTACTTCGATGCGAACTCAGTCAATGGACTTGCGGGGCGTGATACATCATCGTTATCGCTGGTAAGAGAAAGACTGCTCTGGCTAGAAAGCAAGTTGCTCTCGTTTTTCTTTCCGCGCAAGTATTCACGTACCTCCACATACAAATCCTTTGAAACATTATTGAAATTGTTTCTGTTTCTCATCCAGTAGGTTCTGAAGTCATTTATATGCTTTTTGAAATCCAACTCGTTTTTTTTGAACCAGCTGACATTCAACTCTTTCCTGGTTGCGCCTCTGGCGAAATTTCTCATTAGATATTTGTCGTAGTCCCGAATAATCTTCGTGATAATATCCGAAGTCGAGATCCCATCTGTTCTCTGTGTCGTCAAAAACATACCACGCTCCTTTATGGGCTTATAAATGTCATCAGAATCCGCAGAAGCGTATGGTAAGTCATCATGAGCCACGTAGTCAATGCGGTTTTTTAGCAAAAAGTTGGGTGTGACACACCATGGGGCATCCGCAATGACCTCATCAACCCATTTGCAGTGTTTCAAAGTTTCGACCCTATGTTTGTCTGAGAGAACAGTTAATCCTTTCCGTTTCTGTGTTTCCTTGTCTGAAGGCACACCACACACCAACTCAACATTTTCAAACGACTTTTTGGCCTGTTCCAACTGACGCATATGTCCAAGGTGAAACAAGTCAAATACGCCATCTGCATAGATCCGGATTGGTCGATCTGTGGGTGGCAAATTGAATTTGTGACCCATCGGCCTGTACTTGCGAAATTCTTCTGGGATTTCAGCGTCCAATTCCTTTTCCCGGGCTTCGAATTCCTCCTCTTCCTTTGTTTTAACTTTGCGTCTTTTATGCGAACTATCTTCGCTTTCACTTCTGGCACCAGCGTCATCCTCTGAATTTTCCGCCGATCCGTTGTTTGGAGAAGAAATGTTGGAGTGGCTTCTTTTCCGCTTGCGGAAAAGCGAAGTTAGCTTTGGGGCAATAACGTCCACTGAGAGAGTTCTCGTTAGTGGACTGTTGATATCGGATGGCTCGGCATCATCCTTTTTGGCCATTGTGGTTAAATTGGCAGAACTCAGTGGAGAAATTTAATGACAATTTTTGTGTCACGTGGGAGCACATGAAAAAGCGATCTAATCTAGGACGGCATATAAATTCTAACATGTTATCAACCGGTGAGGAGTCGCGACATTTGCTGGTTCTGATTGCTGCCTAGGTATTTCTGGGAGAAGGAAGGGTAGGAAATAAAACGGTTAGATGTACTATGTGTTTAAAGGGTGAAGCGCTTGGAATTCCGGGATTGTGAAATATGGTAATGGGGTGGTGAAATTCAGTGATGTACAGACCACCCGTTTTGGCTCACTTTTTTTTTTTTTCATGTGTAACATGATCTTTTCCTCAGAGCCACAGCGACAAGCAGGATGAGGAAATTGGTACATGGGGCTGTGAAAATGCGAGGCGCCATCTTTTCAAAGCATCAATACTCAAGGATAACGTGAAATAAAGTTGTGATTTATTGGCTCATTTCGATCCCGTGCGCGCCTAGACCTTGCCGCACCTTGTGTATCGGGTGGATTATGCCGAATAGCCAGCTTAAGGTTCAGGCAGAAATTAACCATACATTTGGGACGGAAGTTCAAACAAATAAACATGAGTCGGAAAAACTTTTATCACCTCACTGTATGAGTCACCCGCATCGACCTTTCCTTGCATCTGGCCCCTCATTTAGCCCGAAACTTTGTCAGGAAAGGCATTTCGGGGTTTGAATATTTGAGCACTGACATTTTTTAAAATCTTAATAGCCAACCCACTCATTTAAGTGGAGCGAGACATCCCCAGCTCAACACCCAACACAGCTTCAAGCCCCGCGCGTATATGAACGATCGCGTTTTTTTAGCTACTCGACAGATTTTAAGTCAGAATTACACAATGAAACAACCGTCACTCACTGATCTTCGCTTCATCTCACCAATGACATTGAGGTCATGGTTCACATCTAGCTCACCAACTGGCGAAGGTAGGTTTGCTGTGGTGGATGTGCGGGATTCGGATTTCGTCGGTGGGCATATCAAAGGTTGCTATCACTACGCAGCTGGCGAAATTTACGAAACGTTACCTGATCTTCGCCGCCGTCTTCTCGAAAACAAAATCAATGACGTTGTTTTCCATTGCGCTTTATCTCAAGTACGAGGCCCCAAATCAACACTAGCATTTTTGAGATCCTTGCAGGAATTGCCGGCTGAGGAAAGCGAAAAGTTTGACGGGTTGAATGTTTGGGTCTTATCTGGTGGTTTCACCGCTTGGCAAGCACAATACGGCACGGACATCGATGTTACGGAAGGCTTTCAAAAGGACATATGGGAGTAAATAACTATTGGATTGATGGAATCATTAATGTAGGTAGGAAAGCGTTGCACTCTATATCAATAAAGAAGGGGCTTCATAAATTATATGTTTGAGCATATCAATTTATTCCGCGTCGCTCAAATAAGGCTAGGCCCATTGTAATAGCCCGAAGGCTGCTGCAATTGAATAGGCTGCTGCCACTGTTGTTGTCCCGTTTGTATTTGTTGCATATTTTGCCACTGGTTCGACTGTGGAGTTTGCTGCTGCCCAGAAAGTTGAAGATTTCCAGTTGCCTGATTAGTCAAGTTTGTCTTTGCAGTTTGTAGATAATAGTTGCGAATTTGCTCCTGCTGCGTCTCCGGAAAAACAGACATGGTTGGTAAGTTTTCTAAGCCGCCGGCAGTAGGCTGGGCTTTTATCAGTTGAGGCTTTTGTCTCTGTGTTGAAGAATCGAACACTCTGGTTGTTGTATCGGAAACACTGAACGGATTACTTCCAGTGACAGAAGGCTCAATTTTTTCGGGAATAGACTCATTGCTGAATGTAAAAGCCGAGGTATGACTATTCGCAAATCTGGTACCACCAAATGGATTGGTAGAGTCTACGTGGGTCTTGTTGCCTGTTCTGGACGAAGCCAAATTTGCGAAAGGATTAGTGTTGGATCTTTGCAAGGAAGAACTCACGCCGTTCAACTCGTTCGACGGTCCTAAGTTTAAAGGCACGGGCTGAGGCTGGAAGCCTGTAAACTGTTGGATAACAGGTTGTATATTTTCAGCCATGAATGGATTTGAACCTGTTTGCTGTTGCATCTGCGATTGAGCTTGTTGTTGCTGCAAGTATATTTGCTGTTGTTGCTGTTGTTGCTGTTGCTGCTGATAATAATGGAACTGATCATTTGTTTGTCCCATTTGACCCTGAGAAGAATTTCCGAAGCCTGCTCCAGTAGGGTTTGAATTTAAGTCTCCCGACGGATATTGAAATACAGGGGCAAAAGATGCTGGCACAGAAGCTCCCCAGGGATTAAACGTTGCTTGCTGGACCATGAGAGTGTTAGAGCCCAGAATGCCAGACGTGGAGACAGCCTGCGCTGGCGAAGCCAACTGACTGGGAGGAGCCGATTGTTTTGACTCAGTCTGCGACTCAGAATTTGTCTTTTCTGCGGATCCCTGCATCGTCTCAAATGCAGATGGGGCACTTTTGCTGTTTTTTGATCTCAAATACTCGGCCCGATGTTGTTCGAATTGGGGATCGTTTAAGTACTCTTCCAAAGAAGATGTCAATGCTGTTGGCGCGTGCTTGATTGTGGGAACGTGTAACTTTGTGGCATATTCAAGATGTTTGGCGACACGCAAGTAGTCAATGACATACTTTGTCTGGTCGACAAACTTTTTGTACACTTCCAACGCACGCTCGGCATCATTGTGGAACATCTCAAAGTAATGTTCTAGAAGATTGATGACGCCCTCATTTAGTTCCTGGAAAAGGGCTAAAAGATCATTAACGAGGAGCCGAAATGCAGTGAGAACTATATCGTTCTTGATCTCTGCTTCCAAGAACGAGTTTTTCAAAAGAGCATCAATTTGTTTTTGAACGCTCTCACACTCCCGGAGCAAGCCCTTCTGTACCGAAAGTTTGCGCAACCGGCCACCACTTTGCGTAACAGAGTTATTCATACGTTCATCCCGCACGTAGTCTACGCGGGTGTCAGCAAAGTGTCTGACGCGGGTATGCAAATATCGGCTGTATTTCATAATATACCGCACGTCCGAAGTTGTTCCCAGGTGCCGGGCGATGTTTGATCGAGATAAGTTGAGCATATTTGGAGCCTTATCAGCCAAGTAGTCTAGGGTGACGTCGAGATCGCCCTCTCTAATCATGATATGTATAACAAGAAGAGCCTTGTATACAACCAGCCAGGCGCTATCCTGGAGTCTTTCATTCAATGTGCGCATAATTGTCACAAAGTTTTCCGAGGCCACTTGATGGTTCATCAGCGTAGCCATCAATATGGGCTCGAGGTATTTCGGTTTTGGCGCCGCAACCTTGAGTTTCGTGGCTCCCTTAACAATCTTGGCGTAGGTGGTCATGTCTAAATGGGCATATGTCACGGGCAATGTATATGGAAGGAAGGACTTGAATGACAGAGAACAGAGAGACGAGAAAGCAATTCCCCAGGTTTGTCTTAATCTTGTGCGGGCACGGCAAAACTATTCAATGTGGAAAAACTGTTGTTATTAGCACATGTGTTCAAACTTGTCACCACCGCCCTCACCGAGAAATAGTGCAGGAGAAACTAGTAGTGCAGGATCCCGGTGACGGTGCCCTGAAATTCTGTTAGGGGCTGATTGCGCGGAATCCGGATGTGGCTTGCCGCATCCCACGCATATAAGTTGTTTCCTGTCAGAATGACTGGTTGTGTGCGACGATTCTGGTGAAAGCTATGAGAAAGGCGTAAGCTCTATATAGAATTCTGATACCAGCCGTAAATACCACGACTGATTCTCGCACCGAATATGTACTTTTGTCTCTTGTTGTATTGAACACATCAACTGCGCGTATCGGACCTCTGTCGTGAATCGGGAAATATCCCCTGACTTGAGGTTTCCATATTTTAAGCCGCTTATATTTTTAATTCAGGGGCCAAAGAAGATGCATTATTACTCTTTCAACACTGACTTTCCCGAATCAGTGATGCGTGGCATGTGTACTTGTCCGCAGCGAGACTGCTACTTGTGTGCAGCAACAAAACCCTCCAAGTATTCTTTGTGCTTTGAAGTCTGTGTCGTGACCGGAAGTCTATGAGAGCAGAATATTGTGGTTCCAACGCGTTCCGTGGTTTTGTACTGACCCTTTAGTTATATATACAAGCTCTACTTACTTGGTCTTCATGCCACCTCTTTTCTCCAAGAAGTCCTTGGCTTCGTTCACCTTAGTCGCCAAGAATGACGAGCCGCCCTTATCGGGGTGGTTCGCCATCATGAGTTTCCGGTGCTGCTCTTTCAACTTTGCTTTCGAGAGCGTGCTCTCTTTAAGGTTCAAAATCTGTAGCGCCTCTTTTGCACTCATCTTGGTGCCAAAAGCGCCCCTCACAAAAGCCTTGCCGTTGAGACCAGGCTGCTTGGACTTTACAAACCCTGAGGCAAAATAGACAACACCGAGAACACCAAAACCCGTCATCCATGGGTGCTCTCCCATCCAGTCGCTGGTTTTGTCAAAATACCATTCTGCACTGCCTTCGGCAGCCTTTTTCTTCTGTAAGTGGCCAGTGTATGATGATTGTTGTGCCGATGGGTTCTCGCCCGGTATTGCTAGCGTGGGAACTTCCATGTTGTATACACTTGTTTTGTCTAGTGCACCAGCATGTTGAAAAATTTCGGTGCACCGCAGAATAGCTCGAGTCACGTGCGCGCCCCCGCCCCATTCATGGTAGTATGGCGGCATCGAGCTAAACCTCACAATCACAAATACACAGCTTACAGATAGAAACCCGAGAATTCTGTCTCTTTGCACAAGAAGAAGTTGTGTCCCAAAATTTTAGTGTGATTTCTTAAACAGCTGACTCTTAGTGTCTATTCTGCTTCCCCAGGTCAAACCCAGTAGGCCCGTGCACCGCGCGTTAATCGCATCGTATCAATCGACTTTTTTTTTTTATCCTCATCTCATCCCCATCTAGAATACATTTTGCATTTGGATCACCTTCAACACACACACACATATAATAGCATACGAACATGAGAATCTACTCTTGTCATTTTTGCTCTTCGCCGGTATATCCCAGTAAGGGAATCATGTTTGTCAGAAACGACGCCAAGGAGTTCAGATTCTGCCGGTCCAAGTGCCACAAGGCTTTCAAGCAGAGAAGAAACCCTAGAAAATTGAGATGGACAAAGGCCTTCAGAAAGGCTGCCGGGAAAGAGTTGGTAGTCGACTCCACTTTAACATTTGCTGCCAAGAGAAACGTTCCTGTCAGATACAATAGAGAGTTGGTTGCCACGACGTTGAAGGCCATGTCCAGAATCGAGGAAATCAGATTGAAGAGAGAGAGGGCATTCTACAAGAACAGAATGAGAGGCAACAAGGAGAGACAGCTCGCCTCCGACAGAAAATTGGTTGAGAGTAATCCTGAGTTGTTGAGAATGAGAGACGTCGAGTTGAGAAAGAAGGCCGAGAAGTTGGAGGCTGCCCAGGCCGTGTCCGAGTCTGAGGATGAAGACGAGGAAATGATGGACGTTGAGTCAGAGGAGGAAGAGTCCGACGAGGAACTCAAACAAAAGGTTGTCTTGAAGGCAAAGAGAAAAGCAAGAGCTTAATGTATACTAGAAGAATCAGAGCGGGCTTCATAAAGATATGTCATTCTTATAAATATCGTTACAATAATGTGCGCTTTGTCATTTATTATTAGAAAGGCCCCAGTACAGTTGGTACCTGCAGCGTAGCATTTCACATGAGACACAGCGTATCTGCCAGGTCCAGTCCTGACTAGCAGGTTGCCGTTGGCAACGTTTGACTTCGTTCCTTCGTTGGACAGTTAATCCATGCATGCCATCTCACGCTTTCCTGAGCTGAGCGACGGTTGGCCAGAACGGCTTTTGGGGCGTATACGAATGCCCAACGACATCCAAGTCATCTGTGGCATCCTCGCCTTGCGGGATGGGGAGGTGTTTCTGCTTCCTTGATGCCTCCATCATCATTTGAACCGTTGCCTCATGCACCAGACTGTGTATTTGAAGGTATTGTGTTCGCTTCATAGTGGTGGGCAGCTCCTCATGTTCATTTCTGCTCCTTTTACGCGAAGCGAATGGTGTTTGAGGGGGAGTTATGCCGAACGATCTTGATGCGTCACACTTTTGAAAGCAGGGCATTCCTTAGGATACTAGGGTAAGACAGCTGTGTTGATTTCCGCCGAGAACAATGTGAGCTGGTGGATTCCTTCCGAGTTGATGCACCATTCAGTTCCAGGGCCAGGGTCGCGTTTGAAGGTCGCGCGACGCGGGTGCTCGAATATGGGAGTGCGACTCGTTCGGCATGGGGCCCTGCCCTCTATGCCTGAGCAGTGCCATCGTGCCACCATGCAGCTCATCACGAGTACTTTGATAAACGTGAAAGTGTGGATTATCTTTTGAGCGACCAAAATGATTAGACACAGCCCGAATACAAAGATTCTTCTGAAGACCGAAGCACAAACAACCATATTTGTCAAGAGCTCCACGCCCTACGTGTCTGCGCTAAAAAGAATCGACCGACTACTTGAGAAGTTCGACAGACTGCCAACCAACTACAAACAGTTTCAGCAAGGCGAATATAAAAAAGTCAAGCACTTGGTGGTCAAAGCAATGGGATCGGCCATGGAGAAAGCTGTGTCCATTGGCCTTCACTTCAAAGAGAGTATGGGATATCAGGTGGACTTTGAGACCGGAACGGTAGAGGTAATTGATGAATTCAAAACGAATGAAGTAAAAAATACAAGGGACGATAGCGATTGCGAGACAGAGCTACGAGGAAGAAACACGAGCTTTATTCAGATCACCATTTGGCTAAAGCGAAAGTGAGCTAGACATTTATAGCAGGTACACATTTCATGAACGTACACGAGAGTCATGCTCTACGATTTCAAAGAAAAAAAAAACTGCTTCCAATTCATAAGAATTAATCATACATACACATAACAGGATTCATGTTCAAGTGTTCTCGGAACAAACCTCTTTCATCTTCCTGAGACACGCTTCTTTGATGTGCAAAAGCTCAACAACGTGGCGCTCAACCTTAGAGCTCTTTTTTGTTTTCCGCCCCGAATTCTCAAAGTCTGACTTCAAGCCCTCGTTAAGAGTTTCGTCTTCAAGCATTACCCCAAATAAACTCTCCGCTGTTCTGACCAACTCAAGACATTTCTGGTAGTCTCTCATGAAATATGCCTTCTCACATGCATAGAGAATATGAACACGGTCTAGCTTCTTGGTATTGTCCAAATTTGCCAAGTGGTTCACATCAAAAAGCCAGTCATCAGTATTGATGCGAGGTCCATTCTCTTGGAATTGTTTCTTCTGTTGTAGAAATTCGTCCTCACTCTGTCCTTTTCTCTGTTTTGGCTTTTTTTCTTGGACTTCAAGCTGCTCTAGACTATCTATGGTCTTTTCAATAACATTTTCAGAGGGCACGTCAGTATTGGTCATCTTTGGTTGCACAAAGGGTGCCAAGAATGAATGAACGGTTGCTTTGCAACTCGAGCTTCCGTGATGAGCTCTCTGGTAAAAAACGCGGGGCTTGTTGAATCCAGACTGGCCCGCTACGCCTAAGTGTTCTAGCACTTTCGATTTTGACCAGACATTCCTTGCAAACATGAAAAAGGCTTGCTCAAATCAAAAATCGACAATCCAAACGATAGACAGAATTTTGGCAGTCCTGCTTCAAAGTCTGCCATGTATATTTCAACGTGATTGATTTCTTCAAAAACACCCGTACCGCAAAAGGCTGGTTCTGCCAATATGCATTACGTGGCGCCAGGGCCGCAAATTTGCCACAGACGAAGTTTCATTTCTGGGAATGAGTTAACTCTAGTATATATATCTGCGAGCTTTGGAGATTCTTTGTCTGATCATAATATGGTATGAACAGCTGTATAGCAAAGATTTTTTGTGGCACAATTGAAAGATTTCGCGTTCTATGACTCAAGTTTGATAATTGAGGCGGAAAGTCTCTTATCCATGCAGATCTGTCAAACGAGTGCCTCGCCGATGGCGGCGAATCGAAATATCGGAGCTTTCGGGCTACTTCTGCTAAGAGTGTGCATTCATACCTCAAAAAACCAAAAAAATATATATATCAAATGACAAGGATGGCGAAAAAAATAACTAGCCGCAATGAAGCCTTGGGATTCATTGATCAGTATGACTACTTTCTCTTTGACTGCGATGGAGTACTCTGGCTTGATACCGAAGCCATTCCTGGAGCCGTCAGCTTAATTGATTGGCTACAGAAACGCAACAAAAAAATTGCATTCGTCACTAATAACTCCTCAAAATCAAGAAATACTTATGTACAAAAGTTCAAGGGTTTGGGCTTTAACGACATAAAGAAATCGACGATATACCCGACATGTTACTCAGCTGCCTTGGTGCTCAAGGAGCAGCTCAATCTTCCTTCAAACTCGAAGGTCTGGGTATTTGGGGATGAAGGCATCGAGCAAGAACTCAAGGAGTGTGGTTACATACCCTGTGGCGGATCCGACCATAGATTAGATGTGGAATGGGACCCAGACTCGCCGCTTCTCAAGGTTGATCCTGAAGTTCGAGCTGTCGTTGTTGGCTCCACTAAAAAGCTCAACTACATGCGGCTTGCAACCACAGTACAGTATCTTTTGGCGGAAGAAAAATCACTCCCGTTTATTGGTGCAAATATAGACACCACCTACCCAGGCCCAAAGGGTATGATTCTTCCAGCTGGAGGTCCCATGGTGAACTTAATGAGCTACACATGTGGAAGAGATTTTATTAATGTGGGCAAGCCCAGCTCTTTGCTTCTAGATACAATCTTGGAGGATCAGGAGTTCAACCGCCTGAGAACACTAATGGTTGGGGATACTTTATACACTGATATCAAGTTTGGGAACGAAGGCAACTTAGGAGGTAAAAACGGAGGTACTCTTTTGGTGTTAAGTGGTGGGACTAAAATAGACGACTTGACAAGCATCGAGGATGCGACTGCAGAGCCACGGTACTACATCGAGTCTTTAGGACACTTGTATAATCTACTTCGGTAGGCCAGCCCGGTGCATTAAACAGCTCACTTTGTTTGGGAGATGTTCCTTCGATCCTGGTCGCAAAGAGGGGTTGTTGGTTTTAAGTGATTGATAGACTATTAATACTTCACGGTCCTATAACTAGTGGCTAAATTCAATATAAGATACAAGTCTACATTGATAAGAATTTACTTCAATTTGAGTAGATGAAAAAGACAGAAAAGTTGCGTTTCGACACGATTAGTTGATATCGTGGAACCATTGCGCAGAAATAGCCTACTTGCGATAACTACTCTTCCGCGGGTTCGGGTGATTTTAAAAAGTAACATGCGCGGCATCCATGCGTGGTTCAAGTCGGCTTTCATCAACTCCCACGAGAGATTCCATTTGGATTGCAATCAAAACGAAGAAAAAAATAGAATATCGTAATTTTCTGACTTTACACATCAAACACCAATGTTGAATTTCACAGGCACAACAAGAAAACGAGTGGTCAATCTCGGAGAAAATCGTGGTGGCAACAAGGGTCGGTCATTTCTCGAACAAGCCAAAACTGATCGACAGCAAAGAGAACTCGGTCGTCTCAGGGAAAAACGTGCCATTACACTTCAGCTGTATATACGCAGACTTTTGGCTCTTCGTCATGCCGCTTCGGAATTATCAAACGATTGGATCGGACTTCATGTGGAGGACGATCCGAGTCGATGGTGTACAATAGCCTCCTTTATTATAAGATATGGCTCACGAACGCTACTTTTTGATACCTACCGAACCGTTGAAAATGGCATTGACTGTCTGAGTGGCGTGCTCACATCTGCTCAAGTAGCTTTGCTTACCAACGCATTGAAATTGGGGCTCACAAGAAATGCTTTTTCGGACCTTTCTATCAAATGCCTTCTTAAGCTTTTTTCATTGCATGATGTGCCCACAAATACACCGTCCGTGCTCAAGTCTCTAATAGAAAATTTACAGAAACGGGCGACGCCAAAAAATATGTGTGATGTAGTCGAGCTCATTTTCCAGGTGAACTTGGCTGACTCTCTCGAAGCATTTCTCACATTCCTAGCAAATGTGCCTCATGATGCATTACATGCGTCGGAACAACACTCAAAAATTGTTCAGATGTGCATATCCTGCGACATGGCACTAGCTACAGTTCAACGACTCTCGGGGAACGAGCAGCTTTCCCTACTCTTAAGCGTAATGAAACTCAACCAATCTCATTTGACCACTAATGACTTCATGACCCATGCCAGGATTCTTTCGCAAATGAGTACAACATATGTTTCAGAAACGAAAGAAGAAACGCACCCTACAAAATTTTCGCCCCTCAGTGTTGTTCTTTCTGCTCGGGATACCGAACTATTACTGCCTCTTCTTTCGTCTCAGTACTTAAGACAGACCTTTCACTGTTTGCGACTGGTCAACGCTTCTTTGTGTGCTAGAACCATGTTCCAGCTCTTGCATCTTTTCCCACAATCACGAACGTCCCTTTGTATGATAATGTCGATCATCCCTGGATTGCTGAACTGGTTGTATCACTCTTTAGCTGAACATCCCGACTATTTTGCTTATTTATCAGCGGAAAGAAAAGCAGAAATGTATGTTCCTCAAGATCACTTTCTGAATGAAACCGAAAGAGTTTCTTTTGGAATGCTAGTCTACACTTACAATCAAATTTTGTCGTCTTGGCTCGTGGTATCTAAAGATACCGAATCATTTAAAGGAAACTACTTTCCTATGAGTGATATAAAAACATATTGTATCTTCCTCAAATCATTTTGCTACTCTTTGGTGAGAAGTTCTCGTGGCGGACACTCGACATCACATGACTTAAAAGAAATATCAATAACTCTATTGAATCAGCTTTACATCAAGAATTTGCGGCTCCAATTTTTGCCACAGCTGGTATGGAAAATCAAAGGCTTGGAATTACATCTGGAAGACTTAATACTTGAGCTGAAAGATGATGAGTATCTTGATTCTTCAGATGATGAGTTGAGTGAAGAAGGAGGAGAAGTTCAATCCAGCTCAAATTCTCGCTTCTCGTTCGGGTTACAATATTCGTTTGAGAGAGAGATTTTGAACAAAGTTCCATTCTTTGTCGACTTCACAACAAGGGTAAAAATTTTTCAGAATTCGATCCAGGCAGATAAAGCGAAACTTCAACTGAATTCTGGATTTTCCTTTTTTAGCGAGGATTTGAATCTGCATAAGTTGTCAGCTGATATCAGTCGTGACACTTTACTCGAAGATGCCTTTGAAAACTTCTTTAAACTGGGTAGTACTTTCAAAAACCAATTGAATGTTACGTTTTACAATAAGCATGGCCCCGAAGCTGGTATCGATGGTGGCGGACTTACAAAAGAATTTTTAACGTCTGTTGTGGAGGAGGGCTTCAGTCCCAACAATGAGCTATCACTATTCAAGGAGTCCTCTTCATGCAGCCTTTACCCAAACGACGACATATTTTGGAATACAGTCCAACACATAGAACTTGCGACCCAGCGCAAGAGGCTCATGTATTTAAACTTTCTTGGAATGATCATAGGAAAATGTCTTTATGAAGAAATTCTCATTGATGTTTCTTTTGTTCCATCATTTCTTTCCAAGTGGAGAGTTGCTCAGAACAATCTGAAAAACTCAATCGATGATTTGGTATTTCTCGACCCAGAACTTTACACAAATCTAAACAAGCTTCTAGATATGAATGATGATCAGCTACAAGATCTTGATCTTAACTTTACTATTGACGAGGTCATTGGAACTAAAAGCTATCTGTTTGACTTGCTGCCTCCAAATGGGGCACTTGAAAGCGTAACTCAAGCCAATAGACTAAGCTATATTCACAAAGTGTCGCATTTCAAGCTAAATCAATCCCTTCACTTACAGACTAAGCAATTTCTTGAGGGTTTGTTTCAATTGATTAGACCTAGCTGGCTTAACATGTTTGACCCACTTGAGCTTCAAATGCTCATTAGTGGTGGACATGATATCGATTTAAATGATTGGAAATCAAATGTCCGATATGGTGGCTATTTCGATGATGATATAACTATTGGGTTGTTTTGGCAGGTCATCGAAGAAATGACACCGCAAGAAAGGTGTGATTTGGTCAAGTTTGTTACATCTGTTTCACGTGCCCCTCTTCTAGGATTTGGGGCTATGTACCCAAAGTTTGGCATTAACAATGGTGGATCACCTGAACGTTTGCCCACTGCTTCAACATGCGTAAACCTACTCAAACTACCAGATTACAAGGACAAAGCATTGATTCGTCAAAAACTATTGTACTCAATCTATGCAAACTCGGGATTTGACTTATCGTGAGCCGATTGAGGGGAAAGCAAGGGTCGAAGACTATCGTACATTTCTATAGAATGGGACGTTTTACAGCTGCAATCGATGTGTATCTCACGCAATGAAATAATTTCAATAGTTGAAGAACATGATTTGAGATCTTAGGTAAAGGAAATGAATTTTAGGCAAAGCTCTGGTTGTTTCGGTCTGAATATCTTTTTTGGCTGAAAAATATCATTCTAAGCCAATTTGTCTTTCAAAATAGCAATAAGGTTCCTAGTCTCTTCGAGAGAGGTGGAAAAATAAACGTTGTCGATTGCGTAAAGCCCTTCAGATGAAGTCGAATTTGGCATTAAAACTTTTTGAATCAAAACTGCTGGCCAACTCGGGAGCATTTTTTTAAAAAAGTCTCGATTGAAATTTTGAATTTCGTTGTTCGTTTATTTTTAGACTGGATTCTTATGAAGGTCGTTTGATAAGATTAATGATATCTCTTTTTTTTTTCCAAAAAAAAAAGAAGCCATTACAGTGTCCTTGCTTTCTTAAACATGTTCAACACTTTTTGAGAATCGAAAAATATTGATAGAACAAGCATCTCTATGTTGACAATTAAAATTACTTGAAACTGCATGATGGTGCTTGAACCCAACTATGCGCGAGCGACGTGTCGAATGTTCATCTCACCGACTATGAGTCTCAGAATCACTTGTAAGCATGTGTTGCGGCCACAAGCTTTTCCGCTATCCAAGATACATTTTCAAAGGTCTAGGTTGTTTCATTCATCACCCACGAGCAAGATAAATCCCTTACTTCCTTTTGACGTGCTCGAAGAACTCGAGAATGAAGATATAAAAGACAAAAATGATGAACTAAAGAAACAGAAAAAGAAGCTCATCAGACAAAAGAAAGTAATGAAGCAAAAGTTAAATGACGAGGAAGCCGAGAATTCAACAATAAAGTTGAGTGATGACATTGTCGACGTTTCGCGTAGAAAGTTTGCTGTTAAAGACCATGAACTTGGAGTAGGCAAAAATAATTTGCATAACTCAAAGGGTAACACTGTTTCAAACCTGGGTTCCTGTGAAGGTGGCGCTGGATCGCCGGAACATGGTGAATCTTCAAATGATTCCACGCGCAAAGACAAAAAGACAGAGGAGCCTGAAGAGGATCCCGAGACAGACTCATATGAGGATGAACCTTCTAAATTTAGAGAATTCGTCGAGAAATTTGGAAAGTTTGTGTTTAAGTGCTTCGAAACCATTGGCATTACGCTAAGCTCAGTTGCTGTGCTCGGGTTGTCTGGTTTCCTCTATCATCGATTTTATAATGCACATGTATTGGAGAAAATGGACAAGGCATTCCAAAAAGGAGATCCGGCATACCAGCTTGCAATTCACAATAAAACAAACAAGACTTCTGACGCTGAGCTGGATGACACAGATGAAGACTTAGCCAAGTACTGGGTTGAGAGACCCCAACAAAAGCTTCTTGATGATATTGTGAACGGAAAATTGAGAGGCCGCTATTTCTTGGTGGTAGGAGAGAAAGGTACCGGGAAGACAACGCTTATTATGGAAGCAATGAAAAAAACCGACGGCAATAATGTCGCTATCTTTGATGCCCATGCTGATCCTGAAATCTTTCGTATCAGATTGGGCAAGGCCCTTAATTTTGCATACAATGAGGATTATATTGGTTCGCTCTTTAGTATTCGCGGTCCAAGAGATACAACTGCATTACTTGACATTGAGAGAGCATTCAATAAGCTAGAGGAACTTGCAATCAAACGCCGGATTCTTGGAAAGAGTGAAAAACCTCTCATCATCATTATAAACAATTCTCATTTGATCAAAGAAAATGAGGAAGGGGTTAAATTACTTGAGCTTTTGCAACAGAAAGCCGAAAGTTTATCTGGTAGCGAGTTGGCAACTATAATTTTTAACAGTGATGACTACTGGGTTTACGAAAAACTCAAAAAATTGGGCACAAGACTTGAGCTAGTAAATGTTCGAGATTTGAACAGAAAGGAAACAGTCAACGTGCTTAAATTTATCAGAAACAAGTACTACCCTGCTGCCCGAAATCCAGACCTTGTGTTACAAGATGAGATGTGTCACAAAGTTTACGATCTCATTGGTGGGCGTCCTCAGCATATTAGTCAAGTTGCAAGACACCAAGACGTTGTGAAAGCTTGTCATGAGATTATAGACCGTGAGAAAACGTGGTTTCTTAATCAGTGTGGGCTTCTCGGTGAAGAAATGGACGACGATGTTATGGAATCTGGCAAATTTTCGCTGAGTGCCATGCTTCTCATGCGAGAATTTGTCAGGATGGACCGCCAAAGAATGAATTCTTTGATTGTAAAACCCGACAACAAAAACATTAGTGAGGACCACTACTTGCCCGAGTTGCCTTTATGGAGATCCCGTCAAATTATGACTCGAGCCGATTACATTCAGCAGTACGATAACTTAAACATTTTCACAGTGGACTCAGACTCACGCGTACGTGCAGACTCTGTACCTATGATGAGAGCATTCCACGAAATAGCGTCACAGCCAAATTTCGATTTGCTTTTAGATGAGACGATCAACAGGGTGTCAGCAATTGAATCCTTAGGAAGAACCAGAGAGCTCGTTCTTAAAGACTTAGTTGAGGGCTCAACATACGAACTTCTGTCGAAAAAAGGAAAGTACGTCATGGCAATTTCAAAAGAAGAAGATGGCGAAGAAAATGATATGGACATATTAATGGAAGAATTGAGCACGGCGGACCATAAACAAAAATGGTGGAACAAAAGAATGGGAAGCTTTGATGAGTCTTATCTCCCAAAAAATTAAGAACAAGCCTGAAAATTGATGACTAGCATTTTGATCAATTCAATTTAGAATACTTTTTAGCGGTGGTTCTTCAAAAAACACGAAGGAATTTCAAATGCCAAATTCAAGAAACTCTCCGACCTCTAACGGGCCTTTCGTTCCCTCATCCATTTATTTTTTATTTATACTACGAACACGTAGCTCAAGAGAATATATATCTACACTTTTTGACATTCAGCAATGCAGCAGTGAGAGATCATCTTTGCAGCGAGGAAAAGTTAAATTTAGCACGGCTCACGGAATAAGTACGGCTAAGTGCAGGTGACCGTCTCGTACAGTACAGGCGTATATTTCATTCTTCAAGTTTTCTTGGTATCTCAATTGTTTTAGGGTTTCCTAAACAATCAGTGTAGCCATGTAGAATTTGTTTTGAAACACCACCAAGCAGACACACACATAAGAGTGTCAGAAACTGCACTCTATATATTTATCAAGATGAGCCATGCATACGCTCACCGCCCCCCCCCCCCCACAGATGAGCAGGACGTAGGTAAAAAAAGAAATTACTTCTTTTAGTGCTAAACCCTTTTTTCTTCAAAAAACCGTTATGAGTCTAGATTCTTTCTTCTGTTATTTCTTTCGCCTCGTGTTGCTTATCTTAGCAGTCAACAACGTACAATAATGGCATGTTGCAATGCACAATTCGGTGCATATCGGTAAACGGTACGAGACTAGAATTCCAGGTACACTTTCTGAGAGTGTTTCTTAATGCAATATTTTTGAAGAGTTATTCACAGGTATACAGCACCAAGTATCGAAAAGTCTGAGTTGGGAAACCTGAGAAAAACCAGTAATTTGACGGCAGGCGGGAAGAGTCCACATCAAACATGGTAATCCAGCAGGCGTATGCTGTATCGCTCGCGGCTTTACGATAAATAAATTTTCGGTACTCCGAAGCTTGCGCTCCAGCAAATCGGCTTTAAAGCCATCTGACATAGTATTTATGGCCCCTTTGCAACGGTAAGTACCGTGAATTATCCCGCAGGTCTACTCTTTTTTCCCGTGATTGCTCTTTTGCTTATAATTGCTTTTTGCAAATAAGTGCCTGACACACTTGTATCGAGGCGCTGAGAACTATGCCGGACGAGCGCCCAATATCAATGTCATCCGGCAAGGCGATGTTCCAGCGCGCAGCAACAACGCCCTGTGCGCCCGGGACCTCGTTTTATCTTCCTGGTTATTTTTTTATTGATAATGCCATCAGCAGTGTCTATCAGCTTTTGAGTCAATACGAAGTTATACAAGTCTAGTCGAGCGATGATATTTGCTGCGCTGATGTATGAAGCAAGCTACACTGCCACAATGTCTGTATACTATCCCGCGGTGCCTGGCCCACACAGGTTTGCCCGTAAACTTGCCGTAAATGAAAATTCACAGGGATTTGATCTCGCTCGTCAATTTCCCCTCTATGCCTGAGCCGGTTTTCCAATTTTTTTTTTTTCGTTTCTCGCCAAACCCGCCAAAACATTCTCCGCTCACGCATGCTGAAATTGGAAGCCATAGGAGGTCGTACAAGAAGTCTCACGGCTACCATCGACACACACAGCCCCGCTCCTCCTCGTACATTCTTACCTACGGGTCGAAATTTAGGTGCAACCCGGTATATAGGCAGTACATTCTCGCAATTTTGGGCACATGCGTTCACGCCTCAGCACATATCTCCGGTGCCGTAGCACACAAGCTTTGGTCAGTCTCTCTCGGTGAATGACATTAAATTTTTTTTTCTTAGCATTCGACGGACAATACAAAATCATCGAGTGCTTCTTTCCTCACGTGTAGGAGTGACAGTATACTATCTCTAGGGGCGCTTAAATAAGTAGCTGCGTCGTATCTCTCTCATTCCCCACTGGTCACTACCGAAAAAACCCCGTCTACGCAGTTCCATAATACGCCCCACGAAAATAGACTACTTTCCCCACCTACAGAAGTAGCTAAACATCATATTTTCTTTTTTGATTTTACGTCTTGGAACCAAGCGGTGCACTCCAGCTTTTTTGTTGTGATATCTAACGCTTGATTGATACCTTGTGCTAAGCCCTTGGCGAATCGCTTTCTTGCCAGCAGTCTGGTCATCAGCCGAGCCACAGCAAACCCACAGGCCATTCGACTCTCCCAGCGCAACATTTTCTTTTCTCATAGCCATGGATGTTTTCAGCTCGGCACTAAAGAATCCGTTGCCGCCCACGCGGAAAAGATCGGACCAGCAGAGATCTGAAGCGGACACCACGCTGAACTCATTGTCGGAGGCGAGCCCAAAATACGCACACACGTCCCGGGATGCGTCCCCTCTCGCCCCAGCATCTCAAAGCGCCTCGCAGTACGGGGGTCTGACCCTGGCCCGCGACAGTAAGAAAAAGAACCTGAGGCGCAGGCACAGAAACTCCCACTTGGGCTGCGGCATTTGCAAGAAGAGACGGATCAAGTGTGACGAGCACCTCCCCCAGTGCTTCAACTGTCTCAAGGGCAGGCTACATTGTGCGTATTTGAATCTCGACGCACCAGCCAGAAACGCCTTGAGGTTGGCTCAGCATAATCAGAACCTTCGAGACGAGCGGGAGGAAACCGTGTCTCCCAAACAGGAGGAAAAGCCTGCGCCTTATGTGGATCTGGCACTGAGCACTCATGGCCAGCCACCGCTGTATCCATCTGTGATGAACACTCAAAGTGAAACTGCCCGAGTGTATGCAAACGCGACAGGAGGAGCTGAGGCGCGCAAACTCTCCAACATGGCGAATGCTGCGCCGGCTGTTCCCGTGCCCGTGGCTCTGTCAATGATGCAGTCCATGTATGTACCGATGTACCAGCTACAGCCAGTCAACACGGGGATGCCATATCCACAAATGCCAGTACAGATGATTGCAGGCCATCAGCCACAACCCGTTCTGTACCCGGAGCAAATGCCAATGCAATATTCCTCTCAACATAGTCCTGGGGCTCCTCAGCTGACACTCAATGCTCCGTATATGTGCTACCCGGCTCCGGCCCATTCTTATAATCAGCAGTATGACGCACATACTTCTAGCGGATACTTAATACCGATGCGCGGACAGTTCGGGCATTCAACGCTTCCTGAGAATGGTGGATATTATCCACAGACTACTCAGAATCCTGGGATCATGGCTTCCGTTCCGCAGGGTAACACTCCAGGTATTCCGACAAAATCACAAGCGGCTGCTGCACCTCATGCCAGTCCGTCATCAAGCAATAGTCCAGTGACATCTCGGAAGTCGACCGTGGCACCAAGCGTACCCTCTTTAATTCACCCAACTGCCAGTGCAAACAGCTCCGAAAAGCTATCGGTTCCATATGTATCCCTGTTCCCTGTTTCTCTGGGTGCCAGCCCATTATTGCCTCCCATGGCAGGCGTACCAGATATAAACAAAAACTCAACAATTAAACTTGCACCTATCGAAAGTAGGTCAGAGAAACTTAGGCAGGACCCAAACGAGAGTGATGGTGCGGCAAGAGATAATGAGAAAATCTCCTCTATCAAAATGCTTCTTTCTTGAAATGCACGTTTGTCTACACACTTACAATTTGCTGTTTAGAGTTTTCGTATTTCATATCCCTAGTCTGGCTCAGGTGTTTACAGGCTTGGAAAATATTACCACAAAAACTTAAATCACATTCATTGTGTTTAAGTGTGGTTTATGGGTCAAAGCTTCTTGATTCGAAACCCAATCCTGTCTACGTGCCTCGTGCTTTGCGCAGCTAAAGCATGACGTGTATGATGTCAAGAACCTCTCAACTGTTGTCAATAGTTATTGCAATCACAGTATTCAGTTGAATAAACCCCTAGAGTTCTGTGTCAGGTATCGGAATGCAGAATGCCCCGAAGTGTCCACGTATCGCGGTATCCAAAATGGTTCCATTAACGTCTTGCGCGTTAAACCTTAACATGTGCGCGCGTGAAGTCGAAACATGTGAGCACGTCTAAGACACGTATATTTCAATTAAAACGTACAACACCTATTATAAGTCACCCTCATATCGCAATCCTATTTTAGACTATAATCATGTCAAGAAACTCGTCACGAACAGATGTTGGTGCGAGCCGCTCTCCCAACTACTACTCCAGCTCATTGCTAAGCGCATATTTGAGCGATCCTGAATCAGCAACCAATACCCTTGACAAAGCTCCCAAGATAAATGTTGTTGGGCCCCATGGCTCTGAGACTGAACATGACCCAAATGAAACTAACGATGCAAAAACACCTACCCTAAAATCAGGCTTTACCGCTATTTCCTTAGGTGTTCAAGGCTCTAGACTATCAATAGGATCTTCGGTATCAACCGTGTTATCCCTGACGTCATCTGTATCCGAGATGTCAGACGATTTAGACTTACAGAGCGTAAGAATTACTTTAGAAAAGTTCGATTGCACGAAGCCACGTGGCAACAAATTCAAGAAACTCAAGCAGAAGTTGTGGGGTGACGGCAAGATCTTGCAACCGTCTAGCGAAGATGAACAGTTTTTTGAATACGTCATTCTGAAGCTAAAGGTGAAGTACTACCAATATGAGAAGGGCTCAACGCTCAATATAAATTGGTCAGAAGCTGCGGAAGTTTTCTTTTTTGGCGATTCCTTAGACGCCTTATTCTCGAATGAAGCGCATTTTATAAACTATCTCTTGGACAGTTCTTATGAGCTTGGAGAAGTCCGTTTCTCTAATTTAAGCAGGTACCATACAGACAAGCATCACAATATCACTAGGCTTTTGAGGGATATGTGGCCTAGACTAGTAACATTTGACAAGGTATTGGATCAGTATGCCATATCTGACGTGAATATCGAGAGGCCCGAGCTTTTTGAAGTATTCTCCAGTCAAGCAAATCATGATGATGGCTTATGCATCCCTCTAGCTATATCAATGTTTGGGAACTGGCTCTTGTCTTTCAACAAAGATAAAACGCTCGCCAGTAACTATGAAAATACGCTCATATTAGACTACTTCAGAAAAGCCGCACGTCTCGCGTTAGTGCTTCGAAAAGTCAAAAATTCGTTGGAACACAGTACTGGTACGCTAGATAGGGATGTTGTGTTGTGTCTCAAAAGATACTGGGGCAAAGACAACCAGAATGCTTTGTCGACTAGTTTACATGGATTGGGTGAGTATTATCAATTTTCACACAAATACGACATAGCGGTGACTCTTTGGGAGCTCAATTGTCATTTGACAGGAGACGCAGAGCTGGGGCATTTGGCAATTTTGGGGCTTACAGATGGCTTCGGATTGGGGAATCACAACAAAGAGCACAATCGTTTCGGTAAAAAATCCAAGACAAACAAATTCAATACTAAGCGACGAATTGCACATCTTTACCGGATTTTGATGAAGTCACCTAACTTTGATGAGTATGGAGTCTCTTGGGCCACGAAAAAAAAATACGATTGAAGCAGACCAGTTACTCAAGGCTCGCAATAGTGACTTTAATTTTTTATTTCCATTAAACTACCCCTTTGGCTGCTATTTTTGATCAAATCCTGCCATGCTCAATTCTTCGTGTTGGTTTGCGTTGCCTGAGCAGCTGCCTCTGCCTTCTTTTTTGTCTTTTTGTCATCGATTTGTTCAACTTTTACTTCATTGAGACCTTGTTCTTCCAACAATTTCTCAATGTATGCGCGAGCCTCATCGCTGACATCGCCTTGTACCATAATTTCCTCTTTCTTTTCGGCGTTCTTAGTGACAGACGCACCTGTTGCAAACTTCAGAGCAAATGTTTTGGCTAGTTTCTTCATATCGATGTTGAAAACTTCTAATCCACTGATGGAGATGATGTGTTTCCTGCGATTTCTTTCAATTCTCTTGATAACCACTTTTGAGGAAAGCTTCTTTTGTAATTCACGCTCTAACTTGGCTTCTTCACGTGCCAGTTTTTTCTCCAACTCCTTGTGTATCTTTTCCTCTTTTTCAACTGAAAGGGTTGATGTGGCATTGGCTAAGGCCTCGTCTGAGTACAATTTTTCAAAGAGCTCTATCTCATTTTGAGCAAGCCATTCCTTACATCTCTTAAATGAAAGTCCGAACTCGCAGTACTCAGGTGGGTAAGAGCAAACGCCACAGTATGTGACAGAGATTGGTGCAACTTCACTCATGGTATCTTTTCAGTTGATGAACAGCTGCAGAAGTATAAGAAACCAGATGTGTCCTCCCGTGAGTGAGAGCCGTGTTTTTTTATACATACTATATAAAGGAGCACTCTAATTCAATTTCAGTCATCTTCAAAGAATGAGCTAATCTGCGATTAATGATTTCTATACACCTAAATGAAACTCATGAATTCGAATCGTTTACGTTGCACAGGGATAATTGACTCTGAAGAGGGACTTCAAAGAGCAAATTCTTCACATACATCATAAGAACGCACAGGTCTTGTTGATTCGAGGTCGACACATTTCCACAAAGATTCGGCTTGAAGAATTTTGTCGTCAAAAATTTCATAGATAGAGCTCAAGTAAAACCAAACTTCGGAATTATAGTGCCCATATGGCCAACAATTACTGAAATCCTCAAGATAGTTCTTGATGCGCACCAATCCAGCATCACGATCTTTCTCAGATACAAAAAGTGAGTCTTCACCCAGTTCTTTTGCAACAAGTAGGTGACTCATTCCAAGAAGGGTGAGACAATAGGACTTTTTATTGAATGTTTCTTCTGCCGAATGTAGGCCCTCGAATGATCGCTCAAATTCTTGAAGAGCGAGGTGCTTTCTATGTTGCGAGGTCAAGAATCCCAAATATGTGTGAGTCTTGATATTGGGATTGTCGGCAGTTTCTGCCTCTATAATGCATTGTTCAGCTTCCTCTAGTGAGCCAAGTCTCAAATATACAGATGCAGTCCATAACCACAAATCTTGTAATATTCTCATCTCTCTGGTGTGTTGACTGCTTGGACTGATTTCTGAAGCAAGTTTCGCGGTGGTCTTTTTCTCACGGGTATCAGAAGATGACTTCGAAAAAATTTTGATGGAATCCTTGCTTAAATGTCTCAGGTGCTTGTTGGTATTGCGGGTTGACTCGTTGGGGTCCATAACACTTGGTCGGCGAGACCATTTAGCATCAGATCTAGCCCCCAAAGTATTCTGGACATCTTTCCTGGAGACTGAAACTCCCAGAAACAAATCTCGATAAAGGACGAAAATGTCTGAAATAGACCCAGTGACAATTTCCACGCCACTTTTGGCTTCCCAAATAGCGAGCTGTGTCATTTTCAATTGCAAAATTTCATACTTGGTTTGAAGTGACAAGTCAGTTCCCGATTCTCGGTGCCTTCTAATAGACATGATCGCGATATTCAAAGCGTCATCGATAAATTTCTCAGCCTTGTCGACTTTTTCTTTTCTATCGCCTTGCGCAAACGCGTCCACATGAATATCAACTTTATCCTCCATCACAGATTCCGAAGGGTCCCTGTCGTAAATTGAATGTCTTGTTTCCAAAGCGCTGGTTGAAAGCGCAAGTAAATTCCAGGTTTTAAACGATTCTGGCAGCTTTCTCAAAATAAATTTGCACAATTTTGCTGACTCAACAGTATAATTCTCGTATGCCAAAACCAAGGCATAGTCGAACATGTATTTCATGTTACCACAGGGATCCATAATCAAGGAGTTTTTGTAGTAAGATAATAGTAATTTCTTGTTTTCGTTGAGAATCTCGACATTTGCAGAGTTGTATGTACTGAGATAATGGTAAAGTTTACCCAAGGAGAACCACGAGTCCGATAAAACTGTAACAAGGGCTGAATTGTTATCAAGAAGCATGGAAGGGTTGAACTTGTGGTACAAGAAGATGAGCGGATCATTGAAATCTTCTGGGGTATTACCGTATGATAATCCAGCGTGGTCCGCCAATCGAGACATGAAGAAAATGAGATTCTTGGCAGAATCTATCAATTCAAGGGTGATAGTATCAAGAGGTGTGTACTTAAATCTTTTTCTCGCGGATTTTGCGTCTGGAATAAAAGAATTGAGCGGATTGAACAGCATTATACAAAGGGAGTAAAGGCTGATCACTTGAAGAAGATCTGCAACACTGCCTGTTTGAGTTTTTTCTTTTTTAACATAGCTGACGTATGTTTTGAAAGCAGCATATGCTTCATCATATTCTCCCAAGTCTATCAATGCTTTAATCATGTTCAGAAGCACAGATTGACTTTGATAAGACTTCTCTGACATGCTAATTAAGAACTTTTTAGAGAGCTTTGCCTTTAGAAACTGTGTAGTGTCAGATCCTTCACCGCATGCATTGCTAAGGGTTTGATAAAATGTTTCAACAAAATCCAATTCTTCTGATTTCTCGTCGCTGGCATTTGGAAATTCCTTTCGCTCTTTGATCTTGTCGTTGAGAATGTCAGTGAGAAAATTCACGTATTCATTTTTGAAAGAAGGAGATATGAGCTTTTCGTACTTTTGTCCCAAGCTATGATTTGCCACTGCAACAAAAGAGCAGATATTCTCCGCGAAGTCAAGACCGCGAAGCTCATTGAAGTGAACAGGTCGCCTTTCATTTTCTGAAAGCTCGGACACGAGACCTTCAATAATGGAGTCTATCCACATATTTGCCGCGACCTGGCTCGTATGGCCGCATCTTCTGAAAGACTTCAAAAAAACAGAGCGAACCGCAATCCCATTTTGTGAGGCTTTGCTCAATAGAGCGTGAAACCTTGAAGACATATAATCCAAAAACTCTCTTTCATCATAACTTTCGAAAACCACTGAGTGCTCAATTTTAAAGCTTTTTAACGTAGCTATTGCAGATTTGAAGTCATGGGCCAATACTTGCAAATGCGCCAACACAACTGAAACGTAATACACTTCCACATAAGAAAGCTGAGACAGTAGAATTTCTGCTTTCAATGAATCGACATGAAGAATTAAATCTTTGATAATTACTTGAAATTTATCACCTGGCTTAGTTTCAAATAATGTTTGAGCAGAGACCAGCGGGAGTGTAAGCTGAAGTTGGTAGTCCGCGTAAACAATTTGATGAATGTGGATATCCGAGTCTTTGAGATCGAGGACATTTCGAGGAAACGATCCAAGGTTAAGGGTTTTGAATAATGACTGGCGTTGGGCTGGTTCAAGAGTCATTGTTTTCTGCGAAGTGAAGGTTAGTTATCTTATCAACAGTGGTTACAATTTTTTTTGTCACAAATGCAAACGTCATCAACACTATAGTACGTGATGGGATTTCTGGATTGAATGATTTTCCAAGTGGGCAAGTGTATGTCTGATATGATAAGTTGAACAGCGTGCAGTGGTTGACAATTATCGACGAATCTGTTTTAGGCTGGGACGAATGCGCGACTTCTGCGAAGGATTTCAACTTATACATTCCTAATACGAAGAGCATACATACCAATCCCTAAAGCTCGTATTTTTCTGCAGACATATCAGTGTGTTATGAGTATCTTATGGGTGTGGAATTCCAAAAGCCTTTGAGCCATATCTCGTCTTGTAAGCTTAATTAAAAGATAAAACTTGCTTGGCCTAATATTTGCACCCTTGACCTTTCACCTCCGGGTGAAGGGGAAGCTCAATATGGCATCCCATGCTTTTCCCGTGTAGTACAAATCTAGTCCATCTTATTATGATTGCCTTCTTGATCTTAAGGGAGAGATTGAGTTGTGAAGATGTGCCCTTTCGATTATGATACCAAACGGAAAAAGGGAAAAAAATACATAGAAATGTTATCCCACATGCAAATTTCAATTAGCATCGTTCAAATACTTTGTATAAACCTGGGAGATCAGCAACCTGTACAACTTGATCGAGTAAGGCTTCTGAAGCAATAAATCTCTTTCGTAGCTCCGGAAAGATTTCATGCTCTAATTGGGAGCTGAGCTCGCCTTCTTCCATCATAGCTAGCAGCTTTTCCTCTTGTGAGTCGCCTCGCGATATGCGATCTGGCACATACAATAAAGCCAATTGTCTAAAGATTCCAGCAAAGCACTGCTTCTCATCCAGATAATTCACTTTGGTTCCGAGTCTGTAAATAAAGAAGGGGATTTTCTTGTTCGAAGGATTAACTTTCCGTAAAAGCATCGGCAACCTCACAAGATTTCCTTCGGAAAATTCTAGTCGGAAATACTCCAAGAACATATCCTTCATATCCATGATTTTGTTGATGACAAACTCAATACTGACCAAGTCGGAGTATGACTCGTACAAAGGCTTTAGCACTAACTTCAAATCAAATGGCTTTTCAAGCACGTACTCACCATAATTTGCAAATTCAGATAGGGCGATTTGATAATAGAACTCGTATAGGACAGCTCCATAATCACATAAAAATAGTTTGACGTCATACTGAAAACAAGAAAGGCGTTTGCCAGCGTCCACAATTCCAACGTTCACGAGGTTATTGAATATATTGGTTAGTGGACGATGTATACCATGAGTTACTTCTTCTCGAAGCTCGATTATACTGTCAAGATGGACTTCTTGTCGTGGTATATCCATTTGCATAGAGTCAATACCAATTGAACTGAGATCTTGATCATGATTGAGATTTAAAGACATGTCTTTAGACTCTGAATTCGCAATGCTAACACTGTCAGGGTCCTGCTCTGAACTCGAAAGGGATGCCTTCTTTACAGCTGCACCAAAATCTTTTTTTACAAACTGATTTATTTTCAGTTGAGACACATCCACTCTCACTAGTTTGTTCTCTTGCCTTGACTTTTTAGTGGAACTGGTTGTTTCGTCCATATGGATGCCATCTGTCAGTCTTTTCAATGTGCTTTGCTTAAATGTGCGTGAGCCTTGCTTGGAAAAGAGTACGTCATTGAGTTGACCACTTATCCACTCAATAATTTCATCTTCATTCAAAAAACGCACTTCTCTCTTGGTGGGGTGCACGTTCACATCCAAGTTTTGAGGCAAGATGTCTAAGCTCAAGTACACAAAAGGATAGTTACCTTTCGGAAGATACGTCAGGAACACTGCACTAACCGCTCTTCGAAGAGGGTCGCACGCAATAAGCCGATTGTTTATGAAGAAAACTGGAGTCGCCTTACGCTTGTTATTGTAATTGAACCCTGAGACGGCTCCCTTGAAATTAAGAAGGCCATAGCCAGGTCCCGGAAATTCAAACTCAATCAAGTCACTTGCGACAGAGGTACCAAACACAGTGCGCACCCTTTCTTTGAGGGATGCTTGATGTCTCGTTGACACAGCAGGCAATGAATCACCAAACTTTTTGCAGGTGAACCCGACCCCCTTGCTGTGAACGGCATATTTCCCAACAATATCCAAAATCTTAGTCCACTCTTCATTTTTTGACTTGAGGCCTCTAAGACGAGATGACAGATTATAGAAAAGATCTTCAACCGTAATTTGTGTGCCATCTTTGCCAGCTACGGGTCTTGGAGAGCTAGACAGCGCCTCAGGCTTGAATTTCGGTGAGCAGAGTTTACCATTGAGGTAGAAAGATTTGAAAGCGACAGGAGACTCCTTCACTTTTGATATTACTGATAAGTGAGAAATATGGGAGATTGAAGCCAAAGCTTCGCCTCGAAAGCCGTAAGTAGATATCAGCAGAAGATCATCAAAGGAGCGAAGCTTCGATGTCGCAAATCTTTCACACAATAGCTTCAAGTCGTCATGATGTATTCCGCTACCATTGTCCGTGATCTGGAGTAATTTTAAACCGCCATCTTTAGCAATCACATCGATAGTGGTTGCGTTAGCATCGATGGAATTCTCGAGCATCTCCTTGAGAGCGTTTGCTGGTTGCACGATAATTTCTCCAGCCGCAATTCGGTTAATCACCAATTCATCGAGTTTCCGAATTTTTGACTGTGTTGATACTTGCTCATCTTCGCCACCCAAAGGTACCGGATGTGAGCTCATTGGGAGAAGTACGCTAAATAAACCGCTAGTATAAAGCTCAAACACTTAATCGCCGAAATTTATCAATATTAATCTGCAGCGCAGACTGCAAGCGTTCAAACCCGTGACACGAAATAGAATAATGTGCTTGTTGACCTCACCACCGTCGCGCACATCTGAATAAAGTACGCCAAAGTATTGAGATATAGAATTAGTCACTAGCAAAAAGTGATTTAGGCCCCCTCGATGAGTTAAAAAATGAAGAAGTTTATCTCAATTGAGATCTTCTAAATAAATTCTTTCAGTCGCAGTGTTAACTTATTTTAACATTTTGGGAGACATTTCTTGCAAAGTAGACTTAACCTCGAACCTGTCTGGAATGGCAACGCGCTCAGAATGAATGAGCTCTTGATGCGTTAAGTTTCGAGCATTCGTTGAACCTAAACTGTAATACGCCAACTCAGATTTGAAGTGAGCAGCCGTACTACGATAAAAAAAACCATTATCCGCTATACGAATCTTGCACTAGATTCGAAATCTCGAGCCAACTTAACTAACCTTCGAGAATTTAGAAATATCAAGGGTAGAATGTCGGAAACGTCAGGACTGGAATCAGTCTCTCTGGTGTCTCATCTGACCTACAAGGACACCCAAACAAACTCGATATCTGATATCTCTCTTGCATATGAAGAGTACAAAAAAGAGATGCTCAAGCTAGAGTCTATGGCTCAAAGGGGTGAGGCAGGGCAGCTAGTACTCCAGAGAATAAAGGAGTTAGAAGCGTTATTCTCATCTGTCACAAACAGCGAGGTCAAGGAGCTTTCCATGTACATGAAAGATTCGGAAGCTTTGCGCAAAACCGCTGAATTTGCATCAACCAATGCTGAGCATATTCGCTTTGGGGATCTCGGGGGCACACTTCCGCTTGGGAACTATCTCAAGGCCGTCAAGCGATACATGAATCCAGACTTTGGACATGGAGACCTAGAAGAGTCGGTTGGTGTCAGTTCCGACGACATGAACGAGAGGTTCAATTCTTTCAACTGGGAAATTTTGGGGAATTGGTTCTACCTGAGGGGCCGGGTACCTGTACCTTCACATTTTTTATATGGGCCATTAGCCACCCAACGCAGGCGAATGGCTCCACGGACGAGAACAGTAGACGATACTAAAACATCAGCTGTCATGACTACAGCCAGAAAAGTCGCCGCATCCGAACTAGACAACGATCCCGAAAAAAGTACTTCTCACATGGTACGTGCATTGTACAATGTAATTAGAGAAAAAAACCCCGATACTCGGATCGGCCTCTACGAGCTTTTCATAAACCCATTTTCGTTTAGTCAATCTATCGAAAATCTCTTTTACACAAGCTTTTTGGTCAGAGACGGGAGAATCAGGATTGACGAAGGCCCAGACAACGAGCCCTTTGTCGAAATACCAGATAAAGATCAAGAAGAAGAAGACCAAGAAGAAGACGCTATGATTCTGCATTACATTGCTTCCTTGGATCAAGCATCTTGGAAATGGCTCATTAATAGGTACAACATTACCGAATCATATATACCTCATCGGACACTGAGGGGCGATGAAATTAGCGAGTCTTCTGGAAGCTCTGATACTGACGAGGAAACATAAGTACCAGGAGATAAAACCATGTACTATCTATTTGCTAGAGTTATTGATAGTGGAATTGTATTCCTCATCGGGTACATCCAACCATCCGTTGACCTCCATTATCTCGTTCATCGGCCACTTTCTCATGGGTAGAATTGATAGGCTGGATTTCTTTTTCAAGATTTCAAAGATTTCAATGCCTGCATTGCCTATCATCGTGGCATTGTCTGTGCACAAGGCCAAGTCCGGAAAGTGAAAGTTAAGTTTGTTTCCATTTTCCAACCTCGTGAACAACTTGTTTCTGAGAACTTTATTAGCAGCTACTCCACCTGAACAGACAAAATCTTTAACATTCTTAAATTTTCCAAGTCCCTTTTCTTCGCATGCAGAATCTTTGAGAAATGCCACCTGGATACGATTCACAATATGATCGAAGATCACATCCTGGAGCTTATAAGCAACAAACTGCTTGGATTCTTCAGTCAAGAGCCCATCTCTTTTGTACGCTGAGATTGTGCTTAGGAAAGAAGCAAAGCCAAATTCAATCTTTTCCGGAATTTTGCTGCGCTTGGTGTTTCTCATTGGCATTCTTAGGCGAAATGCAAATTCGTTGTCTTCATCGTGAGTTCTTATTTTTGAAAATTGTTCTTTCCGAGAATCGCTGATACCCTCAACATATCTTTCGAGCTCAGGACCAAGCATGTTTCCTCGAAATCCTAACTCTCTGGCACATTTATCTAGCGAGTCGCCTGCAGCTATGTCCAGTGTGTTGATTATAATTTCGTGCTCCGTGAGTGAGTTCAGAAGAACAAGCATTGTATGTCCACCACTGCATAGTAAACTCAAGAATGGGTATCTAATTTCATGCAATGACGATTCACTCAGTGGCAATTTCGCGGTGAGAAGATGACCTAACATATGGTGAACACCAATCAAGGGCCGATCCCAAGCTACAGCCAATCCTTTTGCCAACTGCAAACCAGCACTAAGCAGTCCTACCATACCTGGTCCTCTCGTGACGCATATAAGATCAGGCGGGTTTGATGCAGATAAGTTGTGTTTCTGACAAAATCCCTGGACTAATGTTGCGATATTTTCTTGATGAAATTCATGTGCGGCAGTAGGAATGATTCCACCTGTTTGGGCAGAATTGAGCGTTGCCTTTTGCTCATCCACAGCTACCGGATGAGAGCTGCTGATTTTCTTCTCCAAAAGAGCAACACACGAATCATCACACGAGGACTCTATGGCGAGGATTCTATAGAATCTGCAATGAAGCTTGAAAGCTATCGATTTGAAGCTCAAACGCCTGGCTAGCATTTTCCGGTATGCCAATGAATGTGCTTCAATATTGTGTCAGAATGGGGTATCAGAAGTTTAGGAAATAGATAACACTGATTCGGCGATTAATAGAGCTGGCTCTCAGTCTGCACCAGCATCTACTGATCTTCGATGCAAACGATTTGGCCTTTCGAATTTAAAACCAATGAAGGCGTACTTCTTTCAAGTGAGTTCTATGAAAGAGGACGCGCGAATTATTTTACTCGTAGGTGAAGCGGTCTGCCATGAGCCTATCAGTGAACTACGCGGGAGTCGACCACCATGGTTTCAGGATAGAGTCATAGCTTTGTAGTAAGAAAAACATATCAAGCATTAATTCAACTCTTTCCTATTTACAAGTTTGTCCCGTAGAATATGAGCATTCCGAATTCAGCCGTCGAACTTGTCAGATGCACGGGTTTATTCATGGTCTTTTATTGAGATTGGGCAAAAAAATCTGACATCAGTCTACGTGAAGAATCGCCAATTGGATAGTCGCATCCTCAAGAGCTGCTCTTCTTGTCTCTCAGAAACATAGTAGAACTGCGCTTTTCGAAGGGCTGATGAAACTGTGATAAAAAGACGGAAAAAAATATTCTGCCCGAATCGAATTGCACATCGCCCGCCCACTTCCACATTATCTCCATACGTTTCGCTTCCTAGTTGCCGGAAAATTGCCATCTACCTCACTTAAAATACCCTGTCGCTTATGTCACAGTCATATACTACGTCAGCTATACCGACGCCATTTCAGCCTCACAGAGAGGCTCATCACCCAACACATAATGACACCACTGGCTCGACCGGGTCTGCGTCTGACAACGACATGATTGAAAACTCCTCCCCACTTATAAGCTGCATGTTGGCAGGAGGATTCGGGGGTGCCATAGGAGACTCTGCCATGCACTCCTTGGACACGGTGAAGACGAGGCAACAGGGATTGCTGTTTAATCCCAAATACAAAAGCATGGTTCCAGCATACACTACAATCCTCAAGGAAGAAGGGTTATTTCGAGGGCTTTATGGCGGATATTCGCCTGCTATTCTCGGTTCCTTTCCATCAACAGCGGCATTTTTTGGAACGTACGAACTTACGAAAAGAACTTTGATCAATGACTTGTACATAAATGATACCGTGGCATATCTTGCTGCTGGTATTCTCGGTGACTTAGCTCTGAGTATTTTCTACGTGCCTTCCGAGGTTTTGAAAACAAGATTACAGCTCCAAGGCAGACACAACAACCCATACACAAAGGGTTGTGGGTATAATTACAACGGGTTGCGCGATGCTGTGCGCTCCATCGCACGCACAGAAGGTGTTGCTGCCCTCACTTTTGGATACAAAGAGACCCTTTTTCGTGACTTGCCCTTCAGCGCGTTGCAACTCGCATTCTATGAAAAATTTCGGCTTTGGGCGATCAACTATAATGGGCGGTCCACAGAATTGAGTGTACCAGCAGAGCTTCTCACTGGGGCCGCAGCCGGAGGTTTGGCTGGTACGTTGACGACACCATTGGATGTCATAAAAACAAGAATACAGACTGCTACACTTGATACTGCTGGTTTGCATCAGGAACAAACGCAACAAAAAAACTCACCCAGGTTCTCATTTCTCAAGCGGTTCTCCACATTGAATGCTTTGGTCTCCATTCATCGCAATGAGGGTGTCCTTGGGCTTTTTTCTGGTGTTGGACCGAGGTTTATTTGGACGGGTGTACAAAGTTCCATTATGCTTTTGCTTTATCAGATGGCATTGAAGAAGTTAGATGGTGTTTTCGGGGACAAAGTCCTCGACTAAAAGGCCATGTCACATTAGTCATTAGGAAAATTATATGTAATACTTGTTGCGCACGCTATGAAAGCGGTTGCATAATAGAATTTCCTGAACCACAGTATGTAAACACATTCTTAATTGCACGGAAAACTCTTGATTCGGTTACACACGACTGCAATGAAGTTCTTAGAAGTTCGTACAACTCATAACGAACTGGTGATATTAGAACTCTCTTCAGGACCGCCAGTCGAAGCCTGCGCCTCAAGGATTTGTTCGACAGAATCCATCACGCTTGTATTTAAGTCAATCAAGGGAAAGCCAAGAATTTTTCTAGTCTTTTCGTTGTCAATCTTACACATACCAGCAGCAATCTTTTGGCCTGAGCCAGGTTTCCCAACGGGAATCTTACCTTTCAATGGGGCAAAATGTTCGTTGAGAATGTCAGCGATGTCTTGGCCAGTAACAATTCCAGAGTTTAGCAACAAGCGCTGATTGGGTAAATGTTTCTCAAATGCAATTAAGTGGGCCTTTGCGACATCTCTCACATCTACAAAGCCACCCTTGAAGGCGGGAATCTCTCCCGCTCCATCCATCTTCAAAAACGCATTGATGAATTCCGAAGAAGTGTTGAGCTCATTCTTGATTTCGGATGCAAAAGCCTGTGGTCCAAAAACAAACAGCGGGTTGACATAACTAACAGTGAACTTTGGGTGTTCAGCAGCAACGAAGTCCCACGCAGCCTTCTCTGCAAACTTCTTCGACCCTCTGTAGCCCATTTGCGGGTTTTTCTTCGCATCCTCCCAAGAGATGTTGTTCCACGTTTCTTCAGTGCTTGTAAAATTAGGATCTGTAAGGAGTTCGGCAGTGGCAATAGCAGCAAAGGAAGAAGTCACAACGACTTTTTCAATTTGAGGCCCATAAGCTTTGATGGCATATAATGCGTTTTTGGTGCCATTAACCGCAGGCTTAAGCAACTCTTCCTCAACATTCATTGCTTTAAAATGAAACGGAGAGGCGGTGTGTAAAAACACAGTTACCTCTGGGTGCTTTTTTAAAGCCTCGTCAAAGGCACCGGCGGGTTCAACGTCAGGAACAACTTCATACGAAAAAGAACTAGAGGCTAACAACTTTTTCAAGTGATCACCTTTCTCAGCAGATCTCACAGACCCAACAACGTTATAACTTTTGGAAAGAAGAAGCTTGATTATGTGCTGAGCAATAAAGCCAGTTGCCCCCGAAACAAAAACAGAAGTCGTCATGATGGCTTAATCAATGCGGCTGAAAATTGTTGTGATAAGTTGGTTTTAAACGCCCCGTTCAAGATTGCGTGGGCCTTTTAAAGTACACTCACATTTTGCACACAGGCTGGACCGAGATTGCGGAGTAATCTATCCGCTTAAAACTTGTTGTCCTATTTAGGCATTATGCGAAAATAGCTGTTCATCATTGCTTGCTTATACGGAACTGATATTGATATATATATCGTGAATATCATCATGAACCAGGCGTCTCGTTTTGGTGCCAACCGTACAGTTGTAGGAACTTTTTTTTTTTTGCAACAAAGATTTTGACAATGTATTTAATGAAAACTCATTACTCTTTCGCGTTTATCGAAAAACCCGCCAAAATGTATGCAGACGATAATCGAAGGTAGTTAGACAAGTTTGTCTGCAGTCACCAACACTTAAAAAGGAATCATGATTGTTTTGATTGATTCAAGCAGTCATGTATACTAAAAAAAGACACCTGCTAGCGACTTTGATGCCAATACTTATAAACAACACCGCAAGTCGGGCCTCGACGAACTTCTTATAATCAACATTCCCTAATCAATAGACAGAAGATTGAAATTCAGTCAACAAGTTTACAATTTATCGAAAAGTTCTTAGTCGCAAGAAACACTTATCTATATTTGAAAGCCCATCCAATTTTGAATTTCAAGTTTGCACATGAATGCCATACCTTTATGTCTTTCTAATATTTCTTTTTTTTGGCAGCGGCAATAGGAATTTTCTATAAAGCCATCTGATTCGATATATATATTTATATATATATATTGCAAACTCTAGACATGCTGATATTTCCTTAAGATTGAGAACAGCGTACTTGTCATCATGCAGTACAGTATATTGCGGCTGCAATTATGACGCTGTCCACGCGCCTCATCTCAACAGAGACAATCAATTGTATATCCTACGAAATCTTTTTCTTTATCTAAGCTGCTTCAGGCCGTTTTATCAATTGAATAGTTCAAAGCTTGAAAACCTTTTCATCTTTGCTTATATATCATGGGAGAGACGGTGGAATTTTCCATCACCAGGGCCTCGCAGCTCACAATTCCAAATAAGGACTGGACGCACTATCGCCTGGGCTTAAAGATACGATGTTCTAATGGCTGTCTTGGAGTAACTATTGGCATAGTTTCTCAAGGTAAATCAATCGTACGTATGCAAACAAGCCATAATATTAGACAAACACTAACTGGAAACAAGGATACTACTATGATAACCGCGAGCAACGTGAAATTCTTAGCAAAAGAGCCCATTATAGGGCTCAAAATCTTTGATGGAGAGAAACTTCGGAAACGTCTCCAGGTCACCTTCACCTCTGAAGGTAACTTTAACATGTTTGCAAATAAAATTAACCAGTGGCTTGGGCTCACTGTGGCCTCGAGCTACGATGCGTCAGATCTGCAGAACGCAAATTCTCAGCAAACGAGCGGTGCTTTCTTCCAAGGACAACTTTCGTTTTCGCAGGCCGGGTCAATCCAGACCGAGCATAAATCGGAGCAGGCATCACAAGCCGGTGGGTCTCAGCAGATAGCCTCTCAATCGTTTGGCCCGCGTGTGTGTGCCTCTCAGTGTGCAATACCAGATGCACCATCTTCCCAGCTTGCTTATTCTCAAGACACCTTGTCTCAAGTTGCACCCAGCCAACGGGTGACTCAGCAGCATGAATTTACTCAGTTGAGCCCCTATCGAAGCTGCAGTGATCCGAATCAATCTCAGCCCCTCCATGAAAGACCCAAACCCGAAGACACTTCGTATAGTCATGATGCCGTCCTGTTGCTTTTAAGTGCTGCCGCCAATGACAATAATCTGACTGTGTTTCCACAGTATGATACTTCGATGTTGTCGCAATCGACGCAGATATGGAATGACAGTCGAGCAAATGTCCTTCAATATCCAACCACTTCAGCTAATAATACTTGTTTTACCCAAATGACGGCTGACCCCGAATCAACGAATTCAAACGTACTGGAAAAAAGGCAAAAATCAACTAGTGATAACTTAATGCAGTCCCTAAAACAAATTCCTTTTAATCCAAGTATAAAGAAAAAGGACTCACGCTCATCTCGTTCAAAGTCAAAACGTGGTATGGCCGAATTATTGGAAGCCACCATTGCCCGCATCCTTGAGGAGAGAAAAGAGGAATATGTGGATTTGAGTGACGAAGAATTATCACTTAAGTTGTGCCGACGGCTCAAGAGTCGAACGTTTCTACTGCTTTTGAAACGAGTTGAAAATCTTTTGGACTGAACTTCTTGCACTTGCATATTGAATTTATAAATCATCACATCAATCGGGATGTGGTACATTTTATTGTCCTACGGTTGCATGATTGAATATGTTTATGTGTCTAATACTTGTAGAATATCTATCTTTACCAATGTTTTTTCGAAGTCTGATACTTTTAAAAAGGTGCCTCCACCTACACGCGAGAAGCGTTCTTTTTAGTGACAAAAGATGTCTTGGCAAGTTTTGTGAGGGAGTCCAATTCACCACTGTTTTCACACATACTGTAGAAAAGGGATTCTTTCCTTGAGATTAATGTGTAAGGATCATCATATTCCACAACTCTTCCCGCATCCATGACCAAAATCATGTCGTAATCAATAATGGACCTCAATCTATGAGCAATGGTCAAGATGGTGGAGTTGGAAAATTCGTCCCTTATGGTTTGCTGGATCAAAGCATCAGATTTATAGTCAATCGATGCAGTGGCCTCATCCAACAAAATGACCTTTGGGCTCTTCAATAGAGATCTTGCGAGACACATCAATTGCCTTTGGCCTTGCGAGAGATTATTCCCTCCCTCGGAAACAGTCGACATAATGTCCAAAAACTTGTTCTGATTCTCACTTGCATTGTCTTTGCTAACTTCCCGATCTCTTTCAGTTCGTCCAATCAAATTCACTCTCGTCAAAGCTTCAAAAATTTGATCGTCGCTATATTGATTGAAAGGATCCAAGTTACTTCTGATAGTTCCCGTGAACAAGGTTGGATCCTGAGGAATGATTGTGATCGCCTGGCGCAAATCTTTGAGGCCAATTTGGGAGATGTCAATGCCGTCAATTTTGATTGACCCTGTCTCTGCATCCAAAAATCTAAAAAACGCTGTGATGATTGTTGACTTTCCAGCGCCTGTACGGCCAACGACACCAATTTTGTGACAGGGTTTCACGTGGAAGGTGGCATTTTTTATCACACGCGGCAAATCTGGGGCATATCTCAAGGATAAATCCTTGACATCAATCTCTCCAGTTTGAGGCCAGCTTTCGTCGGGCTTCGTCTCGGGAATTTCAGCGGGGGGTTCTTCCTCCACGTGTAAGTATTCCTGTAACCTTTCAACAGAATTCATGTTCATTTCGATGTTTGCATAGAGCCTAACAATCCACAAAGCATTTTCTGAGAATGAAATTGCGTAGGATAACGATAATCCAGCCAAACCCGCATCAATTTTACCGATTGACAAGAGCACAAACACGCCAGAGAAGAACATGACCATGGAACCAACGGCGTCAATCCGAATTGACAACCATCTGTTCGCAACCCACATATAGAAAAATGGTTTGTTGTTGTTGTCGATAGCCGATAAGTTTTGCTTCATAAACCTCGTTTCAACACCATAGGCTCTAATTGTTGCCACTCCTACCAATGATTCGGAGAAGTGCTGATGTATTGGGGACTTCGTAATGGAGTCGAACCTCTTCAACTCTCTAGAGAGCGAAATGTAGAATACACCAACCAAGTAATAGAAGTATGCAATAAACACAGCGAAAAACAAGAATCCAGGAGTAATAATTGCAATAAGGAGAAGAGTTGAAGCGCATGCAATTACAAATGCAAAAACGCCTTCGGCGAATGGAGTCAACTCTTGATCCACAGCTTCAATATCTTTGGAAAAACGGTTCATAATACGGCCCAAAGGAGTTTTATCGAAAAACCTCAATTTGGCCCTCAAAATTCGCGTGAGAACTTTTTTAAAGACGTTGTTCGAAGCAGTTATACCAGCCAAGAATGTCCAAAAGACCCTTAAAGTGGCTAATAATGCATACGTCATGCCGATTCCTCCGTATACAATGATGTAAAACAAGACAGAATGCTCCTTCTTGAGATTCTGCACGGATTCGATAAGCGCTTGAGGTTTTGCGTATGAGAATGCAACGTGTGTAGTCGAGACAACACTGCTCACAAAGTCAGATCTATATTCACGGAAGGAATTGACGTTGTTGATACTGGCAATACCAACAGCAGATTCTGCGGTCTCCAGAGCCCATTTTTTCAACCACCAAGACTGGGCAATGAAAACACCCTGAGGTATTAAGAAGATCGCGACAATACAGGTCCAGGTAAACCACCCGCCAAATTCCTTCGCATAATCAGTGTACACTTTGAGACCGACCACACCATCGGCTTTTGTTTCTTCTTCCACTAGTTTTCCGTCGGTTCTAACAACTTCATCATCGTCCCCTTCGATGAGTTTTTGTAGCTTACTCTCGATAGCTTGTGATTTGGCTTTCATCTCAGAGTTCTTAGTTTCTAATGTTTGCAATTCGGTTGAGGACTGCGAACGAGAATTCATAACCGATGTTCTCACTAATTCATCATCCCCCAAGTGACCCTTTGACATCAAGTCTTCCGGTGTACCCTCATGTTCGACTCTGCCATTTTCCATGACAACAACCCAGTCCGCTTTTTGAATCGTTAAAGCAACATTGTGTGATACCAAGATGCATGTTCTGTTGGCCATCAACGGACCCGAAATGCAATTCTCATATATCCATAATGCAGTGTGCGAATCAACCGCAGACAAACAGTCGTCAAGCAAAACATGCCTGGAGTTTGAGTACAATGCCCTAGCCAAAGACACGCGTTGCTTTTGGCCACCAGAAAGTGCGATACCTTTCTCTCCAATTTCTGTTTTGTCACCAGCACTCAAAATTTGGAGGTCCCTGCTCAAACCACATGCTTCCACAACTTTATCGTAGCGTTCTTGGTTGAATTGCGAAGCAAAAATGATGTTGTTCCTGATACTGTCGTTTAACAACCATGCACCCTGTGAGCAGTAAGCCACAGATTCAGTTAATCCCGTCCTTGGGTCAACTACAAGCTCGTCTCTTGGAATGATGCCTGGCAAAAACACTTTTCCAGAATTCAATTCCATCTCACCGAGCAAAGCTAACAACAAGGAAGTTTTTCCCGCACCTGTAGGACCGATGATAACATTTAATTTTCCTGGCAAAAAAGCGGTGTTCAAGTCCTTCAATTTGAAGTCCTTGTCGGACTTTGAGTTCCAAGAGAAGCAGGCATTTTCAAACCCAATAAGTGGTGAAGATGCAGAAGGCGTCTGTTCTAATTGTTCGTATTTGGAAGACTCTTCTTCCTCTAAAAAGTCACTAATTCTGTCCAAAGAGACTTTTGATTGAATAACAATAGCAGTCATGTCGGCTAGCTGGTCTAAAGGTGACCGCAATAATGTGAAAAGGGACAATGCGGTGAATGCAATAGGTGCTGTCAAGGGCTTACCTTCAATAACAGTGTAGCAGTAGAAGGAAAGAACTGTTACCAAAGTGGGAATCACAAACCAAACAAAGGACTGGCAGCCCCAACAAAACACACGTAACTTCAAGTAATACATTTCCTCTTTCCTAATGTCCATGATTTGCTTGAAAAAATTGTCTTCCCAAGCGAAAAACTTGATGATTCGAATGCTCAGAAATGTTTCGTTCATTTTTTGGATCCTCTTGTCGGTTACTCCCAACATTGTCTTTTGAGCACGAGCAACCCATGCAGAGAATTTATAGTTAAAAGGCAAGACAAGAATGATCACACTTCCTCCAACCAACGCGCTCCAACCGAGGAGGGAGTACAACAAAACAATACAGAATATGAGCATCAAAATGGCGCCGACAAAGAAATGTAAGTATCCACAAATCTCCGACACTTTGAAAGCATCAATCGCCATTAAGTTGATGATAGCTCCCAACTCAGATGATTTTGAGTCTTTTTGGGTCTTTTTCCCAGAACCCTCGTCTTTTCTCTCTACATCTTTGACCCCTTCATCTGAATTTTCACTTGTCACGATTCTTCTTCTCAAGGCCTTTGAATAAACTTGACCTATGATGATAGCTCTCATGCGAACACACACACGTCTTCCAAGGAACAACGAAAACCCAGAAGTGACAGAGTCTGCCATCTTCGTAAGTGGCATGAGAATGACGAGACACCATGCGACGTTCCTTGTGGTCGAAGACTGATCAGACACGTACTCTAATACACTTTTGAGAAGCAATGTAGGCACGAAGACAAGAACAGAGTCGATAACAGCCCAGAACGCTTGTAACAAAAACAAGGCCTTAAAATGCGCAAACAATTTGAAAGTGAAGCGAGCTGTCAGTTTAGTAGTCTCAAATTTCTTTAGAACATCTAAAGCATGATCGTCCTCGCGTAATCCCCAGATATCCTCCTTCACCATAGGAGACTTGTATGCTTTCCAGATCATTGGATCAATCCACGAATAGGTGGAGAATTCCCAAAGACTGGAAATGCGCTCAGGAGAAGGCTTTGCCCCATCGGAAGGGATGTAGATTTGACCAGGCTTGTCTCCAACTTTTGCAGTGAGTGTCAAAAACACTAAAATTGCTGTAGAAACAAAAGTAGCTTCATAGTATCTAGAAACCAGAGATGATTTCACATTGGCAGCTAATGCTGAACGAGCAAACACCGCGGCAGGAATGAAGTAAAGCATATACAACGCAGTGGAGTGATACCACAACGAGGGCCCATCCACGCGTGCTTTAGAGATGTTGATCACTCTGATGGAACAAAGCGCAAATGCGTATAGCCAATAAGCCGTGAGTGCAAAAGACACCGGCAACAGCTTCCACTCATTAGAGAACTCAGGAATAAAGATAGAGGCGGCTGTGGCGGCCAACTGAAAAATTACAATGCAGTACTCTAGTGCCACGCGGATTCTGTCCGACGAACCTTTTGGTACATCCTTCATCTGGCCAAGAGGCGTGCCGTCCTCATTTGTGTCTGGCAAAAGCGAGAGATCAAAATGGCGGTCTTTCAATGAAAGCTGCATGGGCTTCGGGTCTGGGTGCGATCCAATGGCACCATAGGCGTCGGGATTAGCCAACAACGGTCTATTTTCTTCCGAAAGTGCGACGGGGTTTTTGTTCAGTGCAAAGTGACTGGCCGCTGAAGCGGCAAGATACACCATAGATGTACCGCATATAGCTAAGGGAAGGTAGAATAGAACTTGAGTCCTTGCACATTGCGGTACATCATCGTAATCCCACAAAGGGCAAGACATTGGGAGAGCAAAATGGGAAAATATTATCTCTGTGTGTTGGATGTGAACACTTTTAGGGTCTGAGACCTAAGCTTGTGTAGTCAACAGACAAGAATGTGGACTTAAATATAGAACGCGGGTCGGCTGGCAGACCGGGATTCTGGAAGTGGTGTCCTCGAGCAGCTATTCTTTAGCGGCACTAGAATGGGGGCTCGTTGTTCTTCTAGTAGTCCAGGAAAAAAGGAAAGGAGAACAAACGTTCGAGTCGTGGCTTGGGCTTGCAAATTCCTTGCAAAAAAGAATGAAAGAAATTAGTGGAAAAAACACTCATGGAGGCGTGGGGCGAGCAGATGATAGGGCACTATGCAGGTATACGCCTGCTTCCTTCTCTCGGGTAGAGGACAAAACTGCCAATCATGACTAGAGCAAATGCCAATTGAGAAGCGTCCACAGACCAGTCGCTCACGCTATCGCTTTTTCTTTTTCTGTTTTTTTTTTTAGATTGCCAGGGAAAAGCCACAACCAAAGCTTGCAAACACTTCAAGGTACTTCCCAGAATAAATCTTGCAACTCTGCCAGCGGAGCCGGTGCCGCGCGTCTACGCGGATCGAGACGCTCGCTAAGGCTTATGAATTAGGTTTGAAAAAAAGCCAGCAGTCACATTTGTAAAGGCGAAAGTATGGCATTTCCGAGAGGACAGGGTTTTGAGCGCATCAACGCAGTTGTCACGCACCGACAGATGCGTGCAAGTACTCACTTTGTTGATTACCACGGCTGCTTTTATCTAAAACAAGGGCCTTTGGAGGAACAGCCTGCACAACCGCGATAGCGGCTTCATGGGCCCTCTCTCTGAAAGGCGCCGCTTCTTCACCGATAAGAGCGCGCGGCCTTATGCATGGGCCTAGAAACTGCTCGGCGAACACGGCAAATTCACTCCGACAAGACAGCGGAATAATCGCATACACACTACAACGGCTAAATGCAACTTTGGTACTCTTTATTAATGCACAACTTAATCCGAGGTCTTCTGGGTACCTCTCAACAAACCGGTTCTTCTGGCAGCAATCAAACCAGCCTTTTGACCTGGCACAGCGTTTCTGGAGATGGTAGAAGCCTTACCAATATGTTGATGGTTACCACCACCGTGAGGGTGATCAACAGGGTTCATGGCAACACCTCTAGTTCTTGGCCACGAGTTTCTCTTGACCTTGTACTTGTGGAATGCTCTACCGGCCTTCAACAATGGCTTGTCGATTCTACCACCGCCAGCAACAACACCAATGACACCTCTGGCGTCGGAAGAGATGATCTTCTTGGCACCAGATGGCAACTTGACTCTGGTCTTACCCTCGTCTGGGTTGTGGCCGATAATGATGATGTAGTTACCGGAGGTTCTGCCCAAGGCACCTCTGTCACCAACCTTCTCCTCGACGTTGGAGACAATCGTACCCTCGGGACAAGAGCCCAATGGCAAGACGTTACCGACGTTCAAGGAAGCCTTGGCACCACAGTACACGAATTGACCAGTGTAGACACCCTCGTTGGCAATGAAGGTCTCTTCTCTCAACTTGTATCTGTATGGGTCTCTGAAAGAAACCTTGGCCAAAGGAGCACCTCTACCGGCATCGTGGATGATTTGCTTGACAACACCACGGATGTAGCCATGACGCTCGGCGTAGTCCAAGGTTCTCAACTTGGCAGCGCCATTTCTCAACCTGGTGTTGGCTGTGAAAATGGATCCTGCACCCTTTCTCTGGTTACGAATGACTCTACCTAAAACATGTTAGTATACCAATTTGAGATAAAACGGGAGTTTTTGGCTGTGGAACAATGTCTGGTGAGAGGGGCAATTCAGGTCGGATTCAAACCCCTTTCTTTGCAGAAATATGTTCTGGAACATCGGCGGGCATCAGCAAGCGACCAGTCTCAGGCCTCCAACCTCGAGAAAGTAAATGACACAAATAGAGCGAGACTCAAAATAGTCAATGTGCCCAACAAGGGCATCTGTATCGAGAACGGTCTTAGTTCCTTTCACCGTAGACAAAAGAGATGTACAGTGCTTCAGAATCATAAAAAGGCCACTCTCTCACATGCCCAACATGATGCACTTCAGTAAAATGCATCGACACAGCTTTTAAAAGGTTCCGTAAGACAGGCTTTCACATACCCATTTTGAATTGGTTGGCTAGAAGGGTCTTGAAAATGAAGGTGAGAAATTTTCACTAGGCAGAATCGCGCGCACGGGCAGTAATCTAGATCACGTGACACGCAAGCCCGAAGACATTAGCTGCTCAGTGTGCTTTGCTGCAGCTTGGAGTACGAGTGCGCACGTGCACTTGGTCATGTGCGCCTGATCAGGGCTAGGGCTTTAATACATGGCAAACCGCACTCCATGTCAATCAGTACTTGAGCCTTATCTTTTCCCAGATTGTTAACGAGGGATGTTATGAGTGGTTCGAAGCGGCACTTAGTGCGCTCTATAATAATCTTCGAAGGCTGTGTGCTATATTATTTCTACAAAGACATTGCAATGATCGATTAGACCCGGAGAACTACATCAATGTGATCCTCTCCCAGGCCTTCGTCACTATCTACGAGTAAATTAGGCTATGTTGTTTTCTTTCGACATGTATTGGGAAAGAGCCGTTTCGGGCCCTTTTGCTCTGCTCGCCGTTTCGCAAAACTAATCACCCGTGGAAACTGGTGCCGCATCATTTGGGTCCACTGATTCCTTCAATTCCCTTGAAACGCCAGCGTCACCTACGTCGCCTGATCCACTTGATTCATCTGAATCGGCTTTATTCAAACCGCTAGGCCTTGCAGAAACATCATCCGGTGAAGCCAGGGGTTCAGAGGAGCTCGTCTTGTTTGGAACAGGCTTATCAACAGCAACTTCAACAACAATCTTTCTGCCATTGATCTCCGTGCCATTGAATTCTTTGATGGCCCGAAGCTGAGTGGCTTCGTCTGCAAACTTTACGAATGCAATGCCTTTGTTGAAGATTGGCTTCTTTGAAGCAGTGAACTTCCGCAAAATGTGAAATGGCACGCGTCTAGTGGGCACATTGATCCAGATCGGTTCCAAATCTTTAAACAACTCAGTGAGTCGTTTCGTGTTGGCCTTGTAGTCCAAATTTGTGATGAAAATTGTGGTCGTGGACCTCACACCTTCAGGGGTTTTATTAGCATTGCTTGTTGTTTTCTCACAAATTGTCCCGGTACCTCCAGAGCCTGTGCTCATCTTCTCATCGGAAGACTTGCTCGGTGCCGCTTGCTTGATGGCCTCCCGTTTCTTTGCTTTTGCCTCTTCGCGTTTTGCAAGTGCAAGCTCCTTTCTTTTTTCTTTCTCCTCTTCTGTCGCCGGCGGCAACGCTTTGGTAGCATAAAGCTGTCTGCGTTTGAATTTCTTCCCGCTCACCTGACTGATGGCGTTCTGAGCATCCGCTTCATTCTCAAATTGGGCGAAGCCGAAGCCAAGCCGTTTCTGGTATGTTGTTTCGCCGCGGGTGATGGTTTTCGAGGGCACTTCTACAGATAAGACCTTGAACTCCTGGAGAAATTCTTGGAGCTCGTCCTCCGTGGCGCTGTAGTCCACATTCCCCACATAGACTCTAGACGGATCAACCGGGACAGACATTCTTTTTCTAGTCGATCGAATAAGATTTAGCCTTGGTCTTGTTTTGTCAAAAAAAAAAAGCACAACAGCCTCTATTTAAAGCGATTGTATGGGTGTCGGGATGGTAGCTGAAAAGCTTGTTGCGTGTTGGGAGCGCAAGTTATCGAACGCCGTGACCGTGTTAAAAAAAAATCGGGGGGCTTCGTGGGAAAGGCTGAAAAGAAAATGGAACGGATACACTTGGGCTCGATTTCTTCTGTCTCAAACTCTACCTGTGTTGGCACAAATAATAGACGGCTCTATTGTTTTGTTTCCTGTCTCGGAATATTTAATTCTTGTGTAGTATTGTTCTGTGGGGGTGGGTGAATGGCAAGCTGGCTTGGGCAACGCGAACAAGAGTGTGTGCGCGCCGTGCGGTGTACGGGCCTTTTCCACACGTCCTACCATCCGGTTGCAATCGTCTCTTGGGCACGGACATACATTGAGGCTCCACGTACGTGGCGAAAACAATGAACATACGGAAAGACAGCTTGTTTCGGTGTGCTTAGCGTTTGGGCTACTGGTTCTTTTCTCTGCTGCTACACTGTGGAAATGTCTGCGAGCCAGCCTGCGATTCATTCTCATCAAAGCTACGGTTGCGCAAAACCTGTGTTGACATTGCGTGTGGGACCGTCATATGCCTCGTTCCGTCGCCCCACAAAATCGAGGCATTTCGCTTGCTCGCCACGCGTGTTGACATGGTCCATCACATTGATCCACACCCAATGGCTCCATCATTCAAAGACCCTTGGTACATTCGGTTCTTGCCATTGACTACATCTGTATACCCAGCGAGGCCTTGATTGTTTGTCTTGTTTGCTATCCACTCTATTTTTTTCTGGACCGGACATGAATGTGTTATGCAGTTTATTTTAATTTGTAGAACAACTTTGGTGCAACACAGTCGTTGACACAGTGCTGCAAGTGGAAGAATTCCTCGACACAGTCCTCCTTGTATGCCTTCTGGGCGTAGCCCTCCTCTTGCTGCTCCTTCTGCACTCTCTCAACACACTCTTGGAAATGGTGAGCGTATCCGTGACAAGCCTCAGACTTCTCGCACTCCTCACGCAACTCATCGAGGGGGTCCTTAAGCTCGTCTTCGTCTTCGTCTTCCTCATCCTCGTCCTCGTCATCTTCTTCTTCTTCTTCCTCCTGAGGCTGTTCCTCTTCCTGCTCAGAAGAGACCTCGGCCTCAGACTCTTCCTCGGGAGAGTTCGTTGGCTGTTTCAGTTAGTATCAGAGCACGAATAAGTATATCGGTTTGAATCACATGGAAATGGCGTACCCAGAAGACGTCTTCCATCTTCGGGTACCCCAATACTGTATGCCAGATGAAAGTATTCAATCCAATACCAAAAATCACATGTGACAAGTTCAGACAGCTTAAAATGAAGACCCCTTTCACTAATGACCTTCGCCAAAGGGTTCCTCAGCACTCGCGTAGCATATTGTGTATGCACTGAACATTACTCGGCAAGATCTGGAGGTCAATGAACGGAACGTAATCAGATTTTCTCAGAGACCGTTTTGCAGAAGTTTAGAACCGAGTCTCGACTGCCCAGCATGATGATTTTCGAAGACCAGTGCTCAGCTTGGACGTGACTTCAATGAGCGACCAAGGAGGCCGACTCTCGCTCGCAGATTTGAACATACCTCTTCAGCAAAAGCGACCGGGAAAGTCGACTCAAAAATGTCTCTTAAAAACGACATGGTGTTTGCGTGTTTTGATTAGCAAAGGCAGGTTTTCGCTATCGGAAATATGTCTGGAGGGTTCTGAAAATACCTTCACACAGGCAGACAAACGTGCGACGAACGATTGGTCAATTCGCAATTATTGGTACATGCACGACTGAGTCCAGAGTGCAAGAAGCGGGTGCCATGTTACGTATATAGTTGCAAATTGGTTGGTTTCTGCGAGGACGCCTACATTGCCAGCTGTTTCTTATACTAAAAATTTTGGGAAGCCTTCATTGGGAGTAGAAATTAATGATTACGAAAGTCCCTTCTTTGTCATTGCAAAAGTAAAATTTTGCTTTCTTCCGCTGATACCTCTCACATCAACATATATCGACTCTGATGCCTAACATATTGCACAGACCAGCATCAATGAAGTCACACATGCCAGGTTGAGCTACGCTATCGTTGCAATCCCTAATTTTTATTGGCAGATATCGCTTTCGAATAAAAAATTTGAAACCATCTGTAGGCATGGCATGTTTGGTCGCATAGTAATTCATGAAATAATTCATGAAAGTAGTATACATACATTGGTTCTGGAAAACAACCTCTGCCGAAAGGCATTTTCTGATATGTAAAATTTGGTATGACGGATATAAAGCCGCAACAGACCCGATCGAAACTCATTTGTGTCCGCCTTGCAATTTCACAGCTTTCAATAGCAAAAAAGCAGTGCGCTTGGTTCATGCAAAAGAGTATTGCGTTTGGTTTCTGCTAATAATCGTAAGGCCCTTCAAAAAGTGGTGAAACGTCCCCGGAAATTTACAGCAGGTTTCAGCAGATCCATCATCAATCACAGCAACACAGAATAAACATATACGGCATCTCAGCTACAAATCATCTTCAACAACTAGTTCTTGGATTAGGAATACATGCTTAAGCAGTGGCAGGAGCAGCAACGACATCCATCTGCTTGGCCTTCTTGATGGCCTTGTCATTGTGCTTCTTACCCATGACACCACCACCCCAGTGCTTTCTGGAGTCCTCGTACTTCTCGATGAAGTTGGCGTTGATGGTGGAGACCAACTTAGCCAAGTCGGCCTCGTCAGCAGCAGCAACCTCGGTCAAGGCAGCGACAGAAGAGGTCTTCTTGTGGACCAAGGTTCCCAATCTAGCCTTGCCCTTGACAATGGCGTATGGGACACCCATCTTTCTGCACAAAGCTGGCAAGAAGATAACCAACTCAATTGGGTCAACGTCGTTGGCAATCAAAACCAACTTGGCCTTCTTGTTCTCAATAAGAGAGACAACGTGGTTCAAACCGTACTTGACGACAACTGGCTTGGCAGAGACGTCGAAAGCCTTCTTGCCCTCAGCAATGGCAGCGGCCTCCTTGGTCAATCTGTCCTTCTTCTCAGAGGCGGTCTCTGGTCTGTACTTGTTGAACAACTTGAAAGTCTGGGTGGCGGTGTTCTTGTCCAAGACGTTCTGGAACTGAGCAATTGCAGGAGGGACCTTCAATCTCATGCTCAAGATCTTCTTCTGTCTCTGCAATCTGACGTATTGAGGCCACTTGACAAATCTGGTCAAGTTTCTCTTTGGCTGGAGGCTCTGGCCAATACCAAAGTTCTTTGGCGTGGCCTCGAACAATGGGTTCTTTGGAGTCTTGGAGGACTCAGACTTGGCAGCCAATGGGGCTGGAGCGACCTTCTTTCCTTTAGGAGCCATGTTGATCTATGTTGCGGTAAAATAAGAGAAACCAGACGATTCCCGCCTTGGCTCTTTTTTTCTTCACAATGCCCGCGAACTTTTTTCGCGGTGCACGGGTGTGGCACAGCTCATCTGGTTTGGCGATGGTGCGGCAATAAAAAGTCTCACATTCTACCCGCACGTGATTTGTGTGACTGTCTTTTGTTTACTGCTTTCCGGATGCAACTTGCGTAGACCATGCTTTCCCAACCAGTCTTTAATGAGCAATATAGGCACTTGTTCGTCCTTTCAGTATCTTCGATATTGACCATGTACAATCGTAACTTTTCATTAGGCACAGTGCAAGACTCAAGACTCTGATGTCTCTTGTCATTAGTGCCCTAGCTATTTGCTAGACATCAATCACAGCCAATGTTTTAAAAAAACACAGTCTCTGTACATGTAAGCCAGGTCTCCTGTAAGTTTAACTTCTGGTTATTGATACCGGCCCGTGTCAATGTGTGATTTTCACAGTCTTTCACAATGGCAGGAGTGAATGTTACATAACTAGAACTTCATGAGCGAGGTCTCGCGGACTTGCAATTAATTTTGAAATGAATTCTCCCACGTAAAACGATGCCTTGTGCTGCAGTTACTTATCATAACTTGAACTTGAACTGAGACGCATCTAAGATTGCTCTCCTATTCAAAAGGAATGAGCAAAGCAAATACGCTGAAATTTTGCCACATGTTCCACGACCCCTGTCTCCCGACAGAGCGATCAAGTCTAGCTTTACTGTTTCAACACAGAATTGAATACCATGTGCCCATTATGTTGCCGCGTTGCTTTGCAAGCACACACGACCCTATATCTTTAAATAAAAAAAAAACTTTACCCATTGATCCCACGCTTGTGGAGGCTTCATCTCGCGCCAAACAGACTGCGGGTGCCTTGAATATTAATGCGAAACCCATCGCGGGTTTTGCCAGCCCCTTACAGTGTACTGTGGAATGCTGTGCCCTAATGTAGGCGATGTTTTGCTCTTCACGCATGCAGATGTTCTGAGTCGACCCGCAGGCTTTATTGAACTCTGATGAGTTGCCCAAGGCAACTTGCTGCTGCACCTTGAGATTATGGAAGGCACCTTGGGACAGTCGGAAGATAACTCATAGCTCTCAAAGTCAATAACGCTGCGCGGACAGGAGTCCTTGCGCGGGGGCAATATGACAGAGTTCCACAACTTGTCTCGTGACATCTCAGACACCTTGTTGAGACCGTGCTCTCTGTCAAATTTACGAAGCGAGGGCCGGCACGCTATCAGAGCCACGTCTTCGGGAATTATTGGCAACACGCCCTTGAGTCTCGCGTTACAGTCGATGGCGTAGCGCTTGAGAAATTCGCTGTTCACGCGATACTCGCGGTTGCGGGCTTTGCTCTTGTGAAAGATAGGCTCACAATGCTCTGGCTCATGCTCGGCAAAGGTGTCGAGCTCGCGGCCTTCACTGGCCACAGCAGGGCTAGTTGAGTCGTGATTGATCGATGCTATCTCTGGGAAGCGTTCCCCACTATCCTTCTGGCTACCCGAGCGCATAGAATAGCTGATGAAGAATGCCAGGAATGCCTGCCAGGGGCTCAATCGGGACACCTCGGGAATCTGGTAGGTATACGCGGCTTTTGCCTGCGCGTGCATAGTACCAGCTGCCAGGGTGTCTGCTTTTTGAAGAAGCTCTGTGAGCTTGCTGCTAAAAACGCCCGGTTTGCTGGGCACCCGCGGAGTGTACGCGGCAGCACTCGAAGTCAGGACCACAGGCATAAGAGACCCGGAGCGAAAGCTGGCGGCAGTCAAGGGAAGACAGCTGGCGGCAGTTTGGCAATCACACGAGGTGTTGCTGGTAGCGATGGACGAGACCGACTCGCTACACGGAGAGTCCAATACGCTTTCGGGTTCAGAGTCTGAAAACAACTCCTCCGTGTGGCCTGACTCCAATGGGTGCGGGGGAGAGCCCTGGCGCAGGGAGGCGCAACTGACTTTGAGCTTCCAGCCTCTTGCATTTTTGGGTACCTTGATGATATCTAGAGGAGCTGCCATGATGATTCTTTTCCTTGCCGCAGAATAGATTTTCATGTGCACGGCGATTCAACGGCCCTGAGAGCAGTTGGGAATCTTGAATGAGGGCCTGTGGGTTTGCCCAAGCGTGCTTTGCTGGAAAGCTGAGTGAGCAACGAATCGAGATGAACGTAGACTATGGAATCATATAATCAGGCCTTGGTCGATGTCGAGATCACGCGAAGAATGTAAATGTAAACCGAGTGATTTGAGGTTAAGAAAAGAAGAGTACGTGTTTTGGAAAGTGCGCCCGGGCAATGCAGAAAGCCCAGACCGCAAAGTGTCAAACGGGCAGGTTGCATGCCTGCGGCGGGTTTCGCGCAGGCCATTGGATTGCCGTGTGGAGCGGAGGCTTATCTCACAATGTGACATGCGCGCGTTTCCAAAAGCAGTGATGAAATCCGAGATTTGCTCCTCGCAACCAAACAGCCAGGTCATCACGCGGCACCGGCACACCCGATTCTCCGGGCCTGGCCACATAGGGAGAGGAGAAACGCAACATCATAACATAACAGAACCATGAGCTTTCAATTCATCCTCAGGCAACGCCTCCCCTTTTGTTTTTTATTGTTTTTTTTTTTAATTCTTTGTGGCACGTGGATTGCTTCCTCACTCAACATAATTTTTTTGGGGCGGGCAAGTGTGTTTTAACCCCTTCCCCCACCCTCCCCAATGCGGCCTGCCGCCCGTTGGGTCCGCGCGAATTAAAGTATTTTCCGCCTTGCTCTTGGGCACAACGCACAGATGCCCCCATGCTCGGTTACGCGGGAATGCATATTTCGCAACGGGGCGACTCCTACGGTCGCGTGTGCAGTTTGCCCAAAACTTGCCGTGAGGTTCCGCTCCGCGAGGCTCCGCTCCGCGAAAAAATTATAGAGTGTAACCTGCACATTGGGCGTTCCCACACAGTGGAAGCGCCGCACCCCTGCCTGAATCCGCCAGTCTATTTCGAAACTGCTCCCAACTCGTAATCGAACTCATCTAGCTCTGTTCCCTGTGCAGAGAGCTGGCTGTAGCTTGTGTCAGGACGGCCCAGCTTGTGGTCCTCGAACAATTTGTCGATATCCTCTAGCTCGACGCCCTTTGTTTCGGGGTACACGGTAATCACCGTAATAACAGACAAAATGCAGCTCGTGGCAGGGAATATGTACATAACCCATCCGATTCTCTCTTGTAGCACCGGCGTTAGCTGGCCAACAACGTAGTTGGCAAACCAATTCGAAGCCGTCGAAAGCGATACCCCCTTCGATCTCACTGCCAAGGGATACACTTCCGGAGGCAAAAGGAAGCCGATAGGGCCCCAGCTAAAGCCGAACGAGGCATTGTAGACAATCACCAAGAATGCAACAAGCAGCGGCGTAGAGGACACGTCGAGATACATCACAAACGCAATCGACAATAAACATGTCCCCATGGAAAGACCTCCACTAATGAGTATAGGTTTTCTTCCCCATTTGTCTACCAAAAACCAGGGCGGGACTGTGCTCAAAAGATAAATGAACGCGTTGATTCCCGTCATCAAAAGCGCCTTGGAATTCGTGAACCCGGCTTGTTCAAACACCATGGGGGCATAGTATGATATGATGTTGATACCGTTGAACTGAGCAAACGCTAGAGCTGAACACGCAATAAACACACGAAGTCTGTAGTTGCGGAAAAGATGTCTCCATGACCGCTCGCTTCTAGGTGTTTTCACACGCTCGTTCAAAATAGAGTTTTTGATCAAAAAAAACTCATTTTCCGCCTTGGCTGCATCGGGTTCATCGTGATAGAGGAGGCAGAGCACATGAAACCCACGCTCATCGTCGTCAACATCCAATAGCCAACGCGGACTCTCAACAACAAAGAACCCACCAACAAGAAGTACAAATGCCAATAGGACTTGAATAAACAATGGTAGTCTCCAAGAGAGATTGGCTGCAAACAGTTTTGGCTTCGTGCGAGCGTCGCCGATGTCCTGGATGAAGTAGCAAAAGTAGTCTACCCACACACTCAAGCAGTACCCGGCAATGTTCCCTGTAAACTCACCACACACCAATTTACCTCGTTCCTCCACGGGGGATATCTCACACTGATACAGAGGCACGACTGTAGATAAAACACCAACGCCAAACCCGCTAAATACTCTTCCAGTTCCAAAAACCCACAAGTTTGTGGCAAAAGTTTGGAGTGTACCACCAAGAATAAAAACAGCTGTGCCTAAAAGTATTGTTCTTTTGCGGCCAATCCTCTCCAGAATCAGCGAAACAAGAAGAGATGAAATCATGGCCCCAATTTCGAGAATTGAGATCACCAACCCAATCTCGGTGGCTGAAGGGTTATCAAAATATTTTAAAAAGGTGACAAATGTAAGGATTCCTGAGCAAACGCCTTGCTCGTATCCGAATAAAGACACGAACAAGGATACGAAGGCGGAGGTGAAATACACAAGTTTCTGGCCCTTGAATTTCCGCTGGCTGGTATACTTTCGAGCGTCAAAGTCTACGTGATCGTAAGAATTGCCAAATGTATCTTTGTGTGTGATGGAGCTTGTGGAAGTGCCATTGAGACGAGCAATTTCTGACGGATCTATCGAATCCCAGTCAGCGAAATCGTCATCCTGATTGGACGAGTCCGCAGGGATGGAGGTGAAATTTCCATTATTCGAGGCCATCACACGATCGTAACCATCATCTAATGCTAACGTCAATGTGCTGCCTGTGTTTTCTGAGTGCTGTGAATATGCGAGAGGAGTCATATTGTCGTCCTCGCTGTCAGACGAAGATTGCAGTGCGAGAGATTGGCTTGCCAGACCTATATCTTGGACGCCGTGTTGACTTTTGGGCATATCAAGCCGTTTGTATGCTGCCATCTTTTCTAGAATATCTCAAATTGAGCGGCTCTTTGATGATCGCAGCGATTCCAGAAGCACTTGTTTGCTAAATAAACTTTAATTTGTGGAGAGGGAAGGCATAGCATGCAGTAGTCTGGATCTCTGGTGTATCTGCCCTGTTTTCACTAGGTACGCGCACGACTGTCAGGGATCTGTAGTAAGAAATGCAGCAACGAGCCCTCTTTTAAATCATAAGGCCATTGAGGCTACCGGCCTTTCTTACAAGCTTTCGCGCTAGAACTGTATCTTTTCGTTTATGTCCTTCTTGAATTATGGGTTAGAGGCATAAGAAAGTTGCATGTACGAGATTTGAGAAACATGTAAGTCGACACCGCCCTATACTTCAAAGACAAGCGCAAGGTAGTTCAAGGCACTCAAATTGAGTCATGGAGCGTGTCACTAGATTATATTTGATTGTAGATGTACTAACATATAGGTGGTGTTATGAACACTTAGTAGAAGCCTCAAAAACAAGGCATGCGCGTCAATATACCCGTGTTGTTGTTTTCATTTATGAACAAGTTTTTTTTTTCAGTATATAAACAGATTTTTCAACGTTGCTCTGGTAATCTTGCAAGAGCTAGTTTTATTTTTTTCTGCCGAAGAAGGCAATAGCCAAGATGGCCTATGCAGATTTTCTTTTGATGTAACTCTCTATGTAGAAAGCTGCAAACAACGCCGTCAAAGGAGTCAAGTATGCGACGTTTATCAACAATGGCAAAGCCTTCGCGGAAGTGTTGATACACCCACTAAGTTCCTGGCCAGGTACTTCGCTATACCAGACAAAGGCGTGGAATACAGCCAAGGAGCCACCAAGCACAAATTGTGAAATTTGCATCGACGTCAATGCTCTTTTCATAAAAGTGGGGACGCGTATTTTCAAGCACGCTAAGGTAAAGTAGAAGTACATCAAAGAATGAATAAAAGAGTTGAACACGACGAAGATCCAAATTGGCGGGCTCTGGTATCTGATACCGCTCCACATGCACATCATGGCACCGGCATGGTGGTAGCTTTGCAAAAGACTCGATGGCCTTCCTTTCAACAAGATGATGATCGTATCAATGACCTCGTAAAACTTCGAGATGTAAAACCACCAGCCGAAAATAGCCAAGTTGTGGTCATCTGTAGTCTGCTGGAATATACCGTTTTCCAAGTCGCAAACCGCGTGTACAAAATTGACCAAGGTGCTTTCGGTATTGGTCTTCAACTGAATGTTTCCAATCGTACGGGAGAACAGGTTCAACATGCCAATGAAAGTCCAGACAGAGTAAGCGCAGAGAAAGATGTTGTGCAAAAGAACAAAAAGCTTGAACAAGCCAAATGTTGCAATCTTATAGGGAGCCGGCTTCAACCTTTTCATCTCCTTCTCAGTCAACCGTTCGGCATCCTTTTGCGAGATATTGGATTTCTTCAACTGCCTTTTGATGACGATTGGATTGATAACATGCACGGACGTAAAGTAGATGATTGCAATTGTCAAGGGCGTAGACACCTTCATCGAAGCTGCAAAGATATTAGATAACTGTTCATTCTGGAAGGGCGAGGGCGGCATCTGCGAGTCAAACTTTGGGATGGCCCATAATGACGAGTCTGGGAGACCAAAAGAGAAGGACATTTTATCTGATGAGCTGGTCTTCTCAAGGTGAAAGCGCCGCCTTAAAAAGCTTGGCCTGACATCACCAGGTTGAATTTTGGGTGCACTCCGGGCGACGCGGTTGAGAAACTCGGAAAATGGCTTAGACCGAGGTCTATCTTTCGTCAACTTTCGTGCAACTTTCCAACAAGGCAAATACTATGCTACGACAAAAGCCCTCAAGCTTTCTGTTTCCAAGGCTCGGCTGATCTCTTCATTGTCTATGAGACACCCCTGAAGCACGTTCATAGTCCATGGCCTCCATCTCGACGGAAAGTAAACGAAAAAAATATGTTGGGGAAACTTGCATATAGGATATTCCGGGCCTGTATTCAAGGACCCATATCTTGGGAAAATGAAACCATCCTCGGCTTTGCGATTTGGGGGACGTGCACAGTGCCTGCACGACCCCAGTACACCCGTTACATCACTATAGGAACCAGATTGGATGCTGGCAATTTACTTGTTTGCGCATGTAATTCGTTTTTTTGCACTATATCGGTCAATTTTTCGGTATATAGTTCGGATAGCTCCGCATTCAAAACTTTTGGCGTTGCGTCCCGATTTTCGAAGTGAAATGGCCAATCATCGTTTTGTAGGTGAGGTTTGCGACACAATGCTCAACTGCGACTCAGATTTAAGTATCGGGACCGACTGCTGATTTGTGATTACACCAAGAGGGTTTTTGGTTCTGTTAGAAAATTTATTTTTCTTTGGGCTCTTCAGCGGTGATCTCTCTGACGGTTTTTGTCGTGAACCCAGATTCTGTCTTTGCATAGGTTTTGATGGTGAAGACACCTCGTCAATCGCCACTATTGGGTTTTCTCTCGAGATTCCGATACTAACGATGGGAATATCCTGGGCTTTCAAGTACTGAGAAATCTCTGAAACGGCTGCCGATAATTTTTTTTCGTCAAGAGAGCTCAACGTAAGTTTGTGCGAAAGTGCATCTTTGGCAAGCGAAGCAAATGGCTCAACTGTAAGCTCAGTATGGAGTAAAATTTTGAAAGGAATGACGATTTCTTCTCTAAAAGTCTTCCTTTCAAAGCTAGAGCTATCCCCACTGGGGTTTTTTCCTTCACGCACTTCAATGTCAAAAGCTCTTGGAAGGTACCCCACCATTTTTTCGGCACACAAGCGGGCTTTGTTATCGTTGCCTTTGATAACGAACTCAACGCTGTTGCAACCGTCAAATACATCAATGGTTTTTGGATAATCAATGAATGTGTCGAACTCCTTTTCTAGGGTGCTGACAAATTGCACATCGGAATTGTTTGTCTGAGCTAGCAATATGTAGTGGCTCTTCAGAAGCCTAAATTTGACAGTGTTGTAAATGACAGATATTCCGTTGAAGTATAAAGACTTGTTGTGCCAACATTGCTGCACGAGTTGATCAATTTCGTGTTTGACGAACATTATGCTTCTCTGATTCTTCATGGGACATTTAATCAACACGTTATTTCTTCGCTTCATAAAAAAGGGCTCGAAATCGTTCTGGACTTCTGCCATTGAACTGGACTCTGAGCTGACACAGTTTTTTGTGAACTTGATGAACACATTATACTTTTTCAGAATAGACTGGATGACTGACCCTCCATTTCCGATGAGGCTTTTGTGGAATACCTCTGGTATGTTGAATTGCAACTCTGCTGGATATTCCATCTCAATTAGATACATTGTGCGCATGAGAAGATCGAAAGCAGTGAATAATTGCTTTCTTTTGATCCCAGACCCAAGTATCACGCTCGGTTCAATGAGAAAGTTAAAGTCGTTGAGTTTCAGGAACGAAATTTTCGGAATGTTTCCCAATTGATTCAAGATTTTTGTTATCTTTCCCTTTTTTTTGCCGCTCAAAAACTCCTTTTGTTCATTCGCAAGCTCCATTTTCAATGCAATTTGCAAGCCTGGCTTTTCCTTGCCTAGTGCATTATAAAAAAACAGTTGCTCTTCTAAATCCATCATAAGCTCTTTCAATAACAAGTGAATATCCTTCTTTGTTCCCAAAAAACTCAAACCGTACTCGTTATGAATGACAACACAGCTCTTCTTGAAATTTACGAGACCGATTAAAAAATATTCCAAATCTGCTGTCGCAGAAGCGTGAGCGAATGAAAGGTCGAGATGATAAATCTGGCAGCTGAGGGAACTTATTTCTCGGGCTGTATTCTCAACAGAGTGAGGCGTCGAACCTCTGATAAGCACCGAGTAGCTTCGCGATTTTTTGGAGTAGCATTTATGAATCAAAGTGCCATGTTTGAGCATCAAAGAGGATATTTCTTGCCCTTGGAATAGCGATATCAAGTCGAGCTTCTCCCTGCTAATAGTCACATTTTGAAAGTACATCTTCTTTGAAACCGCCCCTCTTGAGCCAACTAGCTTCATCCTATTTTGGAGAGCAATTCTTGCCATTGATATCTCCGCAATTCTGTCAGCTGTAAGCCAGATCGATACTGGGTATTCGCCTGCATTCTCTTCGTGACGCGAGAAGAAATGGGAAAAATCAGGAAGGTACATCCGTACTTTGAATTCACGCATGATTTCCATGACGCTCAGAAAGCCAACACCTCCCAAACATGGAACCATGGATTCCGGAATCTGGACTTGATCGATAAAGAAACCACTAAGGAGGCTGTCAACAAGAACCTTCACGTGGGTTTTTGCCTGATTCAATTTCATAGCATCTCCAATTATGTAGACGAAAGAGTTGTTGGACTTGCCTCTGTGACCTTTGAAGTCAGTCTCCCAATCTGAGATCGAGATTTCAACCTCAAATTGCAATGCAACACCATTCAAACGTTGTAAGAAGTCCGAATTGATTGCCTTGAGTTCTTTCTGAGTCAAAACAAGCTTTGTATGGCACATTCTTTTAAAGGATTTCAAGATTTCTGATCTGGAGTTATTGACGAACGCTTCATTTCCATTGATACTTATAGTGATGAGGTCATTGTTAAGCTGCGGTTCCACCAACTTTACGTGGTTGAACTCGCTGATACCATTGTGGTTCAAACTCATGACCTTCTGTCTCAAGGGGTTCATATTGTCAATCACTCGGATATCTCGGTGGGCATGTTGGTCAATAATGTTGTAAGGAATGAGTGCTCTAGACCATTCCAGATGGTTTTGCCAGAGACCAGTGTCAGATTCAAAAATCCCTCTACCTGAGCAGACTAGATAAGTATGCTCTAGTGAGAATATCACAAGGTTCGAGTCCATGAGTACGGCTTGTTATGTATGTTGCGGCGACTTCTTGTAGTTCTTGAAAGATGCAGATAATGATGAACTGTATTTTCTTCAAATTTGGTCCGGAAAAATTCACCTTAATGTATTATGAGCAGCTCGTATTTTGATTTGGGCAATAAAGAATGGTTCTGGCCTGCTTTCAAGCAAGCTATTAAAAAAAGATGGGGTTTTGGACTATCCATCGTGGATTCCTTATGCGGAAGACATGTAAACAAATATGCATGTACTTCTGCTAGATTGATCATACAGTGTTCCTATATGCCAAACTCGGAACTAAAAACAGATTCGCGTGCCGGGTACGCCTTGGCCAGCTATGGAAGCCCTGCCTCTTGACAAGCAATCTAGGCCGTGAAATTCATTTACAATGTGATGGTGGAAGAGAAAGGTGACAAGTTCAATCTCCCCTTCTCATTAAGAACTTTAGCAGGTGTATATGACATTATTCGCACATACGAAACATGCTTTACAGTGCTGTGGTGTCTTCTTTTACTGATGACTGCGAATTAATACTTGAAGTATTTTACTGTCTGCCTTACTATAATGAATTGGACATACAATCAACACGGAAGATCTAAGAAATACACACGCGCATTGTAGGCCATATCGCTCAACGAGCACTCCTAAGTTTTGGCGCGTTCACTTTACGGAAAGATGTGCATAGTTGAGCGTGATTGGCACTCTTTTCAAGACTTCTGTGAAGAAAAAGGTGAATTTCATATGTGTCTTCAACACCAAGAGACTCAAAAACGTGTATGGAGTTGAGCTCTCCACATTGCAACACAGATACAAAGAAAAGATTCTCTTTGCTGCTGCAGTTAGTGTCTCGCCATCATATATCCTCTACTTGCACCGTCAGCCAATATGGTCTGCGCAAGCTCTTCTTTGGTGCTGCCTCACGTCTCGTTCAATAGAGTCCAGCTTCTAGTGTAGCTGGCTGTGAGATCGGGACGCACTGCACGTGAAGCACAGAAACCTTTCCCGAAGAAAATGCAGCCCGCTGCTCGCCTTGTTCCAGGAAGCATGCCACGACAGCAATTGGGGAAGTGACGGAGAAATAAGGATCCGCAAAATGACGTGAGACACAGGACGACGCATGCACCAGTATGTGTCGTTGAACAGCTCCTGCCCCCCCCCCCCCCCATTGGCATTCAACAAGTAGAACCCCTGTAGTACAATAAAGATGCACCTGCCGCGGGACAAGGCAGACACGGGGCAAGCCCCTTCAAAAACCCGCTGTCGGGCAAAAATGCCCATGGTTTCTTTGCGACAGCGGCAGATTTCGGCAGCACTAAACCCGCTTTGTGTCCCAGACGTACACCATCTCGTCCCATCCTGTGGTGGCGGCCCAGCCGGGCTCCCCCCAGAGACTGTAGTCGCAGCCGACGACGAACTCGCGGTGGCGGCGCATAACACCCCTGCACCCGCTGGCGCCGGCGTTCAAGAAACGGGCCCGCTCGTCGGACGCGTCGCGCCACACGCGCGCGGTCATGTCGTAGGACACGCTCATGAGCCCGTCGCCAGCATGCGGGGACCACGCGACCCTGCGCACGGCGAACTCGTGCCCCAAGAGTTCATTCATGGGCGTGGGCCCACGCATGTGGTACGCGGGCATGGGCAGGTGCAGGCTGGGCAGGTCGAGATTTGCAATCATGCGAAGGTCCCAAACACGCACGGCCTTATCCGTGCCCGCGGACGCCAAGACCGAGGGCTTGTACTTGTTCCAGTCCACGGACAAGCACTCGAGCCCGCCGTGAGCGACAAAGTCGAGCTGGAGCGGCTGGGGTGCACGCACGTCCCAGACGTGCATGTGCAGCGCCCCGTTGCAGCTGACGATGGTGTGCGGCGAGTGCGGCGAGAATGCCGCCGCGTAGATGCACTGCGTGGTGTCTGCCTGCGCCAGCTGGTGCGTGTGCGAGACCGGCGCCGCCGTGCTGGCGACGCTCGCGGCTTTGGTGGTGTAGTCGACCTTGGGGCTCAAGGTGCGGAGCGACTGCGCCCGCCCGGGGGCCCAGACCTTGATCGTGCCGTCCCACGACAGCGACACAAGGCTCGTCTTGTCGACGAGGTTCCAGTTCACGGAGAACACCTCGCGCAGGTGCTCCTGCCAGTTCATCACGGGGAAGCGGGAGACAGTGAGGTCAAAGAGCTTCACGGACCCGTCGCCGGACGCCGCGGCGAGCTGGTTCTCGTGGGCCTCGTTCCATGCCACGTCGAAGAGCCCGTCCTGGGTCTCCCACGCGCTCTCCTCGTGGATCTGGCCGGCGCCGTCAATGGCCAACACGTAGAGCTTGCCGTTGCCCACGAGCCCGTAGTTCGCCGCGGCCGCCACCGCCACCTTGTTGTCGAAAAACGGCGAGTATCGGACGCCGTACCCGTTATAGCCTGTGGTGCGGTACGAGAGCATGGTCGAGTTGCACGTGGAGGAGGCAGAGTATGTGAACAAAAGAGGCGGACGGCAAGCCTGCGCAGTGTAGTTGGTGATGGCTTGCGCGCGCGGCCCCGAGCGCCTGGTGCCTGGTCCTGGGTTTCCAGAGCCAAGATAGAACTGAGCAGAGGCTTTTATTTGACGCGAAGGGAGCAGGCGCTTTTTTTTGGTAGCAAGGTGTTGGAAATGGGCACTTTCGGGGAGGCTTTAGTCGGGGCCTGATTTTTGACGAGGTCATTCGATATGTAATATTTCGCAATCCAAGCGGAAGTGCGCGTGTATACTGGGAATTGTTCTCGCTTGCTTGTAATCTTTCTGATTTCACGCAAGTGCCTTTTTTTTTTCTTCACAACTCACAATTCACAATCATATGTGATGATCTATAGCTATATATACCATGTTTATAGTTTGAAATCACACCCGGCTTACCTTGCCCGGTCGTGTGTGTATTCAACTCTACAAAGACGGGCTTATCCGTTCTTCCAACCCAATGAGTGGTGCGCTGAGACGCAGCGCAGCGCACAGCACGTTGTACGTGGTTTCCATGCTTTTGTCTCATACGTCACAACCTCAGCGGCTGGATGATTCTTGCTGAGTAGTATGCTGGCATTTTCTCAGAACCAATAGTTCATTGCAACAAAAATAACTCTGCCGCTCCAACATCTTTTTATAATGTTACAAGCGATGCATGTGTTTATTTGAAAACAGCGACTACTACGGATAGGTGGTTTTGAGATATTTCATATCTAAATCCGAGCATTGGCTCGATTTCAGCCCTTCTCGAAGCCACGTAGTCATGGAATTGGTTATTGATGGTAGGCTTTTGTTTTTACTTTTGCTTTTTCTTGTTGCATGTTTTTTATATCGTTTACCTTATAATGTATATTGATACTAATATAAGTATTATAAAACGGCCGCATACCCTGTGCGTGAGGTCCAACCGGCCGAAACATCTCCAATTAGTAGCGCAACACGCAAAATCTAACGCAGATGGAGTTCACGGAATAAATATTCTCAGTTTCTACTATTCAATTTAGATATCAAAGGATGTTGTGTCCAAGATCTTGATCATGCCTTGTCTTTCTGGTGCAATACGCGAAACCGGCAACATCCCAAACGAAATAAAGTCACCAACAATGAGCGCAGCCTTTTGCTGCGAATACTTGAGGTAGTCGAAATCATCATCGGTCGACGTGATGGCTTCTTCCTCCAAAGGGCCGCCTGTATCTTGACAAATTTTTAGGGAGTCAATCCCTGTCGAATACTCGTATGTGCCTAACACGCCCTTGCCTGAGGTCGTGGAGGTGAGCTCATCCACGGGGTCTTTTGCTGGGCCGCTCTGAATGAGGCCCCAAACAAGCCAGAAAATCTGCACCGTAGCACGCCAATAGACAATCTCGTTGTACAACTTTTTTACCTCATAGTCCATCACTGTTGTGGCGTCGTCCACTTTCAAATCATACTGAACCCTTGTTTTCAAATTGGAGGACGGGAACTGAAAATTGTACTCCACATACGACTTGAGCATGTTGAGTTGCTCAGCTTTCGTTGGATATTTTTCTTCATGTATGACATGGGGCTTCTTTTCATCATGATAGTCAGACATCCATTCGGAAAAATGATCGGCAATATCAAAAGCGGGAAAATTTGCACCCGAGTATTCAAAATCAATGACTGCGAGATCGGCATCACGCTTGTTACTCGTGCTGAGCGAAGATTTGTCTGCGTTAGACTGCACAACATCTTTTGGATTGAAGGTGCTCTTTATAAGCAAGTTTCCATACTGAGTGTCGTTGTGGCAAAAGCGGTAGTTGTCGGAAAATGCAGTTCCATCATATTTGGAGAAAAGCCAATCTTTGTAGGCAAATACTAATGACCGAAACTCCAGCCAGGGCATCAATAACGTATCTTCGATGGTCTCCTGGGGGAGGACGTGAAGTAAGTCTCTTTCAAAGAGCGAAATCCACTTCATGATTTGCAACCAGGCCAGTGGAAGTTCTGAGGCCTTCTCATGCTCGTCCAACTTGATGTTGTAGTGCAAGTCTTTCATTCTGCGGCCGAGGATCTGCGAGATTACCGGATCCCTGATGTCCTCTTTGCCCAAAGTCACGAAGCCCTCGAGAAACTGCTCGAAGCGGCCGTTTGAAAAAATTCCCAAAAGTTTAGGTCCGATCCTGTTGGAGGAAAGCTTGATCAAAGTCTCCAATTCCGAATCCCTGTCGATGAGGTTATCCACGTTTTTACCATACACTCGCAATAGCAACAGGGGCGGCTGCACAGGGGCGTCGTTGGCCTTGAATTCGATCTTGTAGATCGAGTTCGTCAATGCGCCCAGGATGCGCGAGATCACAATATGCTCGGGCGTGAGTTGAACTTTGCGCCATTTAGAGATCTTCAACGCCCGAATGAGTCCAATCAACTCTTGCTTGAAGAAATCAAGCGGCAAGGTATTGTCCAAGTTCAAATTGATCGTGGGGACTGTTTTCTCGCTTGCGGGGTCGATTTGCGTGGGCTTGATCACAAATCGGTTCACCGAGCTTGCAGAAAGTGATCGCTTCGGACCACTTAGTGAAGGACGCCTGGTTGAAGACGTGGAACGCGAGTTGGCGGTCGAGTTTCGGGTGCGCGATCTCGACCGCGACCGGCTCAGGTGCACCAGTGAGTGCGTGATGTCCATATCAAAAGCAGGTGTGGGGCTGATCCTGCTGGGGTTCAGGAGGGTTTGCTGATTTTGGGAAAGCTGGTGCAGGGCGCACGCGACCACCAAGACGCCCGGGTCGGAGGAGGCACGGGTGCGTCACTGGAGTAGTATTGCCTGATGCCCGGGCGCAGACGTTGATTTGAGAAAGCGATGAATTTTTTTTTGGGGCTCGATGCTCTAGCTTCTCAAACACTACAAGAGTACTGGGGCGTGATATCTGGAGGTCGAAGAAAGTCGTCGAAGACACGGAAGTCTCTAAAAAACGGTCTTGGGGCCTCATGAGTATTCCGCACTGGTGCCGAATCGCACCAGCTCGTCGGATGCAAATTCGAAATGTCTGCGAAGAAGCGTCAAAGTTGTGGGTAGTCATTGACTTCCTCCGGCGCACCACGGGGTTTCTGTTTGCGATGAGTAAGGCCGACGTCACAATTGCTGGGCATAAACTCGAGCTTTCCAACCAAGCAACTTACGTACCTTGATGCGTGGCTCAGTTTTGCTCGAGCACAACCGAGCCAGCTTCACCGCCTCTCTCGCACACCAAGTACAATAATACAAAACCTTGAGCGGGAAAAAACAAAACAAAAAAAAAAACAAAAAATTGAAAAAAAACGGCCGCCTCATGCTATCTCTACGACTTGAGTGGTTTGCAAAATGTACGGTTTGGAAAGCATTCGACCTCTATCTAGCATATATAGTGGGCATGAGCAATTCCGCAGGCATTATTAACATGGCCCAATATCAATCGACCATTGAAACAGGGAGCCCTGGAAAGACCCAATCCAAACTCCAGCGGTCTGTCTTCTACAAAGCTAAAAAAAAAAAAGAAAAGTGTTTTAGACCCAAGATCGCCATATTGTTCCTGCTCGGCTAGGAAATGAAAAGTTCTAGAACGGACCGACATAGAGCTCGCGTGCGCCCGGCAGGCTGGGGCTGCTCTGCTCGCAGATCAGGAATTTTCCACTGTGCCACGTACTTCTTCTTTCCCCACGTTCGGCAGTACATACAAAACAGCATTTTTGAGAATTTCATAAAATGGTCTACAAAGAATTGATCTCTGCAGCTGGGTTGGTCAGCACAGCGTTCACGTATCGCTTGTTGCAAGACAAGACAACCGAGTTGGACACTCTCACTTCGAAACTCCGTCAAGACATTGAGAATCTCGAGAAGGAGTTGAGGGAGAAAACGGAAAAGTTCGAGGCGCAAAAGAAAGCCGACTCGAAGCTGTATCAAGAAGCATTGGATGAAAAAGCCAATCTCGTGCGCATTGGTGACGCCGAAAAGGTTCAATTGACTAATGAAAACCAAGCGTTGGCCGGGAAGGTCCTGAATTTGTCAAAAGAATTGTCCGATTTAGCCAAAGAGCGCCGCGACTTGACCAGCCAAATTTCTGAAGGCGCGAAGAAAGCAGAAGCCTTAAAACAAGAGGTTGCTCTTGCCGAAGCCAAGGCGAAGGAATGTCAGCAAAATTACGAGTTCAAGTACAACACCGAGTTGTCCAAAGTTGTGTCCGAGAAAGATATCAAGATTTCAAAACTGGAAAAGTCTGTGAAGGAGCTCCAGGAGATCATTGAAAAGCTGAAGCGCGAGTTTGAGACTGCTCTCGAAAAGACAGCTAACGAGTTGGAGTCTTTGAAGGCCATCGTCGATGAGAAGACAAGAAGCTATGAGCTTTTGGTTGAGAAGTCTATTGAGAAGGACGGCAAGATCGACAGCTTAGAGAAGATGCTCGACGCAAGCAAGAATGACGCGAGTACTCTCGAGGCAAAGTGCATCGAGAGAGACGAGAAAATTGAGAAGCTCGAAAAAGAAATCGGTGAGAACCAGAGTGAGATTGAAGAATTGAAGACTTTGCTGGTGGAACGTGATGGCAAGATTGTCACTCTTGAGAATGCCAACAAAAAAGCTTCTGAGACAATTAAGGCTCTCGAGAGCTCTGTGACGGAAGGAGAGGTCGCACGCGGAGAAATCGAAAGAAGCAGGGACGAGGCAGCAAAAAATGTCGAGAGGCTTGGAGACGACATCAAGACCCACGCTGAGAGCATTGTGCAATTACAAACTCAGATCAAAGAAAGAAATGAATCGATCGAGAAGCTCGAGAAACAACTAGAATCTAGCGATGAGTCTGTCAAGAGTACCAAGAAGGAACTCGAAACCAAGGTTAACGAGATCGAGGATCTCAGAGTGCAAGCCGAGAAGCGTGAAGAAGAGCGCTTGAGTCTCGAGAAATCCCTCGAAGAGAAGACCAAGGAGTTGGAGGGATGCAATGTCAGCGAAAAAGAGCAACAGATTGAGCGCTTGCAGAAGGAGCTCGCGGACCTCAAAACGTCATTTGAATCAAAGGCTACAGAGGATGCCGAGAAACTCAACAAGGCGGAGGCGTCCCTTAGCGACTTGGAGCAAGAATGTAATAAAGCCAAAGATTCCTTGAATGCAACGGAAGCGACTTCCGAGGAGCTCCGTGGCGACTTGGAATCAGTGAAGAAGGAGTTGGAGCAAGCAAAAAACAGCGCGGACGCTTTCAAGAAGAGCCACGAAGAGACTGTCGAGGAGTTAAAGCAGAAGTTGAAAGATGCATCTGTTGAGCTCGAGAACCTGAACAGTGCCAGGAAAGCAGCAGAGACTTGCAATGCCGAGAATGCCGCAGGTGCCGAAGAGGCCAAGGAGTTGAAAATTCAGCTTGAGGCTTCTCAGCAGGAGCTGGAACGCTTGAGAAAACAGATGGACGAGCTGAGGTCACAGGAAGCGAAGGAGAATGACTTAAAGAAAGAGTTGGAAGAGAAGGTGCTGGAGATTGAAAAGTACAAAAAAACTGCCGAGGTGATGAAGGCAGTGACGGCGAAGTACAAAGAACAATTGGAGAGAGTCAAGAGCGAAAACGAATCCGATTCAAAGAGTGAGTAGATGGTGAGCCTTCTACGAATATCTGACTTTCGTTTAAAGTTACCTTGCGAAGACTTGCCAAGCAGGGCTGATTTAACTTTTTCATTACACAGTGCAACACAAGGGCGGAGCCAGAGAAAAGAAATGCATTAGTTAGGCTGACAGAACACTTACATGTACATAAACGAACCTTTAGCTTCTACGCAAGAAGAGTACCAAGTACCAGCGCTGAACTTCGGCTTTACGAAGCGATGAATTTGTAGGTCTTTGGATCTGGTATTCTAGACTAAGCCCCATTGGTTGCGCATACAAGACGTTACACGGAGCAATGCAACGTGCGTCAACGTTTTAACTTGGCATTGCTCGAATGGTGCTGGGGGCTCAAGCAGCAGCCATTGACAAGCACACGAATGAAAGTATGCCTTTAGCAGTTGGATGCCCAATGTTGCCCTTTAAGATGAGGCTCTTTATATGTAGTTCCAATTCCGCCAACAACGGGAATTTGAGATGCACTCGCGCTCTCGCTAAAAAAAAAAAGCACATGGATGAAAGCCTCCCGGCACAGCTAAATCCCTCAGGTGGTCGCACCGATACGATGAGTGGGCTAATTAAGCGAGCTGCCTCGCACTGGAGGCCCGGATTTTCAAAGTGGTACAAGCCTGCCAATGTGGAGTTTCTACGTATGATGGGAAGTAATTGTATGAGATATTCTTCAAAGCATCTCTGCCCAACAAGAAACCAAAAGAAAGAGATCGAAGTAGAAATCTAATCTTTCAAGGAGACATCTTAACATCGTTCCCCTGATTGCTATGCTCTCTCACTGCAACCTTCATATTAGTACCCGCGACTATTACTTCTTCACATTAAGCAAAAACAACATCCATTCTGCATGTGGCCCAGATGAGACAGTCGTACACTTTGCTTTTACCCCTGAGTTCCGCTCTTCTCTCGCTACCCTTCTCTAGTACTTGAATCCTTCGCGGCACTGAATTCCGACCATTTCTCGCTTGGATCAGTCTCTCGAGGCAGCTCACTCCCAGAACGCCTGTCTCACTTTCTTGTGCTTCCACTACCCGCTGGCCAATTACACCGGAATTTCTAAAACAGCCTTGCGGAAGCGGGCCAAAAATAGCACCACCTCAAGGGCACACAACTACAATTGGCTGACTACAAAGCCACGGACAAAAAAGAACTATACACATAAAATCGAAAAGCTTTAAATCACTGGACATTTCCCCTCCCCCGCTGGATTCTGCTCACCCATGCCCTAGTAAACTCTGGCCTTACTCTTGAAGCACATCCCCACCACATACACCACAAAATACGAAAAGTTTCCCTTGCGTATAGAGCATGCCCATTCTCAAGGGCCAAAGGATACTGTCAAGACTGTTGAAGAGCCATGATCTGGCAGGCACGCTCGCCACCGGAGATGCGCTGACAAAACTGCTGCCCAAAAAGCTGGCGCAAAAATCAATCCCAGACCTGCCGAACTCGCTGAGCAAGACTGCTCAGCAGGAGAAAATCATCAAGCCTTTGCTCAAGCTGTTCAAACGGCTTGAATTGGCGTTGGGAAAGTTCGATGGCAAGGTCAACGGGATCACCAAGACCAATATTCTCCGCACAGTCGTGCTCCCTTTTCTCCGACTGCTGCCCCCATTGCACACGCTCCTAGATATGGACTCCAAACTCTATCTCAGCTTTGCCAGCATCTCAACGTCTATCTTGGGACAATGGTGGCGCCTGCTCTTGGCATGCCTCAATGCCACGGGTGCTCTGCAAGTCTCTGCCGCTGATCGAAGCGCGTTCCTCGAGTCCGTGTCTCGCATTTTCGCCAGGAAGGAGTGGCTTTATGCCGATGCACAAGCTGCTGGAATATACAGATCGTGCCTCACCGACACACTCGACTTTTCTATTTTGCGCCTCTTGTCATTTAAGGTTGTACCGGTATCCATCTCGGCATTTGTCGGAAAGGTGTTTGCATACTCCTTTTTTCATCTTCCTGGCGTGTGTAACGCGTTGCTTTTTCTCTTGAATGTGAAGCAGAAAACCTTGGATCAGCTGGCACTGATGCTCCTGCTGCATGCGCAGACAGCAAGGGCCAAAGTATCTGCCGTGTTCCCAAAACACGTGACTCACTTGATCGACTATAGGGGCTTGGAGAAGCTTGACCGTTTCAAACGGAGCGCCATCAACTGTGTGGTTCCTCCAAGGCAACCTGTAAAAGGTATCCGCGACCCTTCTGGCCCATGGGTAAGACGCTGGTGTGCCATTGAAAGCGATATTTTCAACACCTTTTTCCGGCACTACATAAATATTGTGCACTCACTCATAGAGCACTCCTCGGTCGACTTTCTGAGTATTTCCATCAGCTTGTTCCCAGGATTTCGTGTGATCACTGCTTTTATCTACCAGATTATATCAGTGTCTGTGAATAGAATACTGCATGCCAAAGCTGTTGCCAATATTGAAGCAAGTTCCCAGCAGACCACCTCGGCGGCAGTCCAACAAAAGCTAGTTTTCGTGAAGGAGGGGCCTCCGGGAGCTGGAATACCCCCCTCCAACCTTCCTTTCAAACAAACGGATAGCAACTACGCTTCCATCACCAAGTTATTCCGCACTATTCGAGACATAACATACTCCTCGATTCCATTCGCTAGTCCAGTAGCCAAAACTGTGGATCAGCTCTTGGCGAATGTCGCCAAACTGATTGGATTGTTTGATGTCAACAAGACGAGCCTTTTGTTGAATTTGGTCTACGAATACTCCATACACATATTCGATGCTTCCGACATGGATTGGGGATTCTGGCTTGGTTGCAGTTATCTCATGTTGACGAGCACGTACCATGTGCAAATAATTACAAGAAATTTCGCTTTTTTGTTCAATGTTTGGGACAAAATTCCAGACTTGTTGGCGGATCTTGACTTAACCTATACTCAACCGTGGCTTCTTGACTCCTCAGAAAGTGTCAAGGCAAACTTTTCAAACTGGCTCACATCGACTCCCATGTGGATACTTTATTTCCAGCATTGGAATCCTTTAGTCAGATCTCACTATTTACGCTTGCTCGTATGGCGTGTAGTTGGATTCAATAACTTTGAAACATCGTGCTCCATTGAAACCACGCGCCGGATCAAACTAAAAGCCGACTTCATTTTCGATAGCTTGTGCAATATATTGGCCGTTGAAAATTTGCCTAGCCTGTTGGCTTCACTAGACTTTGCTCCAGATCTGCCGATAGTAAATCGAAAATTTGGAATCGTGCCAATGAACAACAAGTACCCGTACTTGGACGAGACGTCCTCGCTTGTGTCTTTTGCGACATTCGCAAAGCCAAGTGAGCTTCGAAAAACTCATCCATACGAAATACTTGACGAGGCTGTTTATACTTGCACATCTTTGCCGAGCTCTCCAGGAATATCAACATCAGAAAACACTACTCTCACGCATCAATCAAAGCTGGAATCCAATCACTCCCTTATTGACTCTTTAAGTCGTTTTTTTAAACTGATTTCGACAGAAGATCCTTCTGCAAAAGATGTCTTGAACATGACACCCCCCTCTAAGCTTGGCACCTCGAGGGTGGGAACCGGTGTCCTTGGCAAAAAGAAGCCATTTTCCAAATCAATGACATCATTATCCACAGCCCTTTTGACGAAATCTACGTCTTCCAGTCCAAGTCTTTCTTCTTTCCAGTCCTCGCCAAATTCTGCGAACGATCACTCGGCTGAGTCTTCGATAACCTCTGATTCCGACTCTTCGCTTTCTGATTGTGTTGGAAGTTCTTCTATCTCCACGTTCTCGTCAAGTTCGAATTCTAAGCAGCCTCCCGAGCTCATAAAAATCCCTCCCGAAATCGTTCGTCCCATTTTTAAGCTCGAGATTATCTTAGACCACGAGCTTACATCTTCCAAATGCTCAAAGATGTATGAGTCCAAAACTTCGTGGAATAGGAGAGTGTTCTACGGAAGTGAGAAAGTCCACAATTCATCATATCTTACGCTCCCAAAGCCCCCTAAAATACCCTCAGTATCGATATTTTTAAACTCCGATGCCTACAACAAGTTCTTTATCACGAGAGAAAATTATGAGATTGAAGATGGAGTCTTATCTGCGGCGGACAAGAAAGATTTTGAGGCTTTTTCGAAGCAAATGACAGATAAGTTTAGGGATCGTCCTGGACTCACTAATCTCGGGAAGGCACTAAACGAATGGAACGCAATTGTGGATGAGTTCGAAAACTATTTATTCGACAGAGTGGAGGCTGACCAAGTCAATTACATACCTCCAGCCGCAGTTGATGGTGAAACAATAGCCTTGGAATCGTGTGAGATCAATGAGAGCGAATACTTTGCACGCATAATTCCACTCTTGCCCATTGACAACTTCACCGAGCTGAAGCTTCTCAACGCCTCATAGGCCGTTCACGAAACAATTGCATTTTATAGATTTTTTATAGGGATACACCATTCACAAACTTTTTTTTGTGTCAATATTCTCCTCTTCTCGAAGAAGCTTCTGCAGAAACACGATGGCTGATGCAACGCAAAAGGAAGAGCTTAGTACCCAAAAGCTGCCTGCGCCTATGAGTAAACTAGTGTAGTAGAAATTGACTAGATAGTAGCGAAGCCCATCCCACTCGATGACGAAGTCAATGAAGGTCTTGCGTGAGTCGAGAAACAAAAAATTCATTTTCTCGAGTGTCAAGGTGGCGTCTTCATTGACGAGAGCAGTGTGAAGCTCGTGGCCCCTTAGCTTTACTAGCGGATGATCAACACGCACCAATTTCAAGACATCAACCAAGATCGGTGGCACCCAGTACCGCAAATTGTATGGCACCAAATTGTTTTTTTCAATGTAGATGTACCGCGAGTCACAATTGACAAGAAGCCAGTCCTGGACTTTGACATTTTGAGAAAGGTTGAGCGTATACGTGAGCGACTGGTGCGCTGTTTCGTACTTGCAAATGGCATCGAGATTGAGGCGAACCAGAAACGTGAGGTCACCGTTTGCTTGCAAAAACGAGAGTATTTCAGAGCCGTCTATGTTTGTTTTCAACGAGGGCTTCAGCAAGGGTCCAATTTCCGTGAATCTTGTGGGAGTTTGCACACGCTCCACCGGAATGAGCATCTTGTAGAAGCTTAGATATGTCAATATTGAAACCGGCAAGAGCACGAGAACAAGGGCCACGTAGAAAATCAACATGTAGATCAATTGCCTTGTGATGAATAGATTCACCTGGAGTACCGATCTTACTTTCGGCCACATTCCAACTCTCTTGCTTCCTCAAGCTTTTATGTGACAAGTTGTGAGAATAATAAATGATACCGGTTAGAGTCCGCGAGGAGGGACCGCGCGCGACACGAGGCGCGGTCTTTTCCATAGGATTTTCGACCGAGTCGTCAAAGTACATGCAATATATGAAATATATCTAATAAATAAGTCTGGTACAGAAGATACCCATGGTTGCGCTGGAACCCCCTTTGGCCCTTTGGGGGTCAACATGGACGCAATTGTAGCGTACTGCTGTGGAGAGTCAAAGTCCCGGTGGCCTTCTTTACCATTGCTCACAACCAAGATCCGCGTTTATAACAATCTATAAACATCCGACTGCTGTCACTGTGTAAATGGATCTTCTCCCAAAAATGACCGAGTGCTCTCCCAGACCTAATATGGAAAGTGCAGTGAAGTAAAAAGATAAAACAGGATAAACACACTTCCATGGTGATATGCAAACAGGCCGGGAATATCAAAAAAAAATGCTAGAATATGAGGCTTGCGTCAAGCGAAACACAGTGTCCGGGGCTCGACTCCACCGAGAGTCAGTGACGCGCCTTAGTGCGTGGTGTGACCCCTATGATACTTCAACCCATTTAAGTTCTTGTATCGTTTGCCACAAACCTCACATCTGTAAGGTTTGTCCTTCTCCATCCCTGCCCCGTCAAGGAACGGCGTGTTAGATTCTGGATCTATGATCGAGATGGTGCCGTCCTCATTTTCCTTCAACGTCTGGTTCTGGTGTCCATGCAAGCGGTGATATTTCAAACCATTCTGGTTCTTGTACGTCTTCTCGCAACCAATAACGGGACACTTGAATGGTTTGTATTCTTCATTTTCCATGACGTACAAATGACGGGCAGGGTCGTCAATGTACATGCTATCATCCTCTCCCATCTGGTTTCCATTTCTCGAGCGTGCAGAGCCGCTGCGATCCTGCTGAGAGTTGTGATGAGTAATCAGAGGCGGCACGCCTTGGGTCCTGGAAGCCGGATCTGGCCCCCCGCTCATAGTCAGGGTGGGCAGTATTGTCTGATTCAAGTTGCCTTGGCCCAAGGCATGCGGTTGTATGTTGAAATGAGCGGCCGGAGCAGTCATGTTACCCTGTACTTGAGAAATCTGGCCATGGTTGTTGAGAAACACGTCATTGGTGGAAACGGTCTCCATCACATTATGAATGCTGTTCAAGTTGTTCCGGTTGTGATGCGAGTTGAGCAAATGGGCGTTGGAGTCAGGCGGAGGCGAGCTAGAAATGTGTGCCTCCTCGTAGTGCCGAAGGAGGTCATGCAACGTCGGGAGGAGCTGGTCGCAGCACGAGTAGTCCTTGCAGTAGTCGGCCTCCAATTTCGGGAGGTAGCTGGTGGTGTTTGGTGGCGACATCAGCATGTGGGTGTGCTGGTGCGGCTGGTTCACGTAGCGAAACAGGCCGCGGCGAGGGTTGATGAGGTTGGCGTGGTTGTGCGGCGTCGGCTGGTGGGTGCCCAGCATCATGACCTCGTCCTTGAGCCAGGACCCGATCGTCACCGAGCCCCACGAGACACCACCCATGCCCTGAGAGTGCGCGATGGACTCGCGGCGAAAGCGGTGGTTGTTGAAGATCGACGGCTGTCGTTGGTATGTAATGTCGATCGGCTGCGGGACGTTCAAAAAGCCGTCGTTGGCGGCCTCTTGCGCCGCAGACGAGTTGTCGAAAATGCCCGTGTTGAACATCGGAAAGCAGCAATGTTTGGTAGTGGATGGCGGCGCGAAGCGGGGGCGTGCCTATGGAACAATTGTTGGGGCCGTGCTATGGGGTGCGGGATCCGTGGCAATTCGAGTGCGTGCCAAGGTCGGTCTTGCGCAGCGGCCAGAGCTCACCGGGGTGGACGGGGCGCTATATCTAGGAAAATGGGCCTCCGCGCCAAGCGAATCAAGGGATACGCAAAAAAAAGAAAAAGACGAAAACCACACACACAGAGGAAATGTCCGCTAATAGCCGCTGGGGATTTGCGGGCGGCAGGCTGGGTTGCAGGCTGCAAAGACTTTGCGGGATCAGGAAGGCGGCGGGCAAAGTGCAAAAAAAAAAAAGGTGTCCCGAGGTTGAGCGTCTGGGCTGGGACTGGCTGGAGCGGACTACAGCGAAGCGGGCCGGATGGCGGGTGCAATGGGGTATCCGAGTTGTGTACCGAGAGGGTTTTGGAAGACAAGCAAAAAGCAAGGGCCTGTTGGAGGGGAGAACGGCGGGCAAGGTGCTGGTCACAGAGGAGGGGGCCTGTGGTTTGGGGAAAGGAGGCCTTGCAATATTACCGGCAACTGGAGGCGGTGAAATTCGGAGCCGTTGCCCTCACCTGGGTAGTGGTGGGTGCACGACCGCCGCTTCTGGCGCGCACCTGCACGCGGGGAAGCATGCAATCACTATGTCGATGTGCACAACCGCAATGTCTATGTGCACACATGCCTCCGTCCGGCCGTCTTCAAATTGTGCGTTGCAAAGCTTTTGCAGCAGGTGCCTGAGCGCTTCCGTACCATGGGCATGGCCCCGTCTGGTCTGGGGTGGCGGGCACGTGTGAGTGCTGTGGGTGCCGTGGGTGCTGCGTTGCTCTGCCACAAATCAGCCACGTGACTGCTGCGGGATCTGGGAGGCGCGCGGCGCGGTTGCGGCAGCAGGCATGCGGTCCAGACCAGGCACATAGTATGGGGGGTGGGCAGACGTGCGACGGGTCTTTTGGCAGCGCCCCAACACTGGCAGGAGCTTATTCGTGCTGCTGGTGGGGGGGCAGGCCGCACGCGGCAGCCTCTGGCGCTGCGCCGTTGGGTTTGCACGGTCTTGTGGTGTATATAGCGACATGGCTCACCTCATCTGCAGACCCAATGAGGTCGGTACAGGCTCGCCAGCCTCACTGCAGGAGAGCCCCAGCGAAGACCTCAAAAACAAAAACAAAAAGAAAAACACACCTCGAGCGAAACTCGCCGGAAACGCAGCAAAAGGGACTGGATACTTGGTCCGCGAGAAAACGCCTTTTGAAGGGGCGTGGTTGTATTTGGAGGGGGGGGGGGGGGGGGGGGAAGGGGGCCCTGGCCTATGTGCGAGCATGTGCAGGCAATAGCGTATGAGAGCCGGCCCGTGAAAGCTTATTGCGCTATTAGGAGAAGCTTTATTACACGCATCTGTCAAGCTCGTGTTTTTGAGTCGAGAAGTGTGCTCCCTAAAGTAGATGCCAAAAATAGGCAGCACGCAGCGTCTGTCAAGCCTTGCCTTTGGCCGCAGCAACCTATGCAACCGGAAAGCGAACTACTCAACTGCTCACGTGATGTGACCCCGAGAGCGGGTATGCGTGCACGTGATACGCCGCCACCGTGGTCCTGATGCGAGGTGCTCCGAACCCCGGATCTCGCCCAAAATTTTGCACCCAAGTTTCTGGCCTTTAAGAATGTGCGTGTTTCCCTGGCCGTTCTAGGGGACCCTGAACAAACACGTCGGCAAAAAGAAGAAGCAAACAAACAAAAAGAAAAAAAAAAAACAGCAGCATGGAAATGGATTCCGCTTTGCCTGCTGATGTCATTCGTGACATAGGCCGCTGGCTACCGCAAACCGATTTGCTTCATTTGGCATTCACTTGCAAACGCTTGTATAAGGCCCTTCATGGCGAAATATACAAATCAATAGCCATAGACTCTGCCAAACGTGTCTACGATGCTGACTTGTCTTGCGACCGTGCCGGCTGGTTCATCGATGGAAGCTGGTCAATAATTGAGCCGGTTGTCATCAGATCGCTCTTTGGCTTGACGCGTTTCTTGAAAACACTCGTGGCACATCCTGAACACGCCAGACTCGTGAGGGTTCTTGTTGCGCGGGAGAAGATACCGGATATTCCTTTGTTTGAATTGCACACGCTTTTGGAACAGGTGTCTCCCCTTCTCGTTAACTTGCATGCTCTAAACTGGTACCTGGACAGTCACCCCCTCCGTGCAGACTTACTAACTCGGCTTCGTCACCCAGAACGGTTACAAAGCCTATGTGGGAACTTCAGCCAGCTTGGTACAGCTGCTATTCAGAGAGACTACGCGGCTCTTCGATATGTGGATTTCTCAAATCTTGGGTCTTCAACATCGCTGCGAGCTATCGACTTGAGCATGCTTCCAAAAGTCGAGTCTTTGGTCATGTCTGGGCCCTGTTCAGCGAGCCGGCTTGCGTTTACAACCCTGCTCAAGGACTGCTGTCAAATGTCCCTTGGTTCAAAATCGGAGGTTATTGGTCCTTTCTCAAGAGAAACCAAAAACGCAGCGTCCATTCTGCATTTGCTCTCTCCCAAGCTTCAACATCCCGTTTCTCTTCGTTCTTTGGTTCTCAGAGGCTTGTGCATCAAAGCCAGTGATGCTTCACTCATCCTTCAAAAAATCGACACCTCAGGTTTGCATCACTTTTCGTTAGATAATTGTTTTGAAATCCTTTTCGAAGATCTTCTTGATGGTGAGCAAAATATTGAAAACAGTGTGCTCATCAGAAGACATAGACCTCCCGCACTTACGTTCTTAGACATTTTGATCGAGGGTCTTCGAAGTGTTCCCCTGATTCATATCGGGCTTTCCAATGAGTTATGCTACAATCTTGCCACTTTTAAAGCTATTGCTAATCTCGATTGCCTCACTAAATTAAGTGTCCATATTAAAAGCTTTCGCAGGAACGGCCCCGTCGATTTGGCTCCCTTGATCGATTCTATTCAGACACACAAGGGCACGTTAGAACATCTTGATATTTGCAGCGACGTCGTAGACCAGATCTCAGCACAGTCCTGTCTGAAGAAGCGTAACTACTTCGAGCTAACGTCAATTCTAGGTCTCGACTGTTTGCATCAGCTCAAATTTCTTCGATTACCCACATCTTACTCGCAGATTGAGAAGCTCCCATACACACTTTCGGGACTCAAAAGTATCGAAGTCATACAGCTTCTTGTCACCGACACTGACTACACGATCTCTTCATCATGCGGCAGTTGCCCATATACATCGAGACGCGCTCTTTGCAATTCCAACAGTTTGATCGCACAAGAGTTTTTAACTTGCACAAACTCTTTTGTTGCTGACTTGGAGCAGGAGTATAACCAAAATTTCTATCAATTTGCACTGATCTTCAAAAATGTATTCAGCACGCTATCTTACCTCAGATTTGATCTTCAACAACTGACGCAAGTGTTTGACTGTTCCCTGGAAGTGGTACAGTTGAGGGGTCCAGCTTATGCGGACAATTTTGACACTCTAGTATGTACGATCAAAAGCTATTAAAAATAATTGTTTCTATTATGCCAATGCTACGTCAAATCTGCTTTACCGCTTTCCATTGCAGCTTTGTAGCGCCCCAAGGCTCTTTCCCTGGAAGCCTTGTGGTCCACAATTGGCTCAGGATAGTTGTTTTTCCGTGCGATTTCTGCAGCATCGTTGGACGCGTAAGGATTGTGGATAGCTTTGCCCTCCACATCTTTCAATTCGGGAACCCATTTTCTGATAAAGCTCCCGATCGGGTCAAATCTCTCGGACTGCGTCCATGGGTTTAAAATTCTAAAGTAAGGTTGCGGGTCGACGCCTGTGCTTGCCGAGAAGCCCCATCCTCCATTGTTTGAGCTGAAATCTCCATCAGCTAAGTTCAGCATAAAATACCTCTCTCCGTTTCTCCAGTCTAAAAGTAGATCCTTTGCCAAGAAAGATGCCACTATGAGTCTACCTCTATTATTCAAGTAGGAGGATTCATTCATGCATCTCATGCAAGCGTCCACAATCGGAAACCCGGTTTTCCCTTCGCACCAGGAAAGAAAATGCTCGTTATTATACTCCCACTTCACGTCCGAAAGCTCCAAATGAAAGGGTTTGTGCATAGACACATAAGGCCAGTTACACATGATGTGTTTATAGAAGTCTCTCCAAGAAACTTGTCTGACCCATTCCGCGATGCCAGTGGCCTGTGACCTATTGTTCTTGGAGAGTTTCTTTTGCTCAAAAAGCTCCTGTAGAATTGATCTTGTTGAGATTGTTCCCGACGAAATGTGCACACTCAAGTGAGAAACGGTGTCATCGTCCAAGGAGTCTCTGGTGTCGTCGTATCCCTTTATCTCCGGAGACGCTATGTATCGCGATAAAGTCTCGCGGGCTCCGTCTTCACCAACAAGCTTGAAATACTTGTGGAACCTGGCTTTATCGACTTCTCCGTGGGGAAAATCAGGTTTTTCTTCGACTTCGATGGTGTTGCTTAACTTCTTATCTGGCGTGGGAAACACAAATTTCTCCTTGCTCAAGTACTCGTCATTCGCATACTGAACCCATGCTTTATACCATGGGGAGAACACAGCATATTGAGTGCCCTTCGACTTTGTTTTGAGCTGCCCTGGAGTAACTATGCATGTGTCATGGCATGGGAAGTACGCGATGTTCAGGTCTAGCAACGTATCCAAGAGCTTTTCCGCGAGACGCAATTCATCTACCTCATATTCCAAGTTGGAATAGAGGTGGCTAATCTTGTACTTTTCCAAAAACTCCTTCACTTTTGGGATGATGTCTTTCCGTTTTTCTGCGTAGACAGTGACAACTTGAATGTTCAACTCCTTGAGCTTTTTCAGTGCCATTTCCAAACTCAACATTCTGTAGTAATGCTTGAAAGGAGCGTCTAAATGTGCTTTCCTCTGTTCCGGGCAGTTTACCCAAAAACAGACCATCGGGAGGTTGTGGGTTGTGGCGGCTTGGTAAGCTTTTGATAATGCATGGTTGTCCATGATTCTGAAGTCTCGTTCAAAACAGTGGGCGACTGCATTCTTGAAGGGAATGCTTTGTCTTTTCTTTTCTGTTTCTTCCATTTTGTTGGCCAATATATAGTATGGCTTGTTTTCATCTTTGGTATACTTTGTGTGTGCCAACTTTGTGCTGATCTCATTCGGGTAGTATTGGTTTCTGAAGTGACTGAGCTCCTCTAGCTTCTGCTTCTTGGTTTTCATTGTGAGCGGGGTATATTTGTGGAAGTAAGTCTGGGACAAAACGTAAAAAAAAAAAACTTCTTAAAAATGAAAGGCGAAATGTAAGCGTGATATGTGAGTGGATATATTAAGATACGTTGTGAGCGCGTTTGCTTGCTGCTGGAAGCTTGTATAAGGCGGCTGAAGATTCTGCGAGAACGATGCGCGCAGTGGGCGTGGAGAATGCAATTGGTCCGGAAAGTCTAATTCATCTCGTGACATTTTCCTTCAAGAAAAGCGACTGGAGATTTTACATGGGCAAGCGAAAAAAAAAAAAAAAGAAAAAAAGAAAAGCCAATCTTCCTCCCATCGCAATAACGAGTGGACGCAGACCCGACAGGCGCAGACCCAGGCCCAGTATTGGCAAGAGGATCTTTTTCTGATGCCATGATTGCCTAATCATGGCGAGCGTGGTTTTCTTCCGTCCAGGGCTGTTGCAATGGGGCAGTAGAGTGGGGAAGCACGCTTGTGGCGAAGGAGGACCCATTCGAGCAGTGGAAGCAACGTGCATGCGCTGGACAAACCCGAACCGTTTCTCGGAGATAGACATATTCGAGCTGGCGACTCTTTTTTTTTCGCCTTCGCAATTTTGGATGACGCAACGTCACCCACGGGATAGTGCAACAAGTCTAGACACGCGCGCCCTTCGCCACGAATGATATGCGCACGGCCGCGCTGAGGCCCTAACTCCGAGGCATGTTCGGCACGGAATGGTGTGTCGGCACGAACGTCGCATTGCGTGGATGAACGAGCGAGCCGACACCCCACGCACGCGGTGGGCCATAAAACCCATCGATACCCGCAGCGCAGCCCCAGCCTTGGTATCGGGCACGGGGATGGGGCCTGGTTTCAGAGAAGGCACGTGCGTGGATACGAAGGTTTGTGCGTACGCCGGCGGCCGCGGATCCGGGCGAATCGCCATGATTGCTGTCTTCGGGCTCCACGGGTACCATGCCCAAGAAGGCGCACCTCCATATGGAAAGAGGCGACTTGACCTAGTTGCAATGAGGACCATGTATATGCGCCAAAGCGGACGGCCCGTAGTGGTCCTGCATAACGCTCGGGCAAGAATGGGGGGGGCCCGGCGCGCCGGTGCTGCGGCTCGCGAGTGTGGATCTGCGGGGCCCGGCGCTCGTACCCTCAACTCGCACGGCAGACGTGAGATGGATTGCGAGCACTCTCACTGCCAGGTGAACTAGGGCGGCCGGGGGGGTATCGTGACAGGTGATTACGATATATGCATCAGCCAACCAAAATCCCACCTAGATCAGACAGAAATTCACACAGAAATTCACACAGAAATCACACCATAGACCCGCAAAAAAAAAAAAAAAACACTCCTTCTGCTCTCGTCGTTGTCATTGCTGAAAAACAATCAATTTCATTGGGCGCGGCGACGGCGGACCGCCAGGTGCGGGTGCGTAGCGAAATTGGCCCTAGCCCAAGAGCCCTCCACCACCGAGAAATGCAATTCCGCCCGTCCCGTTGCCCCCGCCACCACCCCACGAGCCACGGTGACGCCGGCCACAGCGAAAAGCGTAAAAGGAAAAAAAAAAAAAAAAAAAGAAAAAAGAATAACTTTCCAAATAAAAAACACCCAAATGAAAATGTCCAAGGCCCAAGGGGCTGCTGGCGCTCTGCTCGCACCGATGACCCGTCCTGCACTGCCCGCCCCCACGGCCCGTGCCAATTCGGCACACGTGATCTGTCTTCCGATCGGGAAGCCCGTGGTTTCGCCGTCCCAAGGGCTCGGGTCCGGGACCCGCCCGCCTCTCTTGGGGACAATCGTGGCCACGACGTTTGCACAGCGCTTTTGTATTTATAAGACAAGGGAGGCTGTTTTTTTTTTTAATTGCGCTGCCTCTGCGGGCTGCACAGCCGCGGCAGAGCATACGCCTACACACGTTGGAGGCTCTGCCCGTACGCTAGGTCGAGAAAAAAAAAAAAAAAAACCTCCTCCACCACCACCGGTGGTATATCCAGCGGCTCTTCTTCCCAAAACAACCGCGTGTGCCCCGGCTTGTCTTTGCCTAGAGCCGTTTGATCCAGAGCCCCGTTTGTCGAGTGTGCTTGCAATTTCAAGAAGCACCCGTGCCCTTCCCCGCAGGCGATCCAATTTCAACCCTGCCCAAAGACACCCGTATACCGCAGACTGTCCCGAGCACCCCTTCGCACAGTTTCGGTTTCCCCATCATAGTATAGCGCTTGCAGCCGGTGCCGGACCAGGACCCCTTCCTCCCGGACCCACTGCCCCTGCTGGATTCCCGCCAAGCACACGGCACAGGAGATGAGAAATGAAGTCGAAGTTCCGTGTCGCGCTGCTTGTCATGGCATGTGTGCTTTGCCTATCCTACGCTGTCTGGCCCAACTCGTCGTACCAGAGCGTGCTGTTCGAGCAGATTGTGCCCAGTGTGATCTCGGCCGCCGGACCCGACTCGCACCCCCACGAAAAGTGCCTGCGGTACTTTGACATTGTCCGCGCCCTGGCATCGTCTCGGCCCTCAGACTCGCGCTACCTCGCGGGCTGGCAAATTGCCAACCACGTCGGCCATCTCCGCGTGTATTTAAAGTGCCACTTGGACATGCGGCTCGAGGAAACGCGTGACACGGCCCTCATGGGCGCCGAGCTCCTCCCGATGTTTTCCGGGGATCTCCCGCTCGTCTCCCGCCACGACTGGACCCCGTTTGTTGAGAGCCGTGGGTTCTACTGGTCCCGCTATGTGGCCATGGCAAAAGGCCGGGGCATTGTGGTTAGCCTAGACGACGCCAACGCGGAGTTCGCGTGCCGTCTCCTCCGCGTGCTTCACCATCTCGGAAACAGGCTTCCAATCCAGTTTATCCACAAGGGCGATCTCTCTGCGGCGTCTGTCAGCATGCTCCGGCTGGTTGCGCAGGGCAAGCAAGCCGTGGAGTTCATGGACGTGTCCCCGACCTTAAGAAACGGGTTCAGCCATGTGTTTCGCGGCTACAACAACAAGTGGTTTGCTGCTCTTTTTAGCACGTTCGAGGAAATCATCTTGATGGACGCCGATGTGGTGCCTTTCGTGGAGCCCGAAAACTTCTTTAGGTTCGAGGGCTACAACCGCACGGGGGCGTACTTCTTCAGGGACCGCGAGTTGTCTGAAACTCTTTCCCAGTCCCAGTTTGACTTCTTCATGTCAATGATTCCCAAAACCGACGCGCTCTTCAACACGTCCATAGACCACGCGAAGTTCGACAACAACTTCTTCAACTTCAAGTCCAAGCATGTGATGGAAAGCGGAGTGGTTGTTCTCAAGCGGAGCTCGCACCTTCTGGGAATCATCATTTCGTTGGCCCTTCAGTACTGGTTCCAGTCCGGAAGAATCATGTACGGGGATAAGGACTTGTTTTGGCTTGGCCAGTTGATCAGCGGCAACTCGAACTTCCATTTCAATGAAAACTCCGCTGCCGCCATAGGTGTCGTGGAATCCAACAATACTGTGTGCTCCACCCAGCTCGGCCATTTCAACAAAGACAGAGAACTTCTTTGGACCAATGGCGCTCTCAGCGTGTGTAAGAGAAACACTTGGCTTGTGGATTTCCTCATGTATCCACACTTGAGGAAAAAGTTCAACTACTCCATATCGGGCTTGCAGGACAGTTATAAGAGTCTGGTGAAAATTACACACGCGGTTCTTCCAGCTTCGATAGAGCAGCTCAATCTGGGCAACCAGTCTCATATCACGTCACGATTTGTCAAGGACCGCAGCCGGGGTTGTGGAGGCATTTATTACTGTGCGTCAAGCGACGAAGGAGGCGAAATCATCGAGTTTTCTTTGGAAAAACAGCTACGCTACAAGACAATCACACTGGTTTGGAATTGTCCGTTGATCTCAACTCTCTGAAGCTGGCTTCATTGCATATATCTTGTCACCACTTCACATACCGCCTGGCTGCGTTGCATCGCACAGATATACAAGTCGTATTTACTTAGAAACAATCAGCATATCATCATCATCCTTTCATTTCGCTCACTCCGACGCATTGAAGTTCTCTGTTCACTCTATAGCTGCCCCGTTCGTAGTGCAAATACTGTTTGCTCCCGAAAACCCAGCCCATTGGGCCAGGACCCCATCCTGGGACGGCGCAAACCTCATTCCAGGCACACATTTTCGTGCACTTGGTGAAAGCAGACCACCCCAACGCCTCCATAAGAGCTTTTGTAGTTTTGCTTTTTTCGAGAAGCGTATTTCTGTGCTTGAAATAGTTTGTGTCACTTGAAGCAATGGCAAAGTCGGAGAGCACAGCCATGGCTGCGTCGTGTACTTCAAAAATAGCAGAGACAACTTCACTAGTAACTCTGTAGACTGAAGAGTATATTAGTCGATCCAGCAGAGTTTTTACTTCAAAAGTGTTATGAGCATAATCTTCTACTGCCCATTTATAAGCCAAAGATCTTTGGATGGTTTTATTTTTAATATTACCGTCACTGTATCTTCTGATGAAATTGTATGTGGACACAGTAAGGCTTTCCGAAGTGTTTCTAAGCGCCACTTTCAAATCTGAGTCGGCATGCTGTTCAAAAATTGTGAGAGTGTTATTGAGATCAATGAGCATTGAAGAGAATTTGTCCACGACGTGGCCGATTATTTGAGGCCAGTTTGTCTGTTTAAATGGGTCCACACCTTCAGCGAGTATTGTTTCGAGGCTTGCGATTAAACTGTCTTTGAGGTCCTGGGGAATTTTGTTGATTCTTCTTTGATATGGATCTGGATCTATCCATGTTTTGTTGAGGGGTGTGACCATGTTGGAGTAGTCAATAAGTATTCTGCCATCACCGTCATTCACGTTAGCACCCGTTTGCATCCACTCAAATCTACTCATTGATTGCCAGCGATCTTTGAGCTGACTTCTAGATGTCTCCAGGTCAGATTTTGATCCTGAAGGTTTGGAAGGGAAACCAACAAAGTCGGTGATATCGTGGAAGGCCACGCTTGATAGTAACTCGAGATCTCTGTGAAAATCACACAAAATTATTTCGAACCCTACTTCGAGTCTCACCACTCCTTGAAGGCCAAAAGGTTTTCCCCACTTGCATATTCTCTCCGCGGATTCCCCTTCGTCGACATAGTCATTGGGAGTCTGCTGCTGACTGAGTATCAGTTGCTGATCCATCTCACCCGTTGTCGATTTAGCAGCAGAGGCTCCATCTAAGAGTATTAGCTTGTTCAATGGATGTTTAGTTCTGAAAGTGAGCAAATAAGACAGTTTATCTCGGGCATTTTTTTTCTCGTAGTCAATTTCCTTGCCTTGCGAATCTCCTGACTCAGGAGAATGAGGAGGGGTTTTCCGCAGAGCGTGGTTTCTTGGTGGGCCAGGCCGCCCAGGATATGGTCGCTCTGGTTCCCCCGGATCACCAGGGTATTTAGGATTATTTCCAGGCCCACCAGGCTCATGAGGGTTTTCCGGCCTCTTTCTTGGGCCTCGGTGCCCGAAGGAAGCAAAGCTGTAACTGAACTCATAATCCATAGCGAGCCATTCAAACAGCTCGGGTACGTTTGGGTCTTCACGACCATGATACACAAAAGTGTTGGCGGGTACATACGCAGGAAAAAAGTTGACACCAACCGGGTTCAAGTTGGAGTCTTTTTCTTTTGCAGCCCCGTATACACTATTAAAGACCGCTGTGGCATTTTGGAAATCGATGGGAAAGTGTAGAAAATTTTCAGTGGCGTTTTGAAACGTCGTCGAGGCCAGTGGCTGGTCCGCCGCGAAAGACCCTGGACTGAGATTTCGGATTTGAGCACCTTTTGAAGCATAATAGAATACCATCAATCCCAATATCACATTGAGCAGAAGAGATGTCCACTTTGTGGGTGTTGCGAAAAAGTCAAACATCATTGGTCAGGCTTGAGGTGCTCGAACTTGCTGATGGCCCCTATTTATGCGGCTACTAATGAATGACATGCGGGGATGCCCAAGCATTAAGTAGGACTGGCATTTAAGTTGGCCTCGAGAGTCATAAGCCTTGTTCTCTGACGTGAGTTGTGTCGAAAGAAGCACCTTTCCTGCATTATGCGCGTCAGGCCTTATCTCGCATTGGTCTTGCGTGAGCGAGCGCGCCGGCCAGCGCGACGGTTTGATGATTCTGCCAAATTGACTGCTCGCAAAATTTTGGAAATTTTTGTGGGTCGGAATATTGCTCCTTTAAACGTGGCGATACAAGTACCACTAGCCAAAAGGGGCTACACAGCGTGAGTCGTCGGCCGCGAAGAGGCATCCCTGAAATCTAGGGTGATGTACATATCTGACATACTGGCTCAATAGAAGTAGGTATGTGTAGATATAGTGTTTGTTTGTTTATTATAAAAAAAAAACTAAAGTTGCGTATAATCTGTCCTATTGAAAAATTTAAAGGTCGTCATTAAAAACCTCATCTTGTACTGCCCTTTGGACACCGTACTCATCAGACATGGTGTTGAGAGTGTGCATGTCTTCGTCGCTCAAGGTGATGGTCTTGAAGTTCGATAGAATCCTGTCCTTCTTACCAGACTTGGGTAATACAACAGTGTTTCGCTGTACACCCCATGAAACCAAAATTTGCCCCACATCGACCTTGTTCTTCTTGGCAAGCGCCACAATAGTGTCGTTGGTCACCAAAGTGGTATCGGAAGAGCCCAAAGGACAGTAACACTCAATCACAATGGCATTGTCTTGAAACCATTTTGTCAACTCGGGCTGAGGCAACAATGGATGGCCCTCGATCTGGTTCACAACCGGCTTCACCGTTACATCTGGGTCGGCCAAAAGTTTTTTTGCCTTTGTGACTGTGAAATTCGAAATGCCAATCGACTTCACTTTGCCTGTAGCTAGCAATTTTTGAATCTCCTTGTAGGTGTCGACAAAGTCCCAGTCCTCATATGGGCATTCAGTAGCTGGGTCAAGAGACTTGGGCCAGTGGAGCAAGTACATGTCCACGTAATCCATGCCCAATCTGTCGAGGGATTCCTCGAAAGCTGTTCTGACCTTTTTGTGGTCGAAGTTCCATACCTTTGTCGTAAGGAAAATTTCCTCTCTTGGAATCCCAGACTCTCTGATCCCTTGGCCCACCTCTTTTTCGCAGCCATAGTGGGCTGCTGTATCGATGTGCCTATAGCCATTTTGCAAGGCATACGAAACAGCCTCGACGCATTCGTTGCCTTTCGCCAACCACGTGCCGAGGGCCACGGCAGGAATAGTTTTACCGTTGTTCAACTGGTAGGTTTTGGTGCAGGCTTGCGCAGACATGGTAGGTGTATGCGATTTTCTATGATTAAAGTTTTGTTCTCGCTATCGAGTCTTGAAGGAAAGGCTCTAAAATTTAATTCTTAGTACGGGAGGTATGTCTGTAGCAGAAGCTTGTAGCCCAATATATATTGCGAGAACATAAGGTATAATTTACGAGAGCAATGAGACGCTTGCGGTTGCGACTGCAGGGCCTGCCTATTGCGTTCTAGACGTATAGCCAGCTGATTATCGAGCTGCCCATTAACGGTCGTGACGTTTGAAAACGGCGGCGCTGTATTTCCGCACACATGCTAATGACCTGATCAAAAAATAAATCAATTGGGAAAATTGTAACTACTTGTTACTGTAACATCCCATTGTTGCGGTGGATCTATCGATTGCACACCCGTAGGCCGCACGATTGCCGCAAACTCGAGGAGGAAGACAGAACAAGTATCACGTGATTTGGTCGACACGAGGATTCATCTTGCTCCTTAAAGCAACCAAGCTAATAAATTCCAAGCTATGGATGGCTCAGCAAGAAAATTTCTTGTCTCAATGTGTAGTCGTGGTATTTTCCCAGAATATTCTCGAGCTATTTTCAATCGCAGACGTACGAGATTCCATAAGATGATATCACAATTGCATGTTGCCTTTTGAAAATGTAGATGTGCAATGCAATGAAGCGAACGACGTTTCCTATGCTCACATCTCGGGTAGTATGAAACTATTACAATATTTGGAGCCATTTTTTTTGAATGGTGGTGAGCAAAAAGCCTTTGTGTCTTGTTTTTTTTTTTTTGGCAAACTAACATGTCAGTATATATCTCACGTCTGGGGTCCTGTTGTGTTCAACCCAAATTGACATGAAAAATTATAAGCAATTTCAACTCAATATATATAGTTCCTCGCCACACAAATTACGTATGCCAAATGTTTTGGGCGGTATCATACACGGCAATATTGAACAGGCTGTCGTAAAACTCATCTTTACAAATATGCGACGAGATCAAACTTCAAAAAAGCTCATTGAAAAAGAATTAAGTGGGATAACTAGCCAAGCCCTGGGTTGTAAATTTCCTCAGCACGAATCTGCTCAAAACAAAAGGAGGCAGCGAAGGTTTGAAGACATTTCGTTTGCTCCATGATCAGAGTGTGTTGCTGGTGAGATCCATTATGTGTTCTCGGTCCCTAAAGTTCCTCCTAGGCAAACAAATTGCATAATGAATCGTTCAAACAGATCCAACTCAGAAATTGGCTTGCAGGTTTAAACACCACAGTTTCCGTTTGCCGAGCAATAATGTATTCCCGCCCCATAGATATGGAACTGTTTCCTTATTTATGTGGATATGACCTAGAATAGAGTTTTATCCGAGCACATTAATGATGAGCCTGGTGTATTATCTTTAGATATGCCCAAAGTCTTGACTTCTGAGATTCCAATATGGGGGTCCATCCAGTCTTCAGGATCATAGTGAAAGTGACCGGTTTTTCTTTGCGCATTTTTGGTTTGCAAAGTCATCATTCTGTCCAGCTTCTCGGCACAAGGGGCGCAGTTTCGCTAGTGCCATCTTAGGCGGAATACATCTAATTGCTTAAGAACTGTTTGTCTAAACCAAATGTATACGACGAATGGCCCTCTCTATACTGCTAGTGTCTCGCCACAGTCAGTGATACACATGGTAATACCAATCACGAGTATGAAAAGCGTGAGTCTTGAACCAATGGGATGCTCTTAATTAGGCCATTTTATTTTACTATGGACATTCAGGCGCCATGTGGGAAATATATACGCAGGTTGGCTTCCACAAAGAGCAGGCGCCAAATTTAACGCAATGACTTGAGACTATCCCGATGAAAGCTGCAGCTATGCGCAGGTGTCACATTTTAATAATTAAATAAGAATGATGTGACTGGCGCGTTCATTCAAAAGCCTGCCTCGTATTTCTCTTATAGTTTTGAACCGGGTTTTACGTTGAACAAAAATACAAATGGTTAGTCGGTTTGGGTTCCGGGACAGTTGCCTTCAACTTCACGACATCTTCCGGTTTCTCTACTTGTGACGTTGCCACCATGATGTTCTTCTAAGCACCGGCAAAATTTCCTCGATATATCTAGGGCGAAGACACGGTTGAGAATCACCCAGTGCCAACCAGATTCAATACTGGCCTTATTGTATTTTGAGGAAGTTCTGGGAGGGTTTCCTTAGTAGTTCTTTTGAAATTTGTTGGATCCATCCGCTTCTCGTCCAAAAATGGCTGGATATTGTGCAGCATGGACTGAAACCAAACCACCAATTTCGTTGGAAGTGTGAGGTTTTATCGATTCTGGCTCTGTCTTATATCTGCAGACATCGGTTGAGACCCTGTTTAGTTCTGTTTCAACGTTTAACATACTTTTCTTCCGCTGGGCTGGTTCTGAGGGTTCTCGATAATACCAGCTTGTTTTTCTACTATGTATATGGTGGCAGGATTTAAGGCTGGAAATTTCATCACTATAAATCTTTACTCCCCGAGCTGGACTATACGGGAATCTTGAGACTCTCGTCGCCACTTTTAATTGATGAAAATTCTAAATTCACTGCCTGTTAGGCCTCATCGTTGTTCAGCACCGTGTCAGCCTTGCCAGGCAGGAGTATTAAACACAGCGATTCGACGCTAAAGAACATTTCGAAGATTTGCTCTTGTAAATGCACCTTTTTCCAATATCACGACGACCGCTCTTACAATACCTACAGCACTGGCCTCTTTAGTAGAAACAACAAAAACCAGCAATATATTGACCACTATCCTAATCACAATAAGCACCAAATGTACAAGAAAAAAAAACCGATTACTAACTGAGTATTCGTGAATACAAGCGGCATACTCGAGTTAACCGCACACCGACGTGCCGACACAAGGTTTTCGGCAACGTCAACTTCTAATCTCCGTTCTAGATCCCTCAGAGCTCATCAGCCAGTAGCTCCTTCTTGCAAAAACAAATTGATTTAGCGAAACCTTATTCCTTTATCATTGATTCCTATTCTGCTGCCCCGGAATCAAGTCTGTGCACACCAACATCATTGACAGTTTCATGATTTGATTCAATTCACCGGGCCCCCACCAAGTAGCAGCGATTCATCTCCAGCCAATCAGCCAGCTCATCTGAATTCAGTAGTGACCGAGCTGTTTTCTGCTTCGGTCACAACTGTCAAATCGGAATCAGCAAGCTCTTCTTATTAACCTTGCAGAACACTTCTCTACCCCCAGGTGTGAGACAAGAAGCAAACACTTCTTGTCCTCATCTGCTAAAAGCGAGTTCCTTTTATCTCTTTTTTTCTCATTGTCCGTTCGACCGCAATGATAGTCTTATCTAGTGATGGAACTTGATATCCGTAAGTATTTCTTGTTTTTATTTGGTGTCCTTTTCCCGTGCTTCAAAGATTGGGAGTCACCTGCACCTTTTATGGTCCACATTGAAGCTGTCGGCTCTTGTATCAATGTTCCACATTCTGGACGTATTCCTGGATCTTTAATGTCAACTGGTCTGGTAATTCACAAAATAACTTCCAATTGTGAGATTAATTTGAAGATCCACAACTTTTTTTTTTGAAACATTCCTATCTGTCGCTTCCAGCGGTAAAGTGTCCACAAGAATTTAGCCCTTGCGGCACTAAAATTACAGACGAAATTATCGATTTTTCACAAAGCACCATTGAATCAGAATTTTCTGAACATCTTGAGATTTCGAGCTATACAGCCAATTTTTTCAGAGCGTCTAAAACCATTTCTTGACTTCATTTTCCATATAAAGAGAGGGTGCTCCAGCCACAAATTTTGATAGCATTGATGCAGCGTCTGCCTGTCATTTTCTGGCCTCATATAACATCACATTTTAATGCTCAGCTGTGTCACACTCACAACGTTCGACGATTTCAAGACTGGTTGCACATTATCAAATAGCCGGGCCTATGTCTATTGCGCGATCGATCCATTCAAAAAAGTATAGTCAGTGGCATTCGTTGTTTTCGAGTTTATTTTACTATCAAAACACGCTGGAGTAATTTTGGCTTGCGGAACATATTTTCACCGATATTTCAACGCATTATTTTTCAAGACACCATCAACCGAATTTGATACCGAGGCCAGATCCACACATCAAGTCTGCTTGACTCTAAATTATTTGAATTTTAGAGAATGTCCCTTATACAATGATAGTGATTTCGTTACAAAAGTAGACATTGATTCCAATAATTACGGATTTCGCGCGTTTCCCAAGCATAAATGATGGAAACCAAATTTCTCGCCACTTCTTTAATGAAATTTGTTCTCATCACCGATTTTTTTAACTATTACACTGTCCTCTCCGATTCACCTGCCAGCAATAATACGCATTTCTTTGTTGGAACCAGAACTAATAGCACTAATTCAGACCCAGCTTTCGGAAATTACACAATCTGTTTCTCAAACAACAACACTGATCATAAAACTAAAGTCCATGGGAGCCCAGATACCCGGTTTGTAAATACAGGACTTTCTACCCAAACTCTAATCATGTACTACGCGCTCAAGTCAAATTGTGAAACTATCAAGAATACTAGCTTGTGTTCCAGTGATACAGGTTTGGTTTCCTTGCACGCTAGTGTAAAGATTAGGCTTGTGAATACAAGAAATAGCGCACAAATTTGTCATCTATTTCATCTTTATGTTTACATCAATCATTGTGTACTTCACAAGAAGAGGTGAAAATTTCCCAAGCATACTTGAAAGTTGAATTATCATTATAAAATCGTCAGGCCTTCACGAAATCAATTAAAAGCTCATTCAGCCGGAACTTTTGATTTCGGCTCACAAATGTATTTATATTCTCGTCGCTTGCTCCGCCCATACTCTTTTGTTGTTTTGCGACTGCTGCTTCCATTCATTATCCACGCAAACTCATTCAGAAAGTAACCCTTGCTAAGGTACTACCAAGGCTCGCCGCCGGAAACTATATCACCTCGCTCCGAGGACTATACACGCTTATGCGAAGCCATCCCAATGGTCTATCTATGCAGAGAAGAAGGAGAGCCTTCTCTCAGATTTTCCAATCTGAGGTTTTGCCTCGACATCACCTACATATCTACTAATAAACACTCTGTAACTGTCTAATTTCGAACCGCTTCCGGCCCTCCCCCTGGCTGACCTCACTATATATCATGTTCCATCCATAGGCCCTTCTACGCATACAAGGACTGTCTGCGGCAAGGCATATAGCCTGTATACAGATCTAGTTCTTCTCACGTCCTGACTACATCTCAACAAGTCTTTACTCAGGATTCGCTATTTCTCGCACGTGCTCGACTTTCTATTCCAAGTCATTGCCAAAGTTGATCTTGACAACTAAGATTGAGTAGCCCATATTTATCTCCATTTATATACCAAAGCCACACTGTGGATACAAGTATCATTTATTTCTTCTGTGCCATCTAGATTTTGTTTAAATTTGTAGACTTCAACATCACACGAAGCGCTCCGTGAGATTCACATGTTATTTCAATCATCATGAATTGGGAAAAGAATCTATGGTGGGCCAACATTAGGTAGTATTCTTTAGCATCTCTAAGATTATATTTTTTAGATTGGTACTAATTGTTGATGTTTTTCGATTTTTAGTAGGTGCTTTTAATTTTTTTTGAGCTAGGGTGTGTACTTGACTTTTTTAAAAAAAACCAAGTTTTGTTTTCAATCTTATGAAACTTTCAAAAATGAATTTGACACCATAATAAGCCGTTTTTACGTTTACCTACACACTTTATAAATCATCTACCAGATTTGGACTAATGGGGCTGGAAGTACCACCTTCCCTCTATACGACCTATTCGAGCGGTAATGGCTGGCCACTGCGTCTTATTGAAGTTTACTCAGCAAATTTAAATACAAGACAGCGATCAAAAGAGAGTGCGGGTCATACTCGAGGCACCAAATTGATGACTAATATTTCCTGTATCATAGTCGTGTCATCTATTTCTCTCCAAAGACATTACCTGAGATTATTTGAGAGAATCAAAAAGCTGGACTTCACTTTGAAGTTCGGTATCGCTTTAAACCCGTCACTCAAACTGTTCGAGTTGTACACAATGAAGCTAAAGCAAGAACCTAAACGACTACGAGCTTCTCTTAAAGTAATCTTCACATACCTGCAAACTTGTCTTCATAAGAAGGTGATAAGTAGTTGCTACAAATCGTGTCCCATTATATTAAACTCGCAAATTCTACTCTGAAATTCAAGTTTCTCTAGATATTTTTAGGCGCGCAAATTGCCAACAGCATTAAAATTTTGCACAGGATAGTTGAGACGTTACTCTTTAACTAATTAGGTTAAGAATGAAGAGATTAAGAAATTTTGTTGCAAAATACTAACATGCAAAATGAGTTTGCAATATAATTTATTAAGCCAATAGAGCTTTCTCCATCATTTTGGGAGCTGTTTGATTCAACAGCTTTTTGTATCTCAACTATAAAGCCCTGGAATCTCGGCAAAATCAAGTCCCTCAACTCGAAGGCAGCTAAGAAATTGCGAGTAGTTCATATCAGCTCCGTTTCATGGAACCACCAGCAACCTAAAGTTTCCCGCAAATAATCCGAAATTATTGCTTTCAGAAGTTGGCCATATACTACAAGCATTCACAAAAGTTGAGTACACCAAGATGGGTATCATCTAACAAAATGTGAAAATGTTTCTAGAGATTTCCAGGGCAGGCGGTACCACTGCCCAAACGTTGAAATAAATGTTTGGCGAGTGGTGAACATATCCGAATATTTGTAGATGCATGGAACTACTAAACTTTATATGCATGGGCTCATTGTTTGTAGATGAAAAGCCCTGAGGTTTAAACCCTTTCTTGTAGCTAAATGACCTTTGAATGATTTTGATTATGGTCTCATTCATCATTGTTAACAGGAAGACCGAAGAAATTCTTAAGAGCGTAGGGCCTACATCACTTGCGTACCATGTATCCTACAACCTCCAAAGCGCAAGCATTTTTTCCACAATCATAGCTTGATGATCCAGGAATACGAATCCTTACAACATAACCCAAACTTTGAGACAAATAACTTGCAAGTATATCCCGATATCTTATCAGTTTCTTCTCAACATCGTGTCGCTATTTCTCATAGACAGGGAAGAAAGTTTTCTTGCAAGATAAATGTACATCTTTGGCGATTCTCGACCCCTATTTTTCAAATGTAGTGGAATATACCTACTTGAGAGTAAGGTAGGATTTCTTCATCTCAATTAGAGCCGAACATGAACTCCATGAGACGGTGAAACTACTATTGTTTCCGATAAGTGAAACGCAATGGTACGGAAAAAGCAGGATCCTTTTATTCATGCCGAACATTTTGAATTGCATGTAAACTATCTGTTTTTCATTGTCCGAGGCCTTGATATTCTTCATCAAAGAGATGCAAAGCACATTATTTTGAAAGGTGTATATGCCAAAAATCACCGATAAAGCATTTCCCACAATACATCAGTTCTTCAGCCATTATTTTTTTACAAGTAATATCGCTTCCACATCGTATTTATACTACTAGTGTGCTAACAAGAAAACAAGACAATAAAGTGCAATCAGATATATAGCTTTGAGAAGAATGCTCTGGCAAAACACTTCATTTGGAGCTATCAAATGGCTGTGTGATTAATGCAGATCGACCTTTAGAATCACCTGTTTGAAGCACTTGTTTGAAGACATAGGAGTCCATATAGGATTTTAGTTTTGAGATACTCAAATTTCAGCCGATTTTTTTTGAGCAGAGATGTTTTTTTTTTTTTGCTCCAGAAAAAATTAATTAGCTAGCGTCTTTACACTATAATAATGATGATTTTATTTTGCTACACAATGGGGAAGTTGCCAAACTGCACTGATGACTGAAGCTTGATTTGACAAATCTAAGAAAAACTCGTATCCAATTTAGGGGCTATTCTGCATGCAGATATTTTGAAACACTTAAAAAGTTTAATTCTCCCAATTGTATTGCGCGAGTTTCTCAATTCTCTCATCAATACTTACTATTCGGGATAAGCACTATCAGCCAGCGGACCCACAAAAAAACATAATTTCAAATGTAGTATGGAAATGGTAGGAAGAATGCTGGTCAAGGGAAACAAAATCGCTTTTAACAGTTTGTTCTGAAAAGCCCAAGTACGTCCGCAGTCACGGTTGAAAAAAGCTGATCGCTTTTTATACTTTATCCTTACGTGGTTAATTTTTTGGCTATCACAAATTATAAATAGATTTCGGTATGTGCTCAAAAAACCAACTGTTTTAAGACTGCATCTTCGTTCTACATTTTTGCGTTTTTCCATTTTGATACTTTGATATCCAGAATCAAAAATTTAGTTTGCTTTGGGAGAGGTGGAGTGATCTACAATATGCAATTCAAATCAAGAAAAATCAGAAAACTAGCTTACAGATTTCGCTGGCTTATCGTTTTTTGGCCACTATCCCCGGAGTTTTTTCGAAGCTGGGCTTCGATGACTAGGTCTTAGTGGAAATCATCAGAACAAGTTCACCAAAGATAGAGTGATTTGCGAAGATTAAAATAACTCAAACCATTGATTGTCATGCCAAAAATTTCTCTAAACGAATACAGACTCGTTTGGGTCGTTGGCACGTAGCCACCAAGCCGGTAAACTCCAAAAATGCATCACTTTCCAACCCCACGCCCGTTTTAGTTTCGTGCAGATAAATCATCGTCTTTTAAAGGCTTACTATACATTGATGAATCCGTATAAAATTGTATCGCGGTTTTCCAGCTATAGTTCTGGGTCTACTTGCGCAATAGTCTTAGGGGAAACCAAACCCGTGAATAGAGTGGAGGCATAAGCCATTTTGGAAACTAAAACTTATCCTCAGAGTAATTTTCATGCTGAGCAGCGCTAAAAAGGGAAATTGCGAAGAAGAAGAAGACTTGCATCCGCATAGGATCCGATGCAGGCGAGCAACTAGCAACTAGCAGAAGCTAACATGGTGTGGTTTCCTTTCTTCTGAAGCAGTGAGTTCAGCGATTTTTCTTTGTTTAATTTTTATCAAGACAGCAGTTGAAATGTGGGGTCAAAAAAAGTGGTCAAAGTGACTGAACCGTAATATCGCAGTATGATCCTTGAAACCTTCTGAAGGCTTTTCAAGAAATAGAAGGTAGACGATTTTCAACATACAAGCTATCTTGCGGGGAAAACACTAAAATTGGATTCGTATTTATTTTTAGTTTTGTTTACTAATTTGGGTTTTTTCCACTTGTTTTGAAGCTGTAGGATGCTCTTCCATCTGTTTTTGCGGAGCGTTTGCCAAGCACTGAAAGCCGAGATGCGCAAATAGCTGCACGTTTTTGGTGGCAAACGGAGATTTCCAAACAGAACAAAGGGACTCAGATTGCAAAATGGCCTCCCAATAATGCCACCTTCTTCCTCTCATCCCCAATGATGCAGATACATCACAGGTCCATGTTTTAGAATTCGATAACCAAATAGTATCTTCGAACATAAATCCAGAGTTTGCATTAAGCGTGGGCCTGCATATCGGAGACGCCGGAAAAGTACTGCCTCTAGGCTGTACGGGTAGGTTAACCAAGAAACAGTTTTTTTCATCACCCCAAAGTTATTTGTTGATACGTTTGAAAAGTTTATTTGATTGAAGAAGTGTGATATAAAAAAGGGCCTCTAGTCCCCTGTAGCGCAATTTTTTTATCTGTATTTCCCGAACATTCACATCATGACTCTAGGATTTCGCATTTTGGCTTTGGCCATCCTGTACCTCATCCATTTGGTCAGTGCAATCGACGTCGTCGCGAATGCGGTTGTTACCGATGCTGAAGTAGAATTAGATTTTCTCGACATCGAAGATGGTGTTTTTTACACTATTTTGAACACCCCTATTGTGGCTATAGTTGGAACCGTTAATAACCGAGGCCAATTTTTCATCACAAGCAATGAGAATGAATTGGCAACAGTATTTGCCATGACTGGAGGCTTCTTCAGAAATTCCGGTACAGTTTCATTCGACTCTTTGTCGACTTCCGTGATTTCAACTTACGATATTCTTACAGTTGGGGATTTCTATAACCAAGGCGATATGTACTTTGGCATTGGCGGAGACGAAGTCATAGGAGCTCCTTACACTGTTACTTCTGTAACCGATTGGATTAACGAAGGTATGATGGTCTTTCGCAAAGATTCTGGTCCAAGTGCTCCGGTGGTGTTGGGACAAGTCGCTGGTTCGGAGGGCATCGCCTCCATCACAAATGACGGCTCTATCTGTCTATACAACACTATCTGGTTGACCACGACAAGCATCGATGGCAGTGGTTGTATTCAAGTTGACAGTGAGTCAACATTAGAATTGCCAGTCCCATTGTTGGACACACTTTTCACTGTCGCACCAGAGCAGACCATTTATCTTGCGGATTCAACCTCGAAGTTGAGTGTGCTCGCCGCGGATATTGATCTTTTTGAATCTGCCCCATATACAGTTGCAGGCTTTGGAAACGGAAATGAAATTGAGCTTGAAACTGGTTTCACGTCTTTTAGTTACGATGAGGAAACAGGTATCTTGACGCTTGTCTTCGGATTACTCGATGTGGAGTTCGATATTGGTCTTGGCTACGACGCGGATCTATTTGAAACCGACGGCATCTTGTTGTCAACCGATACTATCTCTTATTCTGGCGCTCCGCCCAACTTGGCACCCGCGGTGTGCTCATGTACTTCTGAATTCCCTGTGGCTAGCACCACGATAACGGAGGAGCCATCTTCCTCTGTTGTCGAGTCTGCTACCGACTCTGTTGTCGAGTCTGCTACCGACTCTGTTGTTGAGTCTGCTACCGACTCTGTTGTTGAGTCTGCTACCGACTCTGTTGTCGAGTCTGCTACCGACTCTGTTGTCGAGTCTGCTACCGACTCTGTTGTCGAGTCTGCTACCGACTCTGTTGTCGAGTCTGCTACCGACTCTGTTGTCGAGTCTGCTACCGACTCTGTTGTCGAGTCTGCTACCGACTCTGTTGTCGAGTCTGCTACCGACTCTGTTGTCGAGTCTGCTACCGACTCTGTTGTTGAGTCTGCTACCGAGTCGGTGTCTGAAGCTGCGACCGGGTCTCTTGCCCCAGGTGTCACTACGACATACACCACGACGAACTCTGACGGTTCTGTTGAAACAAACACTGGTGTTGTGATTGAGACCACGGACTCTGCCGGTGTGTTGACCACCTTGACCTCCCTCATTGTGCCTTCTGTGTCTGTTTCCGAGTCTGACGCTGCGACCGGGTCTCTTGCCCCAGGTGTCACTACGACATACACCACGACGAACTCTGACGGTTCTGTTGAAACAAACACTGGTGTTGTGATTGAGACCACGGACTCTGCCGGTGTGTTGACCACCTTGACCTCCCTCATTGTGCCTTCTGTGTCTGTTTCCGAGTCTGACGCTGCGACCGGGTCTCTTGCCCCAGGTGTCACTACGACATACACCACGACGAACTCTGACGGTTCTGTTGAAACAAACACTGGTGTTGTGATTGAGACCACGGACTCTGCCGGTGTGTTGACCACCTTGACCTCCCTCATTGTGCCTTCTGTGTCTGTTTCCGAGTCTGACGCTGCGACCGGGTCTCTTGCCCCAGGTGTCACTACGACATACACCACGACGAACTCTGACGGTTCTGTTGAAACAAACACTGGTGTTGTGATTGAGACCACGGACTCTGCCGGTGTGTTGACCACCTTGACCTCCCTCATTGTGCCTTCTGTGTCTGTTTCCGAGTCTGACGCTGCGACCGGGTCTCTTGCCCCAGGTGTCACTACGACATACACCACGACGAACTCTGACGGTTCTGTTGAAACAAACACTGGTGTTGTGATTGAGACCACGGACTCTGCCGGTGTGTTGACCACCTTGACCTCCCTCATTGTGCCTTCTGTGTCTGTTTCCGAGTCTGACGCTGCGACCGGGTCTCTTGCCCCAGGTGTCACTACGACATACACCACGACGAACTCTGACGGTTCTGTTGAAACAAACACTGGTGTTGTGATTGAGACCACGGACTCTGCCGGTGTGTTGACCACCTTGACCTCCCTCATTGTGCCTTCTGTGTCTGTTTCCGAGTCTGACGCTGCGACCGGGTCTCTTGCCCCAGGTGTCACTACGACATACACCACGACGAACTCTGACGGTTCTGTTGAAACAAACACTGGTGTTGTGATTGAGACCACGGACTCTGCCGGTGTGTTGACCACCTTGACCTCCCTCATTGTGCCTTCTGTGTCTGTTTCCGAGTCTGACGCTGCGACCGGGTCTCTTGCCCCAGGTGTCACTACGACATACACCACGACGAACTCTGACGGTTCTGTTGAAACAAACACTGGTGTTGTGATTGAGACCACGGACTCTGCCGGTGTGTTGACCACCTTGACCTCCCTCATTGTGCCTTCTGTGTCTGTTTCCGAGTCTGACGCTGCGACCGGGTCTCTTGCCCCAGGTGTCACTACGACATACACCACGACGAACTCTGACGGTTCTGTTGAAACAAACACTGGTGTTGTGATTGAGACCACGGACTCTGCCGGTATGTTGACCACCTTGACCTCCCTCATTGTGCCTTCTGTGTCTGTTTCCAAATCCATGGGCCCTCAGTACACCAAGACGTACACTGTTACCAAGACCGATGGCTCTGTCGAGACAATCTGCGATGTGGAGATCTTGACGACAGACTCAATGGGATCATGGACCACCACGACATCTAAGCTGAAGAAGCACGGTTCCAAGTCCAAGCACATGGGACCTCAACACACCAAGACGTACACTGTTACCAAGACCGATGGCTCTGTCGAGACAATCTGCGATGTGGAGATCTTGACGACAGACTCAATGGGATCATGGACCACCACGACATCTAAGCTGAAGAAGCACGGTTCCAAGTCCAAGCACATGGGACCTCAACACACCAAGACGTACACTGTTACCAAGACCGATGGCTCTGTCGAGACAATCTGCGATGTGGAGATCTTGACGACAGACTCAATGGGATCATGGACCACCACGACATCTAAGCTGAAGAAGCACGGTTCCAAGTCCAAGCACATGGGACCTCAACACACCAAGACGTACACTGTTACCAAGACCGACGGCTCTGTCGAGACAATCTGCGATGTGGAGATCTTGACGACAGACTCAATGGGATCATGGACCACCACGACATCTAAGCTGAAGAAGCACGGTTCCAAGTCCAAGCACATGGGACCTCAACACACCAAGACGTACACTGTTACCAAGACCGATGGCTCTGTCGAGACAATCTGCGATGTGGAGATCTTGACGACAGACTCAATGGGATCATGGACCACCACGACATCTAAGCTGAAGAAGCACGGTTCCAAGTCCAAGCACATGGGACCTCAACACACCAAGACGTACACTGTTACCAAGACCGATGGCTCTGTCGAGACAATCTGCGATGTGGAGATCTTGACGACAGACTCAATGGGATCATGGACCACCACGACATCAAAGGTTACTACTCATCCCGCAGCTAGTGAATCTTTTGAAAAAATTTACTCGACAGAAATTTATACCACCGCGAGTACTATCGTGTATGGGCCGAGCTCATCTGTTGTAACGATGGCTACGCTCACGCAGACTGTATGTGTGAATTGTGCCACCGATGTTTCAAATGATGCGACACTTGTAACTAAGACGTCGGCTGACGTTCTGACCAATGCAGCTAGCTCTTTGACCATGGATGTGTCGCAAACATCATCGGTTTCAGTATTTGAAGGCATGGCAACATCCGGGTCTATGATCCTGAGCATGTTTATTGTGCCTTTATTGGCATTTCTTTTTTGATTTGATCATTATATGATTTAGTCCTTTTCTTAATGACTGATATTTTCGAGACTGCTTATTTTGAGTATTTTTCAAGCTCAATTGTGAAGTTTAACTTTTATAGAGCAGTCGCCTTTCGCTTTTTCGCCAGCTTTAAAGCTGAACTTTCGAATAAACATTGTTTATACCCAATTTAACGTCCGCTCTTTATGGTTATGCAACCTCATTACCTAACTGTCGTGCATAACAAAGAATTGCGAATGTCAAATAAGTCTGTCCGTAAACCTATGATTGTTTCAAGCAAAGACTTTCATTCAAAACCCTTCCCGCCGTCTTCAAATGTTTTTCTTTTAGAATTTATTTTTTTATTATGTGCTTTCGTTACTTGACAATGCGTTGCCAGCCAGTTTGGTGTGTAATTGCATGGCTTTGCTGAATACTAGATGATAAGAGAACCGTTTGGATTCATTTTCCAAAACGCATAGATTTTTTCCTAATTTCAAGGCTTGCTTTTGAATCTGATATGAAACAATTTGTGGAAGTATTTAACGTACCATTTATTTTGAGATGAGAGTTTCTTCGTCAATAATAGACAAAATCGAATGCGGATGTTTAGGAAACCGCGTTTTGTCTTAACGGCGTATGCATCTGCTTTATGAACCCGCTGATTGAACCTCCGAATCGCGTATTGGCCCGTGATTTTTCTTAATTTAAATTTTAGTTTTCTAGTATTTGGTTTACATACAAAGTAATTATTCCCATCAGAACTTCACCATATTGCAGCACTGTTTGAAACACTACCCCTTTTCCGGAGCAATAATATTACCGTTGACAGGTGAGTGTGAAGCGCAAAAAGAAGGGTGATGTAGTGATTGCGGCTAGGTATATTTGTGCTTGATTTCAACAAAGGGATTATTTGTTAGAAATGTTGTCAGAAAGTATTGCGTGATTTCGACCCGCTCATTTATAATTTCCAGTTGATGCTATCGAAGTGCAATGTTATTTGGACTTGTTTGAGAATATTCACTGTCACTAAGTGTGATTCTAAGGATACTATAAATACATAGCGGATGAGCATAACTATGTTAGTACATTAGGTGTATGCATACACCGAATTGTAAGCAAGAAACGGCAGCATGTATTTGATTCGTAGTAAGTTGCTAGGGGAAGCTCAAAGGAGATTTTTCTGAGACTGTTGTAATCTGGGAGATTTTGAGCATTTTTGTTAGGGCAAGGCCGAAATATATTGTACATTTCGAATGTCGCCTTTGCGGAGGCTATATTGCGCTTGGTGAATAAGAATATGTTTGTACGGATCAGATTTTATTTTGTGTTTCATGCCTAAACACATTCAATGAAGCCAATTGGATTCATACTCGCGCACTGGAAAGTACGTGGCACTAGCATTGTTTTTCTGACTTAAGGCCATATGAAAAAGTTGTAGGTTGGTTTTCGAAATACCATTGATTGAAAAGCAAATTTGGGGAGCTAAAAGAATGAAACTATGATTACCATTTTCCAAAGGGTCTTTTGGCGACAAAGAATATTGCGTTTTTTGAAGGAGTCCAAGGTTGTACCTAAGTGGTTGCCAAGATTTGTGTGATGAAAGCCACTACGATGTAAGCTTCTATGATAGAAGACCCGGCTTTGGCTTTGTAAGATTTTAAGACGTACCTTCCGAGGGAATAAAACTCAGTCTGGTGTGGCGACTGAGTTTGAAAATGGCTTTATTATATGCGCGGAACCTTGCGATCGTGATAAAAAAAACTCATGCACCGCTTTTTTTAAGCAATTGCAGTTTGAACATCATCTGAGAAAAATATAGGATATCAGCTATTTGATTTTTGACCTATACCGAGAATATTGAATGTATTATTGGTGATATTTTATGGTATGCAATTAATCTTCTCACTTTTTGCAATAAGTTTTTGAAAATATGGGCGAATTACAATCTGAAACTAAAACCGGAACACTGTATGTCGGAGGGATCCATTGTATAAAAGTGAGAAGTCCTTGTTTATGGACTCAAGGCCGATAATTGGGAATATGAATAGCTGGCCTGTAAGTAAACATTTGAATCAGCACAATATAATAAGTCCTTGTTTGTTTGCGGGTGAAATAATAGTGGATTGTATATAAAGATGAACAAGGGACCTATTCAGGATACTTCAGAAAGATGATGCTCAAGCCGAGGGGAATTTATTAGAAGTACTAAAGGAAAGGATATGAGTTACTACAGGAAGACGCAACAGAGGCCAAAGAAAGTTTTACTCGATTTTTACTTGATTTTTTTTTAAAATCGGAAAAGACGGAGTTCATATTATCTGACAAGTAGAAGGGGCTGTCAGCTGTCGGTTCAGATTCACGTACATAGTGATGAGCTGAGTTCCAAGCGCACATAAACATTCATTGTTGAATAAACAAAAGACTGTGTTTTACAAAGAAACATTTGGCCGAGAAAAATAAAGTGGAAGATATCGGTGCGCTCATTGTGAATTGTTTTGAATATAAATATGGGCTTGGAAGCACTTGTATGTTCGTGACATGTACATCAGAGCGAAAAGTCTTTAAAGAAGGAGAATCGATCATCAAATCATAAAGACTTAATCAAAAAATGGGCAAAAGTGGAAACGGCGGAAATAGTGCGGGATTGCCAAGCACAACAGGTAATCCGTCTGGTGGGGGAAGAGACAATGGTCCACGCAAGTAAGGCCCAGAAACTCGAGCTTTTTTTCAAACTTTCAAAAATTATATAATCGGCTGTGAATTTTACATGACCTCAAAATTGTTTTATTTTTTTACAAATTTCTATGCATGAGCCGTAGGCGAGATGTGCGTAGCTTATCCCAAAACCCAGAACTTCCATGCCTTAAAATTCTCAGTCATATGGTGTGATTGTAAGCTGGAAAGTAACAATAAAGCATTGCTTTCTTTTTTTCGAGTGTCTCCAATGTGTTGAAATGTCTGCTCAAATATTCTGAGGCAAATTGGTCAGGATTCAAAAAGAAATATAAAAAAGAGTGACCAGGTCTAGTTTATGTGTATGAATGGCTCTTTCAATTTCATCGACAGAGGTACCGACCTGACAATAGAGGCTCTGACACTCACAGACAAACCTCTAATTTCACGTAGAATTGGTCATCTAGGTGTCAGTTGCTATATTAGAGAGTAAAAGCTGACAAGATTGATACTTAATGAAAACCCACCAAAGGCGCTCATGATCGATGTTCGTTATCTTGGGGCGAGGGCCGTTCGCCTTCTTGCTTCATGAAAATTCCCTGCATAATGAACATTTGAGGACCACCGAAGTCTTGAAGACTGAGATCGTATTCGAGTGCTTAATCGTCGTGATGTCGTCATTTTAATTGTTATTCATGGAAGCCCAGCACAAGCTTTCATTTTCTTATCAGACTCAAAATCTTCCAAAAGAGTTTTATAGGGGCCGGAAATATGTAAATATCTCAATTCTATATCTTGCGATATTAAGGGGTTTTCATAGTCATGATTTTGAGCAGTGGTATGAAAAAACAAAAAAGTGGGCTCATCGCCCACCACACTATTAAAAACCTAAGTAAAAATTGCGCATGTTGCATAGCCCCCCCATTATGTTCGAATGATAGTTTTGCACAGGACATAGGGCCGTTAATTGCAGATCGGTAGTTCGCTGCATATTCTAGAGTCGCCGCCTATGCGGAATCTGAGCGCCTCGTCCCCTCACGTTCTTTTAAAAAATTCAAAGCCAAGGCTCATGCTATTGAAGAGAACAATAGATTGGGCTTGTTAGAAAATGGGCAGAAGGAAACTCAGAATAGTCCAGTAAATTCTATTGGATCAGGGCTGATGCTGGGCTGTGTTCTATGGGAAAGGCACTAGTGCGTATGATCATATCTTGTTTCTCGGCATGTTCGATAAGTCATCCGTACTGCATGCCATGAGCAAATTCCGCCAAAGAGCCCAGCAAGAATCTCAAAGCATTTCACGCCTGGGATCGTTGAGCAAATGTTTACGTGTCGAGCTTTGGGGCAAACCACTTAAGTCACTCTCGATCAAGAGTATGAAGAAGCAAGCTAGAAATTTGTGGGCTGCTTATAAACTATCGCGTGTTCTAGTTTAGAGAGTGCTAGGACGTGGAGTTCTTAGACGCACCCCTACTAAACATAGTGTCCTCTACTTGCCCATGGGTAGCACACTATTCTTCATGGTGCATCTGCCCGTCCAAGGACCATACAGTACACATATTTATACCAGCAGATCAGGGGGGGGGGGATTCACAGGTTATAAATGTGAATTTGGCTGCAGAAAGTTTCGCCTCTTGTTTATTTGGCAAACTTCCATAGCTGTTGTTACTAATGATATACACATGGTTAGCATTCGCAAGCATTTTATATAGAGCTTTTGCTGCTATCAACGGATGCGATCCGACGAGCATTCTCGAGACGGGCTTCAAGGTGGACTTCTACAATTACCCTCTATTGGACCCTGCTTTTCAAACTGACCCTGACTTCTATACTTCTGGATACAAACAGTTTGGGTACTTAGATAGTGTTCTGGAAGTCACCGAGCTCAATTTCGAAGTCTCTGGTCCTGTGCAGGAGATCTATTACGGAACAATATATGGTTATTATTTTACAGTGTCAAACTATGCTATGGCAGCCGGCGGATACTTCTTGGCTGATCAGACTGGAGAATATATTTTTACCATGATTTCAGATGATGGCGGAATCTTTCTGATGGGCGCTGGCAATACTTGCTGCGGGAATGCTCTTGACGATGTCTCAGGTGATTCTTTCAAGGCCACATGGCCTGACTCGGCAACCGCCACATTTTCCTTGAAGAAAGGAGTCTATTATCCCATCAAAATTGTTTCGGTTAATTGGAGTGGCCCTGGATCTTTCAATATTCAATACAAGGGCCCAGATGACGTTCTAGTTAGCGAAATTGGAGACAAAGTCTACCAGATACAGCCACTATGCTACATCGCCACTAGCACTTGGAGCGAGCCTCCAGATTTGACCGCCACAACTTACTGGACCGAGACCTATACGAGTACTACGACCGTGACACCAAGTGACGGCGGTCAGCCAACCGTTGTTGTTCTCACTCCAAATCAGATCACGACAACTTACTGGACTGAGACTTATACGAGCACCACGACCGTGACGCCAAGTGACGGTGGTCAGCCAACCGTTATTGTTCTCACTCCAAATCAGATCACGACAATTTACTGGACCGAGACTTATGCAAGTACTACGACTGTGACACCAAGTGACGGGGGCCAGCCAACAGTCATTGTGCAGTTGCCTCCGAAGACTGTGACGAGCTACTGGACCGAGACCTATACGAGTACTACAACCGTGACGCCAACTGATGGTGGCCAGCCAACAGTCATTGTGCAGTTGCCTCCGAAGACTGTTACGAACTACTGGACCGAGACTTATACGAGCACGACGACCGTGACGCCAAGTGACGGTGGTCAGCCAACAGTCATTGTGCAGTTGCCTCCGAAGACTGTGACGAGCTACTGGACCGAGACCTATACGAGTACTACAACCGTGACGCCAACTGATGGTGGCCAGCCAACAGTCATTGTGCAGTTGCCTCCGAAGACTGTTACGAACTACTGGACCGAGACCTATACGAGTACTACAACCGTGACGCCAACTGATGGTGGCCAGCCAACAGTCATTGTGCAGTTGCCTCCGAAGACTGTTACGAACTACTGGACCGAGACTTATACGAGCACGACGACCGTGACGCCAAGTGACGGTGGTCAGCCAACCGTTATTGTTCTCACTCCAAATCAGATCACGACAATTTACTGGACCGAAACCTATACGAGCACTACGACTGTAACACCAACTGATGGTGGCCAGCCAACAGTCATTGTGCAGTTGCCTCCGAAGACTGTTACGAACTACTGGACCGAGACTTACACGAGCACTACGACCGTGACACCAAGTGACGGCGGTCAGCCAACCGTTATTGTTCTCACTCCAAATCAGATCACGACAACTTACTGGACTGAGACATATACGAGTACTACGACGGTGTCACCAACTGATGGTGGTCAGCCAACAGTCATTGTGCAGTTGCCTCCGAAGACTGTGACGAGCTACTGGACCGAGACTTACACGAGTACTACGACCGTGACGCCAAGTGACGGTGGTCAGCCAACAGTCATTGTGCAGTTGCCTCCGAAGACTGTGACGAAATACTGGACCGAAACCTATACGAGCACTACGACCGTGACACCAAGTGACGGTGGTCAGCCAACTGTGATTGTGCAGTTGCCGGTGCTCCATACTGGCTCTTCTGTAATTTCCACGACTTTCATGCCAGTTAGGTCCACTGAGACGGAGCATTCGAGTCAGACGTCTCCGTTGAGTTGTTCGTTTGGGTCGGATAGTGAGATCTCTCATTTTTCGCAGTTCCGGAATCTGTCGTTGTCTTGCACCCTTGGTGGAAGCACCAATTCGTTTGAGGCGGTTTCATCGTTGAGCGTGATCAACAGTTTAAGCGAGGGGCCACCGTTGTCAAGAACCTCTCATTTTTCCAAAGCAAGTCCTGAATGTACCACCATAACGTCAAGCACGCCGGATTTGCTGACTACGGAAGTTTCTAAAACGTTTCCTGTCGAAACAAAGACCGTCACTTGCAGTGTATGCCAATCAGTGTCAACGAATATCCTGAGGACTGCAGGAATGTCATCCTTGAGTTTTGATGATTCTTTGAGCTACATCACAATAACTTTCACCACTACCATTACACCAAGCAAAAAAGAGGAAATCCAGGTCGTAACAACGTTTACCGTGACTCTGACTCTCTGCCCAAATGGCAACGAGTCCAATGGAGACATGTCTACAGCGGTAGATGATTCTGATATGAATATAAGCACATATACCAATGCGGACTGTACTTCCCATACAGAAGATTCAATTGCGGCTTCATCCCGTGAGGCTTGGGTGGTTGAAACTGAAGTTGATGATGAGTTCATGCTGATGGACTCAACACCTATTTCGTCTGTTGTGGGCCCAACATCCGGATCTGTGTTTGATACGGAATCGAATCTGTTCACTTCGGCCATAAGTGGTTCTGTGCCGGAATCTGGCTCTGGCGAAATTTTTGAAGGTGGTTCGCAAAATGTTGCAGCCATTCTGGTCTTATGCTTCGTGCCATTGTTGGCGATTGTACTTTAGAGTGCCCTCTACCTGGTATTCTGATGCTGTTCCACCAGCTATGCCAATGCTATTGTGTATACGAGCGTTAATGATTATGAGCAAATACATTGTACTTTATATATGAATGTGAGTTTGAACGCTACTTTTGTTGTTACTTTCATCGGGTAGTCCTGGTTTCTTGTAGACTGAACCCACGAATCAAAGCCGGTGTTGAAGTCCAGTCAACAGGGCGGGCATCGAACTGCATACAGGTTCAATAGCAGTGATCATGCCATAGGCAGTTCTTCCGTGAGTAGAGGCTTAGATTGTTACGATACAAAAGGGGTTGAATGTACGGCAGAGTAGATGCTTGGTCGTTGGGGGAGTATGATGGGTGACAGGGCGGGACTGCATATTTGGGATTTCCCACAGGAGCATAGAAATCGTCGACTTGACCAGGTTTTAGAAAGGAGCCTGTTTGTTAAAAGTGACGTGTATTGGTGAGTGTTGAAAGAATGTGTGAGTCATGATGGCGCAAAATATTATTGGAGAAAATCAGGAGAAAATAAACCTTTCAATTTTTATCTCAACTATGGGGATGGCTTCGCATAAGCGGGGCACGGTATCTGGAATGGGTAAAACCAGTGTGCAAGCCTGAATAAACTGACGATTTTTCATAACAATGGCGGCCCGAATTGATGCAAGAGGTGAAACTGGATATTAGCCTTTTGATTTTTAATATATCGAGGTTATGGATTTATCATTGCTTGTGCTTTTTTTTATTAATGGCGCGCATTTCTTATCATTTTTGGTCAATCTGTGAAAATTAACGAAATTCACATTTTTGCTTCAAATTAGAAATTATTATTCAAACAAGTCTAATGATGATATACATTGAGTAATAAGCTAAGGCAAAGAGTGCAGCCAGCCTAAAAAGCACCGCTTCAAAATAAGTTGTCGTTTTTGCGCCCATGGTAGGCTGTTCTGAGACTCAGCAAGACCATATAGTCATGTGACCACCTGCACGATCTGCGCTCATACAGAATCTTCATTGTTTCAAGAAAGCTACTGCTTTGATTGTGCAATATAACGACCTGGACTTGATCACGCAGAACAGGTGTTGATGTTTAGTAGAACCAATAAATACTGCTGATATAGAAAGATTGTGGAAGCAGGAAGATTGGTTGAATCCTGTCAAAGGCATTTACCTATTTGACCTAAGCACTAACATTCATCAAAGGCCCTAGATACGTAAATGACTTGCGGTCCAAGCATGAGGAAGGATTTGCACGTTTGATGACCTGGAGGGAATGGAAGTACACGTGACTTAATCATCTGAGATTCTGCTCAATGGACTGTGTGGATGAAAAATAGTAGGTACTATTAGAGAATTGAAAAAGGATAGGTTGGGAGAAAATGATAACCTCGAAGAGATGTGATAATTGGGCTGAACAAGGATGGTTTAAGCAAGCTTTCACGTCACATGCTATCCTTTCTAGCAGCTTGATTATTTGAAATCTCAGGCACGTTTGCGTTTGATCCGCTACAGTAGCGGTGAAATACTGTGTTTGACGGAAATCCTACTTCAGTGCAAAGTACGTTGCAGGCTTGTGAATTTATAAACTGCAGGTAGCTAACACTACAAACCTACATTACATTGAAGACTTGTTTGTGGACTTTTGTCCTGGATATTATGGCCAAGGCCTAACTCGTCTAGCTTGCCTGAAACGCGCATTGAAAGTATAGGCCTGTGTGGAGCCGTGGCCAATGTTGTAGACAGTCCTGGAATGCTTATAGGGCCTAGCCGAGAATTGAAGCTAGGGATGGACAGAATATGAGCTAGTGGATTTGAAAGAGGACCCGTGATCCAAGAAGTCCGATGCCCTCAAGGTGTTTCATACATTGGAGTCGTTTGTCTTGGAGGTGGAAGAGTCCTGCAAGAGAGTTGTCATTATACGTAGGATGGGATAGTAAGTAGATCTCAGAAAGAAAAGGATACTCCGTCACAGCCGGAAGAAGATGATAAAAAAGTGTTTCATGTCTTTTATAGCTGAAGACCGGGAGAGTGGTATGTATACCGAGGACGTGTCTCAGCCAGCATACTAGTACATTCCCATCTCTGGCCTGCACGTGGCCTGCGTATATGTTGACTTAGCATGGAAGCACCTTACTTCGTCACGCGAGGCTAGATTTCCCGGAGCAGGGTGTTTTTATTCTTCTGTACAGCGCATATTTTAGGGAACTACAAACGCTAAGCATGGGCACGGCCGAGTACAAAATTATGAGCTGAAAACTGGATCGACATTTGTCATGGGCGAGAGTTGATCAGGGTAGAACCACGGTGTTTTGAGAAGCGTGGTTCCATACGTTTCCCCCGTGCTTCCATTATGGGCGTGTCTTGGCGCGGTCCAATGCAGAGAGCTATACTGAACGGCCAATTTCACTTGCATTCGCATGTCTTACACGTCATGTACACTGCGAGTAGTGAATTAATTGCGAAGCGAGCCATATTATTCTTATCTCTTGCGTGCTTAACCGAGACCCGTGTGACCTCAACAAGAAGAGAATCCACAAAGGTTATGCACGGAGACATGAGGGTTTGTCGTATGTGTGAACCAAACTTCCGCTTTCAAACTATAAATAAAAGTTCACCTCTCTAACGTGTTTAATCTCTGTCGACCAGAGTCTAGAAAAAAAACCCAAGTTTTGGTTTTGAGATCCACAAACACTGCTCATCTTCACTTTGAGAAAAGCAGCACTTTTCCAAACAAATGCCTGAAGACCCGGCTATTTCAAAGATTACCGGCACGGCTCTGTCGGGGACATCCAAACACTTCAATACCGACCATATCCTTCTCAATGCCCTGGGAGAAAGAGCGGGTGAGGCTGGAAACATTTTGTCGCAGTACTCGGAGAAGCAGGCGATGGTGATGGGCCGCAACTATGCGTTGAAGCACAACTTGGATGCAGACCTTTTTGGCAAGGCTGCTGCTGTTGCTAGAAGCCCCTGCGACTTCAAGTCCATGGCGTTCTTGTCTGAGGAAGAGAAGGTTGCACTCAACGCTGAAATCATGCACAAGTGGCGCCTTCCCAAGAAGTTGATTGAGGTCATTGCCTTGGGATCCATGGCGGCTGCTGTGCAAGGCATGGACGAGTCTGTTGTGAATGGCGCCACGTTGTTCTACCCCACCGCGTTGGGGATCACCGATATCAAGAACTTTGACTTGATTGAGGGGTTGATCAACGGGGCGCCTTACCTTTGCAGTGCCATTGCCTGCTGGACGTCAGACTACTGGAATAAGAAAATGGGCCGCAAGTGGGTTATTTTCTGGACGTGTGCGATTTCGGCCATCACATGTATGTGGCAAGGGTTGGTCAGCTTGGATTGGATCCACTTATTTATTGCGCGGTTCTGCTTGGGTTTCGGAATTGGGGTCAAGTCCGCTACTGTTCCCGCATACGCTGCCGAAGCAACGCCTGCTAAGATCCGAGGGTCGTTGGTGATGCTTTGGCAGTTTTTCACCGCGGTCGGCATTATGTTTGGATATGTTGCGTCATTGGCATTCTACTACATTGGTGACAACGGCATTGATGGTGGGTTGAACTGGAGATTGATGTTGGGGTCTGCGGGCATTCCTGCAATCATTGTGTTGGTGCAGGTTCCTTTTGTTCCAGAATCGCCGCGTTGGCTCATGGGCAAGGAGACACACACTGAAGCGTACGAGTCGCTTAGGCAATTAAGATTCAGCGAGATCGAAGCAGCTCGTGACTGCTTCTACCAGTACATTTTGTTGAAGGAGGAGGCTGGGTATGGACAGAAAACATATTTGTGCCGAGTCAAAGAGATGTTCACGATCCGAAGAAACCGAAACGGTGCGTTGGGAGCGTGGGTTGTAATGTTCATGCAGCAGTTCTGTGGCATCAACGTCATTGCTTACTACTCGTCTTCCATATTCGTTGAGTCCAATCTTTCTGAGATCAAGGCTATGTTGGCTTCTTGGGGGTTTGGCATGCTCAACTTCTTGTTTGGGATACCAGCATTCTACACAATTGACAGCTTCGGGCGTCGCAACTTGTTGCTTAGCACATTTCCATTCATGGCGGTATTTTTGCTCATGGCGGGGTTCGGATTCTGGATTCATTTGAGACGCACCCGGACGCGAGGTTAGCGGTGATTACTACCGGGATCTACTTGTTCACGTGCGTATACTCTTGTGGTGAAGGACCAGTTCCATTTTCGTATTCAGCGGAAGCCTTCCCGTTGTACATTCGCGACATTGGTATGGGATTTGCCACTTCCACCACATGGTTTTTCAACTTCATTTTGGCGTTTTCGTGGCCAAGAATGAAGAACGCGTTTAAGCCGCAAGGTGCATTTGGATTCTACGCTGCTTGGAACATTGTTGGTTTCTTTTTGGTTTTGTGGTTCATGCCAGAGACCAAGGGTTTGACTTTGGAAGAATTGGATGAGGTCTTTAATGTGTCTTTGAGGAAGCACGCTCGCTACCGTACCGGGGAGCTTATATACAACATCCGCAAGTATGTCCTTAGGCAAAGCCCGAGCCAATTGCCTCCACTCTACCATCACCAAAGAATGGCTGTGACTAGCGCAGAGTGGAATGAGAAGACTGAGGTTTCTTACGAGGAGAAGATTAAGGATGATACTGAGTGTTGAAACTAGGCTAGGCTCTTGTATTAATTTGAATCAAACAACGATACACAGTGAAGTGTATGTGATAAGAGACGACATTGGATTAAAGACATTGGATTCAAGACATTGGATTCAAGACATTGGATTAAAGACATTGGATTAAAGACATTGGATTAAAGTGATTTTGGTCTCAGACAGATATGATAGAAGATTTTTGGATGGAATTTGGGATCAGCAAAGAAGCGGTAACATCTCACCAGGATCCCATCTATATGTCCCTAGAACATACATTGGCTGTCCTTCCAACACATTCTAAAGCTCCAGCTCGACTGTTTTGAATGAATCTCCAAGGGATATTTTTGTACGGACAAACCTTAACTGCAGGAGAAGTATGCTTATTTCGCGGGTGAACGAGTTATTTGAAGTCTTGATAAGGGTGAGTCTTATACTTCTAATGTCGCGGAAGGTGTATACTGAGTCGAGTGTTATAGATCTGAGGATTAATCTCGAGAGTCCGTGTACGTCTGATGGGTCGTTTCAAGCAGACAATAGTTTGATCTGCGTTCCCCACGGCACAAGCAGTAGTAAACGTTGAAAGATACCCTTTTTGTCTTCTCAGGGCTAGAAAGTATCTAGGCAAGATCCATAGAAATAGCAATTATTAAGCCAATGACTACAAAGCAGCTCGTACCTAGCTGCTCCCGATCCCTCCCCAGATAAACCATAAGTCATTTTGAGTTGCTTCCAGGTTCGTCCGGTTGTACTATTGGTAACCTGCATGGGATGATTGTGGATATGCCGAAGACAGGGAACAGTCTATGCAAGATTCGCAGTGAGGAAGATCTAAGCCCGTAGAGAAATAGAAAGCAGCAAGTTTGAAGAGGCAGTTGAAGGAGGGGGGCTAACTGAGAAATGATTGCACATTCCCACTATCGAAACAAGTCGCAATAATATTTTTGAGTGAGACATTTATTCCGAAACGGTGATTCGGAAAGACCTATACATCTGATGGGGACTCACCAAGTCACGACCCTGGGGCCATATGCACTCTAAGGATTCATAGATCGTCTTTCATCGATACACAAGGGTCCTTTATTTTTATATGGGAATAATTCATTTACATCAATTATTAAACCAAACGAGTGGTGTAAACGGTTTGAGAATACTGTGGTTTTATGAGGCGTCGAGATGCCACTTCATTTTTTTACAAATTCCCGCGCTCTTTTACAAATGGGATATTTTGCAAACAAAAACATCCATTTTATTTTATTTATGAAATATTGTTGCTAATTATTACAGCAGTTCTAGAGTTCAATCATATTCATACTGCTTGACAATGCATCGCTTGTGTATGTGAGGGTGGCAGAGACGAGCCTTTCAAACCAGTAACAAACGGAAATCGTGCTCTGGAATACACTCATCGATAAAGCCTCACTTTTAATGAGTTGATGGTCTATTTTGGAAAGATTTCAGAGAAGACCAATTAACCGGAATATGAGAATACTAGGTGGAAAGACTGGAGGTAGTCCTATTCCCAACTTGCAGATCGCAGCGGATACTGGGACGTTAACGCCACCAATAAAAGTTGCATGATAGTATGCCTAGGGTATAATGTTGTGTCATTTTCTGAACGGGCAGCGACGACTCTGAAAAGAAAATTGTTTGACACTTTTCATACTCTATGGATGGACAGACTTGGGGTTCCTTCTTTTTAACCTCTGCTCTTTTCTTATCCAGAAAGTCCCAAGTAAGAAGAAAGTGTCTTGTTTATCTTGCTGATATAGAAGCCATGGGAGAAAAACTAGAAACTTTATCTTACTACACTCGGTTGGTCAAGGTATCTTGACTTTCCAGCGATCTACCATCAATGCAGTAAACAAACAGTATACATGAAGTATGGGTAGATGTTTGCCATATTGTGTGAGGAATAAATTTCGAAAATGTTTCCAGCGTGACCTGAAGTAGTAAATGGTAATTTTTTTTGCGGACTGACACTAGGCCTGCAGAGAGAAGAAGAGAGTCGTAACGGCCAAACAGGTGAACAATCTGTATTTGATATTGTTAGCCAAGTTTAAAGCCAGTGGCATATATATTGGCTTAGACTCAACCAGCTCCAAAAAGACGAGGAGGTCATATCAGAAAGATAATATTCACAAACTACCTGATTCCATGTAGCCTTTATATACATGAAACCCAATGAGCGCAAATCACAGGTGCACAGCACAAAACTTCAGTGCTACAAAACCCATCTAACGTCAGAGTTGCAGTGATGATCCAGAACTTTGATGTGTGCCAATATTTGCGAGATGGCGGCTACGTTGAAATGGGTGGAATATCTGGCATTTCTTTGGCAACAAAGGAGATGGGTTGGTTCCGAAAAATGGATGTGCAAAGAGGCTTACCCAATTATGATTCGTCACATAAACTTTGAGCTTACCTTCTAGGACACAATGCACATCAGGGAGTGCCCGAAGTATGCACTACAGTACTATTTGGAAACAAAACATGGGTTACAATACATAGTCTGAGTGGAAGTTGCAATTGCAGCAAGCGAGACAAACATCTATGTAAGCTTGATACGTCCCAACAGTGTGTGCGATTTCAAGGAAGGCCACAGAAGTCAAACTCAGCGTCACAATAGTTGGCATCATCTGGATTGACGCCATCAGTGCTAGTGTTGAATGGATCAACGGGAACGGTGGTGTCAGCGTCCGGCCGAGGGAATGTAACAGTCTCTCTGGCAGGCATTCCGGTGGTGGGGAAGGGGTCAGTGGGGTATGGGTCAGTGGGGTATGGGTCCGTTGGGTATGGGTCAGTGGGGAAGGGCTCCGGAGGAAAAGGGACAACGCTTTGCGTCATTTGGCATCCATCCGCCTGCGGAAAAGCTTGTTCGCAATCATCTGGAGGGCCGAAAGAGAAAATGCCAGGGTCATGTGGAGGGCCACAGAAGTCAATCTCGGGGTCGCAATAGTTGCCATCATCTGGATTGACGCCATCAGTGCTAGTGTTGAATGGATCAACGGGAACGGTAGTGTCAGCGTCCGGCCGAGGGAAGGTAACAGTCTGTCTGGCAGGTATTCCAGTTGTGGGGATTGGCTCAGTTGGTAACACGGGCTCGCTGAAGTCTTCTGGAGGCATAGCCGGGGCAACGCTTTGCATTGGTTCGGATCCACCCGCCTGTGGAAAAGCATCAGGGCCCTCATTTTTACCCCCTGTCACAGCAGTTGGGTTTGTTTCGGTGACCCCTTCGGCCTGATGGGCTGGGTACGCAGCTGTCAACGCCAGGAAGAGAAGGGAAATGGCCGCAAATTTCATTTTAGCGAAATGAAAGAAAGTGGTGGACTTGGTATGGATGAGTAGGAATTTCGATAGCAGCAGGAAGGGCTAGTAGAAGGATCCTCTGTTAGTACTGAATTGTTTTAACCTTAGGATGTACTGCTTTAACCTTAGGATGTACTGCTTTAACCTTAGGATGTACTGCTTTAACCTTAGGATGTACTGCTTTAACCTTAGGATGTACTGCTTTAACCTTAGGATGTACTGCTTTAACCTTAGGATGTACTGCTTTAACCTTAGGATGTACTGCTTTAACCTTAGGATGTACTGCTTTAACCTTAGGATGTACTGCTTTAACCTTAGGATGTACTGCTTTAACCTTAGGATGTACTGCTTTAACCTTAGGATGTACTGCTTTAACCTTAGGATGTACTGCTTTAACCTTAGGATGTACTGCTTTAACCTTAGGATGTACTGCTTTAACCTTAGGATGTACTGCTTTAACCTTAGGATGTACTGCTTTAACCTTAGGATGTACTGCTTTAACCTTAGGATGTACTGCTTTAACCTTAGGATGTACTGCTTTAACCTTAGGATGTACTGCTTTAACCTTAGGATGTACTGCTTTAACCTTAGGATGTACTGCTTTAACCTTAGGATGTACTGCTTTAACCTTAGGATGTACTGCTTTAACC